>SJYS01015234.1:106818-121725 GCA_006410695.1 Philantomba maxwellii
GTCTTGCAATGGGACTGAAGCTTTTAACTGTGTTTGGTTTTATAACATCATGCATTGGTTACTTGGAAAATATTGGTTCACTGACCTATGCATATTTTCCAAATATTAACTTTTTATTTACCATTCTATATGATGAAATCACATTCATTAATATCACCACAGATCCCATAGAAAGTGAAAGTGAAGTGAAAGTGAAAGTGTTCAGTCGTGTCCAAAATCCATGGACTATACTGTCTATGGAATTCTCCAGGCCAGGATACTGGATTGGGTAGCCATTCCCTTCTCCAGGGGATCTTCCCAACCCAGGAATCAAACCAGGATCTGCTGCCATTGCAGACAGATTCTTTACCAACTGAGCTATCAGGGAATCCCTCCCATAGAAAAGCTTTGCAGTATTTTGAAACTGTTAACCTCAGTGTTGGGTCTGAGTTTTTCAAACTGCTAATTTTTGTTGAAAGCTTAAAATCAAACATTGGCAACAGATTCAATTAATTGTTTCCCATAAAGTATCAAGGTAACATTGTTCTTTTTTGAGAAAATATCTGCCTACACCAAAGTCTGAATAATCACAATCAGTATTGTCAGCTCATCTTTCAAGTAAAAATAATTTTCTATGAAAAGAGCAGCCATTTCAGGTTACAACTCAAACAATGGCCCAAGTGCTTTTCCTTGAGATCAACATGGTATGCAGCAGAGTGCTTTAAAAGTTGGTAAGAGAGTCAAACTTAGAAGTTCTCATCATAAGAAAAACATTACTAATTCTGTGTGATGATGGATGTGAAGACTAACTGTGGTGCCCATTTAGCAATTTATAAAAAATATTGGCTCATTATGGTGTACACTTAAAACTGATAAATGTCACATATATCAACAACAAAAACAAGTGCTTTAATTGTGTGTCCCATTTCTGCACACAGAATATTAAAGCTGTGTAACTTAGGGCTTGAAGTATTTTTTAGATTTTTTTATTTCAGTAATTTACTTCTTCCTAATTGTAGATGATGAAATGAGGTTCTGAGGTCACAGCACTGATTGGGGACACAGTCAGGATTTAAATGGACAGCTGATGAGTTAGTGCTTCNCATTTCTGCACACAGAATATTAAAGCTGTGTAACTTAGGGCTTGAAGTATTTTTTAGATTTTTTTATTTCAGTAATTTACTTCTTCCTAATTGTAGATGATGAAATGAGGTTCTGAGGTCACAGCACTGATTGGGGACACAGTCAGGATTTAAATGGACAGCTGATGAGTTAGTGCTTCTAGCATCTCCCCTTGTTATTCTCCTCCCTGTGAGACAGCTGTGGAGACCTGCTCCCCACTTCCTACATTCTCCCAAACTAGGAAACAAGATGTAACAGCTTCACCCAGGTATTTCCAGTCACTTGGCAGAGAATTTGCATATTTAAGGTCCATCTAGTCAAGGCTATGGTTTTTCCTGTGGTCATGTATGGATGTNAGTGGAAACAGTGTCAGACTTTATTTTTGGGGGCTCCAAAATCACTGCAGATGGTTACTGCAGCCATGAAATTAAAAGTCGCTTACTCCTTGAAAGAAAAGTTATGACCAACCTAGATAGCATATTCAAAAGCACAGACATTACTTTGCCGACTAAGGTCCATCTAGTCAAGGCTATGGTTTTTCCAGTAGTCATGTATGGATGTGAGAGTTGGACTGTGAAGAAGGCTGAGCGCCAAAGAATTGATGCTTTTGAACTGTGGTGTTGGAGAAGACTCTTGAGAGTCCCTTGGACTGTAAGGAGATCCAACCAGTCCATTTTGAAGGAGATAAGCCCTGGGATTTCTTTGGAAGGACTGGTGCTAAAGCTGAAACTCCAGTACTTTGGCCACCTCATGAGAAGAGTTGACTCATTGGAAAAGACTTTGATGCTGGGAGGAATTGAGGGCAGGAGGATATGAGGACGACCAAGGATGAGATGGCTGGATGGCATCACTGACTTGATGGACGTGAATCTGAGTGACCTCCAGGAGTTGGTAATGGACAGGGAGGCCTGGTGTGCTGGATTCATGGGGTGGCAAAAGTCGGACACGATTGAGCGACTGAACTGAACTGAACTTGGGAAATTCCCATGGAGAAGGGATAGGTTACCCACTCAGTATTGGGCTTCCCTAGTGGCTCAATGGTAAGGAACCTGCCTGCAATGTGGGAGACCTGGTTTCAATTCCTGGGTTGGGAAAATTCCCTTGGAGGAGGGCTTGGCAACCCACTCCAGCATCTTTGCCTGGGAATCCCCATGGACAGAGGAACCTGGTGGTCTACAGTCCATGGGGTCACAAGAGTCAGACACTACTGAGTGGCTGAGCACAGTGCAGCACTATGACCTTTATGAATCATTGTGGATAATCTGCTCTCTGAGGAAAGTAATCAACTTGTAAATTAGAAAGTATTGTAAGCAATGTGTTATTTATTCTCTTCAAACATTGGAATGGAGAAAGAAATGGCAACCCACTCCAGTATTTTTTCCTGGGAAATCCCATGGACAGAGGAACCTGGCAGGTTAGTCTATAGGGTCATAAAAAAGTTGGACAAGACTTAGAGACTGGGAAAACATTGGAAAGGAGTCTCTAAATACCTCAAATATTGGGTTTGCCAAAAAGTTGATTTGTGTTTTTCTGTAAGATATTATGGCCAACCCAATAATTTAATTCCATCACACAAAAACTTACCATTTGCATCACAGTTTTCACTTTCTTAAAAATAATACATGGGTCCATATAGTAATAAAAGAAAGAGTATTAGGTTTCATGTATGGTTTGCCAACACATACACACATTCAAATTAAAGACTGACAGGAATTGTTTGACTCTACAAAGTGCTCCTCATACTCTATGTGTGACTGCCTTAGATATTGAAATAAATTGTATTTCTGGAACCAGAAATAAAACATAAAGAAAAGATCATTTGTCTTTTTCTCTTTTCAAAGAATTTCCACCACTCAGATCTTCCTTGTATTTAGAAGCAGTGTCATCAGACACATGGGCTCATGCCTATCCTGGCTTCAATCAGCACTCAACTGTCAGAGGTTGAACACAGTGGAGGAGAATTCCCGGGGGCTGAAGATGTTGCTCATGAGCAGGACTGTTGAAGGACACAGAGCAGCCTCCCCAGCACCAAGTTCCAGATTCCCAGGCTTGGACCTCATGTGTTTTTAAACAACTCGATCTTTGTTTGCCATATACAGACTCTTTCTAAATAAAATCAGAGGCCCTTTTGTTTAAGAGTTGCACTGCATTTGATTATTCTTTATTTTTCCCACTTCATGGTCTTTGATGAGATCAAGTCAGGAATACATAATTTCTTTTAACTGGGTTGCGAGGAGACCGATATTTTGCTATGATACTACAATATAATATTCAAAATATTGCATATTCAAAATTAATATTTAATAAGCAAATCATACATTTCTAGGAAAAATAAGCTCAACTTATTTATTCACATTTCTTAAAATCTAACTTTTTCTTTTTAAAAAGTTAGATTCTTTAAAAGTTACCAGGACCTGTAAATTTTTTTCAAATTATGAAGTGCTCATTTGTACTACTTGTAAAATATTCTTTAGTCCCTAGTTGTTGCAAAGGGCTGAATAGCAATAGTGTGGCCAATGTGTTCTGGATGGAATGATTTAACTACATATGCGACATTGTAGTAATCTCTTTCCCCAGGCTTAGCTGTTGGTCATGATCCAGGTAATGAATATTCTATTAGCTGATGAACATTAGTGACTATGATCAGACCACATTGGGTGATTCACAATGGAAGTGTAGAGTCAATGAGAAATAAGCTCTTTTATCCCATATCTCTCTTCATTACCCCTCTTTCTCATTATTGACATATCACGGTTTCATTGTGTATAATTAATCAGTTGCTATTTTTCTGTTGCAAGACATCACTTAATTGTATCAGGACATCATTTGATTGTTATCATTTTTAACCAGTAGATGGCTTCACTCAGTTTATAGGGAGGGGTTGGTATATATAAAGCTGAATTTAACATTTGGTAGCACTGTTCACAAAAATGATTCCTTAAAAATATGTATAACTAACTGACATATTAAGAGAAAAGTAGAAAAATATATAAATAGGATCTTTGTTGGTAATAGAGGGCTTCCCTGATAGCTCAGTTGGTAAAGAATCCACCTGCAATACAAGAGACCCTAGTTCAATTCCTGGATTGGGAAGATCCTTTGTAGAAGGGATAGGCTACCTACTCTAGTGTTATTGGGCTTCCCTTGTGGCTCAGGTGGAAAAGAATCCTCCTGCAATGTGGGAGATCTGGCTTTGACCCCTTGGTTAGGAAGATCCCCTGGAGAAGGGAAAGGCTACCCTCTCTAGCATTCTGGCTTGGAGAATTCTGTGGACTATATAGTCCACAGGGTCCCAAAGAGTCAGACACAGCTGGGTGTCTTTCACTTTGTTGGCAATAGAGTATATATTATTAATGTATCATTTTTTAATATATTTCTTACTAGAATATATTTCTCATTCTATCATCAAATAGTCTAATTACTTTCATTCTTAAGAAAACTAAAGACAATTTTATAAAAATACACATGGTTGAGAAAAAGTACTTTATTTCACTTTCTTGCTTTAAAGAAAGGGAAAAAANTGTGGACTATATAGTCCACAGGGTCCCAAAGAGTCAGACACAGCTGGGTGTCTTTCACTTTGTTGGCAATAGAGTATATATTATTAATGTATCATTTTTTAATATATTTCTTACTAGAATATATTTCTCATTCTATCATCAAATAGTCTAATTACTTTCATTCTTAAGAAAACTAAAGACAATTTTATAAAAATACACATGGTTGAGAAAAAGTACTTTATTTCACTTTCTTGCTTTAAAGAAAGGGAAAAAAATGTAGACCATTAAATTATATGCTTTCTTTTTTCCTTCTGTTTTTAACTTAAAACAACTACAAAAAAATAGGTTTTTTTGGCCACACTGTTCTTCATGTGGGAGCTTAGTTTCTGACCGAGGATTGACCCTGAACCTTCTGCAGGGGAAATGCTGTCTTAAACACTGGACTTCCAGGGAAGTCCCTATATATGTTTTCTGATTTTATGCATACATAAATCAGAAATATGGGTTAAATATACCAATCCAGTTGGTGGTAGCCATTAGTCAGAAAAAAAAAAAATAGGAGAAATTTGTTGAATATACTGAAGTCATGGTGCTGCTGTTAAAGTACATTATCTTTTTTAAAAAAATGTTGGTAAGAATTTAGTGGGAAAGAAATATCTCTTTTTCTATAATGATGCAAAACAAAAATCTAAAGAATCCAGTTTTCCCATATTAACACATTAACATTTAAAGAGTTAATAAAATGTTATGTAAAACATTATTATCATCTTTTATTTTACTAATCTCTTTTTATGTAACACTAGCACCAAAAACAGTGCTAACTGGACTGCTGGTAAATCTCTGGTGAATTCTAAAAAAGCATCTTACCATCACCATAAGAAAGGTTCAAATATTAAAAAAACAGTTTTGAATTTTGTTCCTAATGATCCAAACATCCCCATCAAAGCTATTTGCTAAATAAGCTAAAAATCAATAGTGAGAATTAACTCTCACAAATATTGGACATTCTTAAGTCTAACATGTAGAAAGGACAACGAAAAAAAAATCATATTTGTGTGGTAGAAAACTGATAAGAATCATTACTTATTCATGGTAAAGGGTAGAAAACCCAGCAAAGGCTAACTTAGTTGGTGGAAAACATGGTTCACATAACTAAAAAATTCAGGAGAGACTGGATTCAGGCTTCATTTTATTCTGATGCTCAAGCACTCTCCTGTGGAATTTGCTTCTTGTCTTATGATTTTGACATTCTTTTCAAATTTCACAGCATTTCCCATTCTCAGAAAGTTTTTGTCTTATGTTCACCAGTTAGATATAGCAGTGTTGCCTACCATCATCCCAATTCAAGTTGCAAAGACTAAAAAAGTCTTGTTCATTTAGAACAAACATCCTCAATATAGCATAATTTTGAATTAGTTGATATAAAGGATTTATATACAAATGAAAATTAAACTTTTTTTGTAATTATATGAAAAATACATTGAAACTTTTCCACTTTTAAAATGATAAATTTGGCCAACTCCAAATCTGTTTGCTAATGGATGACTACAAGTGTGTCCTCTTAAGGTGATAATCAAATGCATGTGTGTTCTCAGTCATGAATCAAATGCATGTGTGTTCTCAGTCATGTCAGACTCTTTGGGTCCCCATGGTCTGTAACCCACCAGGCTCCTCTGTCCATGGGATGTTCCAGGCTAGAATACTAGAATGGGTTACTATTTCCTCCTCTAAGGGGTCTTCCTGACCCAGGGATTGAACTTTTGTTTCCTGTGTTTCTTGCCTGGCAGGCAGATTCTTTACTGCTTAAGCCATTGTGGAAGCCCCATAAGGTGATGGATATGTGCATTTATGTGTGTTACAAAATACATGGATAATATTTGTCAAAATTTGGAATATTTTATTCATTAGTAATTTCCCATAAAATTTGTTTCCTAATCTCTCCATTTCAATAATTATACTCATATGAATTATTATGGAAATTGCTTCTGAGGTCTTGGAGCATAACGGAATTGAGATCCTTAGGATATAGAAAGACTGAAGTTAAGCACAAAAATGCAAAGTAGGAGATCATTTATATTAAAAAAAAATTGCCCATTTTTTTGTTTATCCATGAAGCTATCTTTTGCTGATGATACTTTCTTTTCTCCATGCCTAGGGCTGCTCAAATGNTGACTCAGTAGGTCTGGACTTGCATTTTTGACAAGTTGCCTGATGCGAATGCTGCTGACTTGGGGACAACGCTGTAAGAACTACTTTGTTGCTTAGTCGCTCTAGTCGTGTTCGACTCTTTTGCGATCCCGTGGACTATAGCCCACAGGTTCCTCTGTCCAAGGGGTTCTCCAGGCAAGAATACTGGAGTGGGTTGCCGTTCCCTTCTCCAGGGGATCTTCTGGACCTAGGGACTGAACCTGCTTCTCTGGCGTTGGCAGTCATGTTCTTCACCACTGAGCCACTTGGGAAGAACATGTGCCCACGTAATTTCTAAATTCCCTTAAATATCAACCAGTTGTGACTGGGAGTGACAGCGCTCACCATCAGTGAGCTGCTGATGACACCGCGTCACTTGGCGCTTTTGATGACGGTCGGCTAGAGGCTGGAGATAGAGGATGTGCACAATAACACCCCCAGCACTTCCTGCAGGTCTGCCTGAAGCTGGGTGTGAATCCAGTGTTGGTCCTCTTTTCCATCTGAATGTATGATGAACTTGGATGGCTAGTGTTTGTTTCAGAAATTTGTAGAGACATAAAAGCCAGTCTGCATGCAATCTGATTCCTGAATGAGCTTGTCACTTAGCATAATAGTGTCATATAATAACCTGCCTGGTGGTGTAAGTCTCCAGTTACCTTGTCTGCCTTGTACAATACTGATCCTTAAGGTTGATGGTAACGGGACTACAGTGACTGATGAGTGGGATTTTATTCTGTAATTCTGGGTCTCAGAAAATTACACAGAAAAGGAATTTATTTGGGTTCTGTAGCTGATTTCTAGTCAGGGCAGGAGCTGCAAAATTTATGTTTCTTATCTATGATTCTGCTAGGTTCATAGGTTCTGAGGGAAATAATCCTATTTTCCTGCTAATAAATACAGGGTAAACTCATTAATTACACTGAGATTAATCTGGCATTTAGCACAGACACTAAAAAGAGCACTGCATTGAGTATTTGACCTTTTACAATATTAACAGTTGGAACGGGCTAAAATTTAACATACAGCACAAATCCAAAAATAGAATTAGCAGCAGGCGCCAGAGAATTTTTGTATTTCATTCAGCTGTCTTCCCGTAAGAAATTACAGGCAGTGAAACCATCTAAGAAGACATAAATAAAACTGATTTTCTAAACTGTGTGGATACCATTAAATATATCATTTATTATACTAATTATATAATAGTAATTCTCTTTGGTGCTTTACTAGGTTAGAGAGCTAAAGAGAGGCCAGATAAGAAAGACATTTAAATGGGTGTAATGCAAATTTCAATTTATAACTTTGAAATACATCCAAGAAATCTTGAAGGAAAAGTAAACAGTAAGGCTACACAATCTTTTTGTTTGGTTATGTTTTTTTAGTACACACATCCATACAACATAAACTCAGTTTCAGAAACCAAATAATAATTAAGGGAAATTATTATAATAACATGTCCCTTAATAATAAAATGAAAAAACTTGTTTGAAAGGACAGATACAATTAATGACTTTTCTTCAGAGTTTATTCATATATTTGTACCCTAAGAAGTTTCAGTTAAGCCTGTGAACCTTTGGCTAAATTTCAAGAAAATGTTTATTGCTTGTAAATGGACAGTGCTCAAACATTATCATGTATGTGCTTTCTATCAGATCTGGATTTGTTTGGGAGAAGATCTGTTTGGAAATACTCTGGCCTGTCTTTTTTCTTTTTTTTCTTCCTGTGTGTAAGAGAAGCATCTTAATAGTGCTGTGGTTTATCTGGAAAACTAAATGAAGATTACTGAACTGTAGAAACAAGTTCAATCCAAATTATAGCACCATCTATTTTGCATGTGGCTACGTGTATTGAAAAAGAGCCATTTCTGTTTTTTGCATGGATTTTACATGGATTATTTCATCAATATTATTATTCTTTATTTCTCATCGCTCATTTCTTTCACAAAAACTCTCAGTGGCCTTCATACCCCTCTTCTCCCATCTTCATCCTCCCCTCACAGGACATAACAGGTGAAGTAAGACCACTGTCTAGGTGCTCATGAACTTCCCTCCTCTGAGATGGAAGTACATCCCTTGGTGATGAGTTTTAATGTCTCACCAGCATGTACGCCTCCCTTTAGATTATAAACCACAGGTGCAGGAGCCGTGTCTCTTTATGTGCTGTCCAAGTTCTGACTTCTGATGGCACTTAATCAGAAGAATCGTCAAATGAGCGAGTTAGAAAGTGCTCTTCCAAACGCCTCCATCTTGGCAGTAAAAGGATTAACTAGAGCTTGCCCTGAACTGTCGCCCTGACGTGCTTCCAGGGTGTAAGGAGTCCCCTTACCTTCTGAGCAGAAATGTATTTTGACCTTTCCCCTGTTGCTAAACTTCTTCATTCTTTATTTTTATCCTGCCCTGCAGAGACTTCAATTGGTAGATAGCCTGCACCAAAGTTAGAAAAAATTTATGACACAGAAAACTTCAATATCAGTTGGCAGCCTGTGTTAATATCTAAGATGGCAGAGCAAACATATGTGAGACTAAGGAAATTCATGGCTTATGATTTCCTGAAAAAGCTTAAGAGGTACTTTGGGTCCAGTAATAAGATACCTAAGTTACAGAGATATGAAGCACAGCATGGTGACTGTAGCTAACAATATTGGATTGTATTTTGGAGGTGCTAAAAGGGAGATGTTAAAGGGTCTCATCACAGGAAAAATACTGTGATGTTTAACAGCAAAATAAACAGAAAACCAAACCAAAAAACACAAACACGAAACAGTCTAAATGTTTGAGAGTTGGAGTTGTTTAAATGGATTAATCTTCAGACCTACTGCTTGGAATATCATTTAGCTATTATAAGGGATGATGTACAAAGATATTAATGATGTGGCATTAATATCAGCCATGGCACACTGTTAGGGAAAAGGCTGATTAAAAAGTAAGATGCACTGAGTAAAAAAATCAAACTAAATAAAAAGACTGGCTATATCTTTATACATAAATACAACATGATAGTCTCCGGGAGATGGTTTTAAACATTTTATTTTATCCTCATTTCTCATTTTATTCTCAGTGCTTTATTCTTTCCCCAAATTTTCAATTCCCCAAAATTATTTTAATCAGAAGTATTTGTACTTACAGATAGATGTAAAATAGTAACGTGCTTGAATAAATATTCTTGGAGAGTTTATAATTTTGTAATTGCATTGTCCTAAAATATGCCAGCTACTGTTTACTGCTTAGACAACTGCCCATTTTGCCTTTTCTCCTTGTGGTAAGAAGCCAGGGTGGAAATATTTTGATCTCAGGGAAGTCAGAATTTTCCTTCAGCCAAGGAGATAAATAGTGACTATGACTAGTAAGCTCATCACAGCAGTTACTACTTCTTGGCCCAGTTACTACCTTTCCTAGCCTCCCTTGTCCATAGAGATGCCCATAATGTCAGAATTCTGGCCCATTAAATGGAAGACGTCTGCATGGAAATTTGGAGAGATTTCCTTCACTGATTAAAAAATTAATAAGCCTCATAATAGGAAAGCTTCTTGTTTCTTCCTTTTGCATTTTGAAAGTGAATGTGATGCCTGGAGCTCTGGCAGTCATCTTGTGAGCAAGAGTTACAAGCATGAAGGTGAAAGGAAACTGGCTAAGCACAACAGAACAGAAGCATTGAAAGAGACTGGATCCCCAATGTCATCACTGAGCAGCTAAACCCTCAAGAGCCTCCAAATGATCAGGCTTTTTTATATGATAAAGAAATGAACTATTGGTGTAAATGTCAGTTAGTTTTTAACTTACTTGCAGCAAAAAACATTCCGAAGTATTACATCAAGTCCACTAGCGATATTAGATGGTGGGATTGTAGCTATCTTTTAAAAAAATACTCTTAGAGCACCGCCCCTCCCCCCATAAACATTTTTTTGAAAACGTATTTGAAAAGAGAGAATGTTGTAAGCAATGTATTTGTTATAGTGCAGTCTGGAGTTGTTTCTCTTTCTAATGTGTTTGAGATCATGGTATCTAGTCCCATCACTTCATGGCAAATAGATGGGGAAACAATGGAAACAGTGGCAGACTTTATTTTTTGGGGCTCCAAAATCACTGCAGATGGTGACTGCAGCCATGAAATTAAAAGAAGATGCTTACTCCTTGGAAGAAACGTTATGACCAACCTAGATAGCACAGAGCCATTACTTTGCCAACAAAGGTCCATCTAGTCAAAGTTATGGTTTTTTCCAGTAGTCATGTATGGGTGTGAGAGTTGGACTGTGAAGAAGGCTGAGTGCTGAAGAATTGATGCTTTTGAACTGTGGTGTTGGAGAAGATTCTTGAGAGTCCCTTGGACTGCAAGGAGATCCAACCAGTCCATCCTAAAGGAAATCAGTCCTGGGTGTTCATTGGAAGGACTGATGCTGAAGCTGAAACTCCAATAATTTGGCCACCTGATGCGAAGAGCTGACTCATTAGATAAGACCCTGATGCTAGGAAAGATTGAGGGTAGGAGGAGAAGGGGTCGACAGAGGATGAGATGGTTGGATGGCATTACTGACTCAATGGACATGAATTTAGGTAAACTCCAGGAGTTGGTGATGGACAGGGAGGCTAGGCGTGCTGCAGTCCATGGGGTCGCAAAGAGTCGGACACGACTGAGCTGAACTGAATGTGTGTGTTAGTCGCTCAATCATGTCCAACTCTTTGTGACCCCATAGACTGTAGCCCACCAGGCTTCTGTGTCCATGGGATTCTCCAGGCAAGAATACTGGAATGGGTTGCCATGCCCTCCTCCAGGGGAATCTTCCCCACCCAGGGATCCAACCCTGGTCTCCTGCATCACAGGCACATTTTTTACCATCTGAGTCACAAGGACAGCCCCTCTTTCCTAGTAGTGATCCCTAAAATGTTGTTCCCCTTGAGACCCAGCCAACTGGGGGCTACTCTCTGTTTGCAAGGGGACAGAGGTGGGCGGTGGCTTCCTGCTGTCCTCAGGCACCTGGTGTGGGAGATGCTGATGCACCCCGCTGTAGCACAGTAAGTCTTGGGGCAGCACTGGCCCCCATGGGCTGCCTGCTCAAGGCTCAGCTGCCAGCCTTGATCTCAGGCTTGAGCTTTCAGCTCACATGAATACTACAAAGGTCGGTTTTGAAAAGTAAAAAGAAAAAAACTTAAGTGGCCTTTAAAAAATTTTATTTTCGGCTGTGCAGGGTTTTGCCTACGTGTGATGAGCAGGGGCTACGCTAGCTGTGTGACTGCGTGCCTTCTCTTATTGCTCAGCACTGGCTCTGGGCACACAGGCTCCAGGAGTTGCGGCACATGGGCTCAGCAGTTGGGGTGCACGGGCTTAGTTGCTCCGTGGCATGTGGGATCTTCCTGGATCAGGGACTAAACCTGCGTCTCCTGCTTGGCAAGTGGATTCTTTACCACAGAGCCACCAGGGAAGCCCCAGTGGCCTCTTAAACTATGGAGAAATAGTTGTCTTTTTTGAAATTTTTTTTTTACTGGAGTACACACTGCTTTACAATGTTGTGTTAGTTTCTCCTGCACGGTGGAGTGACTCGGTCACACGTATACATATATCCCCTCAAGAGGGAGGGGGCAGACATATAGAGCCCCGAGCTGAGCGCCCTGTGTATACAGCAGCCTCCCACTAGCTATCCGTTTTACATACGAGGGGGTATGGGTGTCAGTCCTGCTCTCCCCGAATTTTCTTCTTTGATAGTTTTTCAACAGTTAAACAAATTTCCAACTATGTGGCACTGAAACAAGAGTCCAGTATTCTCTAGCACAGAGGTGACCTCAAATGGGCAGTGTTCTCTGTGGATTAGCCTAAAATGTGATGAAACGTTTAACAGCCAGAGAGTCAGAGATGCGGTGATAGTTCTCGTATCCAGTCGGGCGACAGTTTTCCTACTGCTGCTGTTAACAAATGGGCACAGACTTAATGGCTTTAAAAGCACCGACTATTCTCTTGCAGTCCTGGAGGTGGAGTCTGAAGGGCATGTCCCTGCACAGCAAGGCCAGCAGGTGGCGCCAGCTCCGGCCTCTTTCCTTGCCTCGGCCTGCTCCTCACTGGAGGCTTATGATCCCAGAGCCTCATCTTTCCTCCCTCTGCTCCCACAGTCAGCTCACCTTGTTCCTCTTCTGTAGCCACATCGGGTCTCACCAGTCCATATCCTTAACTGAGTCGCCCCTGCAGAGTCTCTCTGTCATGTCAGGTCCTGGGGATTTGGACATGATGGATGTCTTTCGGGAACCATTATCCAGCCAACCACAACAGTCAGACCATTAAGTAAAAATAATACTGACAACTGAGCCCATATTGTGTTCCATGCATTATTCTAAGAACTTGAAAATGGGTAAAGTGAATATTTAGGAGAAAAATACTAAAGGCACAGTACTTTAATACTTGTGTCTTTATGTGATTAAGTACTATAAAAATATAGAGACAATAACTAGTTATGCTGAAGAAGCTGAAGTTGAATGGTTTTATGAAGACCTACAAGACCTTTTAGAACTAACACCCAAAAAAGATGTCCTTTTCATTATAGGGGACTGGAATGCTAAAGTAGGAAGTCACAAACACCTGGAGTAACAGGCAAATTTGGCCTTGGAATGCGGAATGAAGCAGGGCAAAGACTAATAGAGTTTTGCCAAGAAAATGCACTGGTCATAGCAAACACCCTCTTCCAACAACACAAGAGAAGACTCTACACATGGACATCACCAGATGGTCAACACCGAAATCAGATTGATTATATTCTATGCAGCCAAAGATGGAGAAGCTCTATACAGTCAACAAAAACAAGACCAGGAGCTGACTGTGGCTCAGATCATGAACTCCTTATTACCAAATTCAGACTCAAATTGAAGAAAGTAGGGAAAACNTTTGATCCCTGGGTTGGGAAGATTCCCTGGAGAGGGGAATGGCCACCCCACTCCAGTATTCTTGCTTGGAGAATTCCATGGACAGAGGAACCTTGTGGGCTACAGTCCATGGGTCACAGAGTCAGACTCTATTGAGCGATTAACACTTTCATTTTCTTATCTTCAGACTAGCTTTCTATTATTCTCCACATCACATGTTGAGAGTTTCTTATGTTTGTATTTTGTAATCCAGGCACAGCAAAGAGACTGCCAACCCTCTGAATTTTAGAACTACCAAGACTTGGCTCAGTGTGGGTCAGGGACCCTAATCTGGATCAACTGTGGCAGTGGAGGCATAATATGATGATGGGCTCAGCTTGAGGCAGGGCCCCATTCCTGGGTCATCAGTGGTGGTCAGGGAGCAAGCTAACACAACTGCTGAACAACATGTGGTCAGAAGTCATGTCTGACTTCCACACTGCTGAATCCGGGGCACTTAGCACAGACCTCCTTACTAGTAGGTATTTAAAAAAATTATAGAATGAATGGATTGTGTGTGTGTAGCACAGAATGGTGGGGAGCAGGGATATGAAAGGATTTCCCTGACAGGAGATCGACCAAGACGGTGGAGTAGAAAAACCCTGAGCTCACATCCTCTTACAAGCACNCAGACCTCCTTACTAGTAGGTATTTAAAAAAATTATAGAATGAATGGATTGTGTGTGTGTAGCACAGAATGGTGGGGAGCAGGGATATGAAAGGATTTCCCTGACAGGAGATCGACCAAGACGGTGGAGTAGAAAAACCCTGAGCTCACATCCTCTTACAAGCACACCAAAATCACAGCTACTTGCAGAACAACTATCTGCAAAAAAGGCTAGAACCTACCAGAAAAAATCTACAACTAAAGACATTTGGAAGGAACCACAGCCAGGAGGGTAGGAGGGGCAGAACTGTGATACAGTTGAGTCTCACGTCCCCTGGGGTGGGAGTAGCTGGGGGTGCTGACCCACAGACTGGAGAAAAGCCACACTGCAGAGGTTCTCCTACAGGAACGAGAGTTCTGAGCCTCATGGCAGGCTCCCCAGTCCAAGGGGCCTGCATCAGGAAGAAATTTGGATTTGAAAGCCAATAGGGCTTAATTTTGGAGCTTCCCAGTTGGTACTAGTGGTAAAGAACCCGCTTACCAATGCAGGAGACATAAGAGACACAGGTTAGATCCTGGGGTTGGAAAGGTGCCCTGGAGGAGGGCATGCCAACCCTCTGAAACATGACTGAAG
>SJYS01015234.1:142933-154714 GCA_006410695.1 Philantomba maxwellii
AGACAGCAAAAGAGACACAGATGTATAGAACAGACTTTTGGACTCTGTGGGAGAGGGAGAGAGTGGGATGATTTGGGAGAATGGCATTGAAACATGTATACTATCATGTAAGAAATGAATTACCAGTCTAGGTTTGATGCAGGATACAGGATGCTTGTGACTGGTGCACTGGGATGACCCAGAGAGATGGTATAGGGAGGGAAGTGCGAGGGGGGTTCAGGATTGGGAACTCATGTACACCCATGGCAGATTCATGTGATGTATGGCAAAACCAATACAGTATTGTAAAATTAAATATATATATATATATATATATATAAAAGAAAGCTGAGAGCTGAAAATTGATGCTTTTGAACTGTGGTGTTAGAGAGTCTTGAGAGTTAGAGGTCTTGAGAGTGACTTGGACTGCAAGGAGATCCAACCAGTCCATTCTAAAGGAAATCAGTCCTGAATATTAATTAGAAGGACTGATGCTGAAGCTGAAACTCCAATACTCTGGCCACCTGATGTGAAGAACTAACTCAGTGGAAAAGACCCTGATGCTGGGAAAGACTGAAGGCTGGAGGAGAAGGGGATGACAGAGGATGAGATGGTTGGATGGCATCACCAGCCCAATGGACATGAGTCTGGGCAAGCTCTAGGAGTTGGTGATGGACAGGGAAGCCTGGTGTGCTGCAGCCCATGGGGTCTCAAAGAATCAGACATGACTGAGTGACTGAACTGAACTGACATTCTAAACTGTAAGTAACATGGGTGCTAATTTGTTAAAAATTACTCTCATTTTCTTGATTCTTAGAGTCAAATAATACCCTGTTCTTTCATTGTTTCAACAAATACTTTCAGAGTACAGAAAAGTGCTAGATGCTTACATATTAATAGAGGAGAGAAATAGGCAGGCAATTCTATTAGGGTGTGGTACATAATGTCATGTGAGAAGGAATGAGGTATTATGATACACACAGAAAGAACATTTAAATCAGTCTTCAGATGGAGGGTATTCTGAAAAGTCTTCCAAAGGAAATCATTTTTAAGATGAAAGCAGATAATTCATTTTGGACAATAAAAATTAACATTATTTATGTAATTGTTTTAAAGGGAATGCACATCTTTTGCTTTTAAATAAAAATTCCAAATGTCTTCACTCTCTCCCCCATCCCCTTTTACCCAAACTACTTCCAGATTCTGGACCTAGAATGCCCTAAGCTGGGTTTCTAGTTAAAAATGTTATAAAGAACAATTTATTTTTAGCAATCAAATATAAGGATGCAAGAAAAAAGTGAAAAGTCAATTAAAATAGACGTTTTACCTGTTAATCATACAAAGGTAACAAAAAGCTTCAAACTTACTACACTATTAGAAGCTAAGAAGACCAAATTTTTAAAATGGCATAAAATACACAACAAATATATATTACAATGAAAATTCAGAGATGCACTCTCAAAAATGGATAATGAAAGTCCATCCAAGATTTAAAGTTACACACATGCTCCCATAATCCAGGTGAGTCAGAGAAAATGTTTTGTGACTGGAAAACATCACATTTAAGGACATTTATCCTTCTTGGTTTGGTTATGTGTGGAAAACCTTGGTTACATTTTTGTCATGAATGGGTTTATTTGAAGCAAAGATCATATCTACACCTCTGAAGGGTATGGAGAAACAAACAAACAAACAAAGATGAGATACGAAGATGCCCTGACCTTCATGGAAAAAAAGTCAGTGTATCTATCTTATGAATAATATAGTGCCCCCCACAAAGATGAATATTCAAATCAATGAATTTTGCTATGTGCCCAATTTCCTGTTTAGTCGGAAGGGAAAATGTTTCCCTTTCATTTCCTTACTGCACAATAAAATTAAAGCAGATAGAAAAGAGAAGTCACCTTATCAATATTCCCTATTGGGAAACCAAGGGCTCCCATTTTACACACTATTTGTAATTAGCTTTAGGGTCTCCACCTAATTCCTTCCTTTGAATTAATTAAAAGTATGTTTGAATGTGACAGACATTTTAAAATTCCCTGTAATCTGACAGGAAGAGCGTCTTTCTCTTTTACTCCATAACTATAGAAGCTCCAAGCTCCAAAGATATTATCACAATGCTGCAAGGTTGTTTACCTTCACTCCTTCACAAAAGATAATCCAACAAATTACATTAATTATAAACCAATATGTTCCGTTCAATTCCCATATGAGCCAAACCTGGGGATGAGCATCTGCTCTTATTTTCCAAGCTTGGTTTTGAGGACAAGATTCACAACAATGCTCAATCCATAATTAACAGAAAAATTAAAGATGCAACATCCTAACATCCTGTTTTTTGAAGCAGGATGCTTAAAAAATATACATGCCTACTCCTGGCAAGCTTTTTTTCTTCTTCCCAACTCGCTAGTAGCTTATTGTTATCCCTGGCACATTTTTGTTTATTTAAAATACATTTTTATTGGACTTCAAATAAACATGTAAATATTTTCTACAAAAGGAATGAGCAATCTTGTCCCACTGTGATAATTTTTTTAAACTTGGGGTTTCTTCTTTCCCTAGATAATTTTCATTCTTTCTCCCTTATAAATGATGTTTATGGTGTATTAAGTATATTGTTTCGTGGTAGGGGAAACAGAAATATTTCTGAGCAAAATTTATTTAGGATTCTTGATTTTCTTTTTTTATTGGTTGGCCTATCAAAGGAAATAATAGTAAATTATACTATATCCTCATATACATCTACACATGTATTTAGTGCATATATCTTTTATTCTATTCATGGAAATCCCAGTTAAACAGTTGGTGGTAAGCAAATGTTTAAAATATCTGCATTATAGATACCTAGTTCATATATGTCATCCATATGTGATTGAATATAAATAGGCATACTGTTTAAGTACACCCACTCACCACACACAAAGTGAACAAAAAGCGGGACAGTGAAAGAGCTTCTCTTTTTTCCTGTTCACATGTATAATACCTAAGTCTGATGTGCAGATGAGTATTCTTTACATATTTTCTGAGATCCATAGAAGAAAGAAATCGTAAAGTCAGAATAACTCTATTTATCTCTGGAGTGCTTTACTGTCATTTATCTTTACTACATATTCAGTCATGAAGGGAGAGTTATTCTGCTTTCATTGATCTTCTTCTGCTGATCTTCAAGTTATTCCCAACACCATCTATCTGAACCTAGAAATTCTTGCTGTAACAGAGTTGACTTTTATTATTGAATTCATGTTGTTGCTGGGGAGAGAGAAATGACATAAAATCCTTAGTTTTTTGAGTGATAGGAAGACCAGACAACTTTTGTGGTGGTTCCATAGAGCACTGTGTGACAAAAAAGTACTAGTCTAAGGTCTGGCTACTGAGGATTTTTGGTCTGATCGCTATCATTACGTAAAGAGAAAGTGTTTCAGCAGGGAGGTCGGGGAGAGAAGCTGGCTCTGGCTTCACATTCACAGAGTCAAGATTTTTTCACATACAAATAAGTGAAAACCCAAACTAAGTTGTGTTTCTCAAGGTTTTAGAAAAAGATTTTGTTAGGTTAATGAAATAGTCATAGCCTGGCAGTTCTAGTGAATCAGTAGAGTCATTGAGAACAGATACAGGCTTGCTATCTTTTTACTCTTCCATTATTAGGACTTGGTTTGGTTCTTAATGTTGCCACCTCATTATTTCAAAATGGCTGCCACAGAGCCAGACATCATATCCCTACATAACATGATGCAAAGTAGAAAGGTCTCTTTCACTAGAATTGGGTCCCATGACTCCCTCTAAACCAGAAATAAGGGAGACTACTGTGATTATACTCTTCTTATTTAGTCACCAAATCATGTCTGACTCTTTTGTGACTCCCTGGACTGTAGCCCACCAGGATCTTCTGTCCATGAGATTTCCCAGGCAAGAATAGTGTAGTGGGTTGCCATTTCCTTCCCCAGGGGATCTTCCCTACTAGGGATCAAACCTGCATCTCCTGCGTGGCACTTAGCCACTTAGCCACTTGGGAAGCCCGTTGATTATACTAACCCAGTAATAATCGATGTTCATTATTTTCTTGACTGAGAATATTTCTTCCAATGGGGAAATTGTTATTTTGTACGTAAATAAGGGTCTTTTTTTTTTTTTTTTTTTTTTTGTCACCAAATATCTGTCATGTAACCCTACACATAGATTACTAGGTCATACTGTCTGGAGTATACTCTATACGTATGTGCTTCTACACATTTACACAAACATATTCCTTTAATTGTAATTATTTTGCATTGTATATCTTTATTAATTATGTTTATTTGTTAAACAAAAACGTTAAAAATATTACATGATATTTGTCTAACTGTTTTGACTTTTTTAAATACTTGTTTTAAATATGTGAGATGGTACAGGCCTCTCTCAACCTCTGAAAGATACTGGTGACAGAATTTCCCAGTAGTATGACCAAAATATTTGCTACTTAACTCCTCTATAGCTCAGTTTGCCCGTGGATGAAACTGAAATAAAATTCTCGGGCTACCTAATTAGACTTTATGGGAAGGATCCAATGCATGACTACATGAAACTGCTCTGGAAATAACAACATGTGTAATCTGTATTGTATGCTCTTAATATCTGATACTGAGCTGAATTGCAAAGATGAGTAGGGAACCTTGCTGTGAATTTTAAGTCCCAGTGCTGCTCTTCATGAGGACTTTTGAGTGAAGGAGCAGTGAAATCTGATAATATTATTCTATCTGATAATAGAATCAGATAGTCTATTATCTGATATACCATAGTTTATCCATTTACCTACTGAAGGAAATCATGATGGCTTCCAAATTTTGGCAATTATGAATAAAGTTGTTGTAAATATCCATGTGCAGATTTTTGTGTGGACTTAAGTTCTTAACTTCTTTAACTAACAAGGAATGCAATTTCTGGATTGCATGATGAGTCATATCTGAATTGCCTAGTGGCTTTTCCCACTTTCTTCAATTTAAACCCAAATTCTTCAATAAGGAGCTCATGATCTGAGCCACAGTCAGTTCCAAATCTTTTGTCTTCTGACTTTATAGAGCTTTACAATCTTTGGCTGCAAATAATATAATCAATCTGATTTTTGGAACTGATCATTTGGTGATGTCCATGTGTAGAGTTCTCTCTCATGTTGTTGGAAAAAGGTGTTTGCTATGACCAGTGTGTTTTCTTGACAAAATTTTGTTAGCTTTTGCCCTGCTTTCATTTTGTACTCCAAGGTCAAACTTGCCTGTTACTCCAGGTATCTCTGGACTTCCTACTGCTGCATTCCAATTTCCTATGATGAAAAAGACATCTTTTTTGGTGTTAGTTCTAAAATGTCTTGTATGCCAAGTCAACTTTATCTTCTTCAGCATCAGTGGTTGGGGCATAGACTTAGATTACTGTGCTGTTGAATGGTAGACTTGGAAATGAACCAAGATAATTCTGTTGTTTTTGAGATTGCACTCATGTACTGCATTTCAGACTCTTTTGTTGCTACTCCATTTCTTCCAAGTAATTCTTGCCCACAGTAGTAGATATAATGGTCAACTGAATTAAATTTGCCCATCCCCATTCATTTTGGTTCACTGATTCCTAAAAAGTTGATGTTCACTCTTGCCATGCCAAAGGATGCTCCAACCATACAGTTGCACTTATCTCATGTGCTAGATTATGCCCCAAATCCTTCAACCTAGTCTTCAGCAGTATATGAACTGAGAAATTCCAGATGTACAACTGGATTTAGGAAAGGAAGAGGAACCAGAGCTCAAATTGCTAACATTTGTTGGATCAGAGACAAAGCAAGGGAATCCCAGAAAAACATGTGCTTCTGCTTCATTGACTAAACTAAAGCCTTTGACTGTGTGGATCACAACAAACTGTGGAAAATTCTTACAAAGATGGGAGTACAAGCCACCTTGTCTGCCTTCTGAGAAACCTGTATGCGGATCAAGAAGCAACAGTTACAACCAGACATGGAACAATTGACTGCTTCAAAATTAGGAAAGGAGTATGTCAAGGCTATATATTGTCATTCTGCTTATTCAATGTCTATGCAGAGTACATCATGGGAAAAGGTGGGCTAGATGACTCACAGGCTGGAATCAAGATTGCCAGGAGAAATATCAACAACCTCAGATATGCAGATGATACCACTCTAATGGCGGTAATGAAGAGAAATTAAACCCTCTCTTGATAAGGGTGGAAGAAGAGAGTGAAAAAGCTGGCTTAAAACTCAACATTCAGAAAACTAAGATCATGGCATCTCGTCCCATCAGTGCATGTCAAATGGAAGGGGGAAAAGTGGAAGCCATGACAGATTCTATTTTCTTGGGATCCAAAACTCACTGTGGATGGTGACTGCAGCCATGAAATAAAAAGATGTTTGCTCCTTGGAAGGAAAGCTATGACAAAACTAGACAGCATATTAAAAAGCAGAGACATCACTTTGCCAACAAAAGTCTGCATAGTCAAAGCTATGGTTTTTCCAGTAGTCATGTACAGATGTGAGAGCTTGACCGTAAAGAAGGCTGAGCACTGAGGAACTGATGCTTTTGAACTGTGATGCTGGAGAAGACTCTTGAGAGCCCCTTAGACTGCAAGGAGATCAAAGTAGTCAATCCTAAAGGAAATCAACCATGACTATTCATTGGAAGTACTGATGCTGAAGCTGAAGCTCCAATACTTTGGCCACCACATGGGAAGAACTGACTCATTGGAAGAGACTCTGATGCTGGGAAAGATTGTAGATGAAAGAAGTGGGCAGCAGAGGATGGAATGGTTATATAGCATCACTGACTCAATGAACATAAATTTGAGCAAACTCTGGGAGAGAGTGAAAGACAGAGGAGCGTGGCATGCTGTAGTTTGGACACAATTTAGGGACTGAACAACACCACCCAAAAATGGTAAGAGTATCTTTAGCTTTCTGAGATGCTGCCAAACTGTTTTCCAAAGTGATTGCCTCATTTTGCATTCCCGCCAGCAATGAGTGAGAGTTCTTGCTGCTTCACATCATCATCATTTGGTGGTGTTATCAATCTGCTAGATTTTGGCCATTCAAATAGATATATGCTGGTATCTTACTCTAGTTTTAATTTCCATTTATCTGATGGCATGTGATGTAGGACATCTTTTCATATGCTCACTTGACATCTGTGTATTTTCTTTGGTGAGATGACTATTAAGTTTTCTTGCTCTTTTAAAAATATGTTTTCTTATTGTTGTGTTTTAATATTTCTTTTTATATTTTCTATAATAGTCCTTTAACAGATGTGTCCTTTGCAAATATTTTCTCCTAGTCTATGGTTTGCCTTCTCTTTATCTTGACATTGTTTTTGTAGAGCAGGATTTTTTAGTTTCAGTGAAGTTCAGCTTATTAATTATTTTTTTAATGGACTGTGTCTGTGGTAGTGTATCTAAAAAGTCATTACCATACCCAAAGTCATCAAGTTGTTTTTCTGTNATTGTTTTCGCTTTGGCTCCATCCCTTCATTCTTTCTGGACTTATTGCTCCACTGATCTCCAGTAGCATTCATTAAAACATTAAAATTGAATTCATATTTTTGTACAAGCCATCTTGTATTTTAGATATTTCTCCATGGCTCTCTTGCAACTTGCATGTTTACAAATGGGTTGTGACTCTCCTTCTTTCCTCACCATTCTTCAAGTTGGTTTGCATAACAAATAGCTCTGCAACAATAGGCAGACATATTTACTTGCCAGTGAAAAGCAATGCCAAAAAATGTTCAAACTACCACACAGTTGCCCTCATCTCACATGCTAGCAAAGTAATGCTCAAAATTCTCCAAGTCAGGCTTCAATAGTACATGAATCTTGAACTTCTAGATGTTCAAGCTGGTTTTAGAAAAGGCAGAGGAAACAGAGATCAAATGGCCACCATCTGTTGGATCATAGAAAATGCAAATGAGTTCCAGAGAAACATCTACTTCTGCTTTATTGACTATGCAAAAAACTGTTGACTGTATGGATCACAAGAAATTGTGGAAAATTTTTAAAGAGATGGGAATACCAGACCACCTGAACTGCCTCCTGAGAAATCTGCATGCAGATTAAGAAGCAACAGTTAGAACTAGACATGGAACAACAGACTGCTTCAAAATCGGGAAAGAAGTACCTCAAGGCTGCATATTGTCACTTGTTTATTTAAATTATACGCAGAGTACATTATGAGAAATGCCAGGCTGGAGGAAGCACAAACTATAATCAAGATTGCCGGGAAAAATATCAATAACCCTAGGTATGCAGATAACACCACNAACAGACTGCTTCAAAATCGGGAAAGAAGTACCTCAAGGCTGCATATTGTCACTTGTTTATTTAAATTATACGCAGAGTACATTATGAGAAATGCCAGGCTGGAGGAAGCACAAACTATAATCAAGATTGCCGGGAAAAATATCAATAACCCTAGGTATGCAGATAACACCACCTTATGGCAGAAAGCAAAGAAGAACTAAAGAGCCTCTTGATGAAAGTGAAAGCAGAAAGTGAAAAAGTTGGCTTAAAATTCAGAAACATTCAGAAAACTCAGATCATGACATCTGGTCCAGTCACTTCATGGCAAACAGATGGAGAAACAATGGAACCAGTGAAAGAATTTAATGTTTTGGGGCTCCAAAATCACCGCAAATAGAGACTGTAGCCATGAAATGAAAAGATGATTGCTCCTTGAAAGAAAAGCTATGATCAATCTAGATAGCATATTTAAAAGCAGAGACATTTCTTTTAACAAAGATCCATCTAGTTATGTTTTTTTTCCATTAGTCAGGTATGATGTGAGAGCTGGACTATAAAGAAAGCTGAGTGCCAAAGAATTAATGCTTTTGAACTCGGGTGCTGGAGAAGACTCTTGAGAGTCGCTTGGACTGCAAGGGGATCCAATCAGTCTATCCTAATGGAAATTAGTCCTGAATATTCATTGCAAGGACTGATGCTGAAGCTGAAACTCCAATCCTTTGGCCACCTGATGCAAAGAACTAACTCACTAGAAAAGACCCTGATGCTGGGAAAGATTAATGGCAGGAGGAGAAGGGGACAACAGAGGATGAGATGGTTGGATGGCATCACCGACTGTATGACATGAGTTTGAGTAAGCTCTGGGATTTGGTGATGGACAGCCTGGTGTGTTGCAGTCCACAGGGTCACAAAGAGTTGGACATGACTGAGTGCATTCAGCATGCATGCAGACACACACACACACACACACACACACACACATACACACACACAGTAGGAATATTACCTCCCCTTAGGATCAAAATAACTGTAGTAGTAGTAGTAGTAGTGAAAATCACTCAGTTGTGTCCGACTCTTGCAGCCCCATGGACTGTAGCCTGCCAGGCTCCTCTGTCCATGGGAGTCTCCAGGCAAGAATATTGGAGTTGGTTGCCATTTCCTTCTCCAGGGGATCTTCCTGACCCAGGGATCAAACCCAAGTCTCCTGCATTGCAGGCAGGTTCTTTACCAACTGAGCTATGAGGGAAGCCCCCCAAAATAACTGTAAGATGAACATTAAATGCATAAACAGGAGAGAAGTCTGAGAACCTCTTCCACTTTCCTTGGTGCTAAGTCACTTCAGTCGTATCTGGTTCTGTGGGGCCCTATGGACTGTAGCCCTCCAGTTTCTTCTGTCCATGGGATTCTCCAGGCAAGAATACTGGAGTGGGGTGCTGCGCCCTCCTCCAGGGGATGTTCCTGATGCAGGGGTGGAACCCACATCTCTTACATTTCCTACATTTACAAGTGGATACTTTACCACTAGCACCACCTGGGAAGCCCCACCTTCCTTGGACACACAGCCAAATTAAGGTTATATAAGGGGTTATCGCAATACGTGAACCATGAACTCCCTGATGTTCAAGCTGGCTTTAGAAAAGGCAGAGGAACCAGAGATCAAATTGCCAACATATGTTGGATCATGGAAAAAGCAAGAGAGTNTCACACTCTGGTAAAGTAATACTCAAAATTCTCCAAGCCAGAGTTCAGTAGTATGTGAACTGTGAACTTCCAGATGTTCAGGCTGGATTTAGAAAAGGCAGAGGAACCAGAGATCAAATTGCCAACATCCATTGGATCACTGAAAAAGCAAGAGAGTTCCAGAAAAACATTTATTTCTGCTTTATTGACTATGCCAAAGCCTTTGACTGTGTGGATCACAATAAACTGTGGAAAATTCTGAAAGAGATGGGAATACCAGACCACATGACCTGCCTCTTGAGAAACCTGTATGCAGGTCAGGAAGCAACAGTTAGAACTGGACATGGAACAACAGACTGGTTCCAGATAGGAAAAGGAGTACGTCAAGGCTGTATATTGTCACCCTGCTTATTTAACTTCTATGCATCATGAGAAACACTGGACTGGATGAAGCGCAAGCTAGAATCATGATTACCGGGAGAAATATCAATAATATCAGATTTGCAGATGACACCACCCTTATGGCAGAAAGTGAAGAAGAACTAAAGAGCCTCTTGATGAAAGTGAAAGAGGAGAGTGAAAAAGTTGGCTTAAAACTCAACATTCAGAAAACTAAGATCATGGCATCTGGTTCCATCACTTTATGGAAAATAGGAGTCTGGTGGGCTACAGTCCATGGGGTCGCAAAGAGTTGAACATGATTGAAGCGACTTAGCACACATGCATGCAAGGACGGGGTGTGCAAGGATGCAGAAGATCAGAAACTAGAAGCCTTAAGCAATTGTCTTTATCAACAGACAATGTGAAGTTTTGCTGAGGGCTATTTGGTGAGAACAGATTATAAGAGATTGTAAAAGCTGAAGAACTTTTTTCCCCTCTAAAATTTCTTCCTAGAAAAGTAAAATCCTCTGTGCCTCATGGATTTTCTGCCACTTTTATAAGGAATCTCAGTTATCTCTGTCTTATTTTGCAGACACTACAACATCTGATAAAATTTGCTACTTAAATATTTGTATTTTTTTCTGCGACTCTAACACATCCTTGTTCTTAAACTCTCCTGGAAGCCAGCATAATGTATTGTGTCAAAAGTTCTTGGCACTCCAGGCCAAGAGCCAATTCACCTCATTGTAGAGCTATACAAGCAGAAAACTAACTGTAGTTCCAATCAGGTACCAGGAAGGTGGCTACCTGTGTTTCCACCTTGTGACAGCTGTGTCCTGAATAGCAGCAGGCCGTTAGGAGGAAAGAGCAAGCTGGGTGAGTCCTAAAGGATGTCTAATTAGCCCTCAGTGCTCACGTGATGCTTAAAAGCCTCCTTTTCCTATCCAGTAACTTTTCTTCTTCTCTTTATCAGGCTCTCTTCTTCTTCACTTTGTTTTTCCTTTTTTCAACACCTTCCCTAAGCTCTAAACAATAAAACAGGAGAAAAGTTCATCTCATGATCAAATGTTTTAATATGGTTCTGGAAAGTGTTTACTGAGTATTAGAGTTTCCAAGCTGAATATTTCTATAGACATTGTGTCTGCAACTGATGAAAATCTCTTTAAAATGGCTGTTTATCTACATGCCATTCATTTTGTTCTAATTAATAATCAAAATTTTCCTAAAGCAAAGGACCAATTGCAAAAAGATTGTGTGGAGGAAGGGAGTGTGAAGATTATTCATTACGTGAAAATCTCCCCCCCACCAAAAAAACAGGGGCACATTTTCTTTTCTTTACAAAAATAACTTCATCTTAGAGCATTAAGAAATACAATTTACTTTTTTTAAAAAATCTAATTTTCACCTATATTTTCAGGATTCCACTGGGAGACTTAAGGTAAAGAGGCATTCATCCTTGTAATTTTACAGTTTGTTTTTTTT
>SJYS01015234.1:184498-197664 GCA_006410695.1 Philantomba maxwellii
AGTCTGTCTGCCCTCTGATGCCCTCTCTCAGTGCCTACCATCTTATTTGGGTTTCTCTTACCTTGGATATGGGGTATCTCTTCACAGCTGCTCCAGCAAAGTGCAGCTGCTGGTACAATACTATTGAATAAATATATTAACAGTATTGATCTGCCTATCCAAAACCATAGTACACATAGTGCACATCACCATTTAATGGTCTTTAAATTCCATCAGTAATATTTTGCCATTTTTAATGTAGAAGGTTCTGAATATTTTTTTAGGATGTATTCCTTTTACATTTTGACATTATTACAAACTGATTTATTTATTAGATTTTTCAATTGTTTTTTGCTAATCTATGGAAATATAATTTGATTATTTTACATCAATAATAATATAATCTGAAAATAGAAACTATTATACTCATTTCTTTCCTACTTTTGAACTATTTTCAATTTTATAGGGATATATAAAATATTTTGTAATTATTATGATGCTAGCCATAGATTTTCTTGTATATTACTGTTACCATGTTGAGGACTTTCTCTTCTATTATTTTTTATCCCTTGATTATTTTCTTTCTTTCTTTCCCTTTTCTTTTCCCCCTTTTTTGCTATGGTAACTATTTTAATGAAGTATAGTTTATTTACAAATTTGCTTTAATTTTGGTGTATCACATAGTGATTCAGTTTTTCTTGTAGATTATATTCCATTGTAGGTCTTTGTAAGGTATTTAATATAATTACCTGTGCTATATAGTAAATCCTTGTTGCTTATCCATTTTAGGTAGAGTAGTTTGTATTTGTTACTCTCATACTTCTGTTTTACCCCCTCCCTCTCTCTCCCTTTTGATAAGCATAAGTTTGTTTTCTATGTCTGTGAGTCTGTTTCTGTTTTGTATATAGATCCAATTCCCTATGTGTTTTGAAGAAATTATTTGCATTAAAATAAGTATTTTAATGCACATAATTTTTTCAAGTAGTGTTTTTACAGGAATTTTTCTTTTTCATTTTCAATTTTTTTTCTTTTCAACTTTATAACTGTATAAAATTTATTGCCATAAAAATTTCCCTTAATTCTAGGTGGATCTGTTACTTTCTGATAATCAGATTCCAACAGTTTGACAAAGGTAATACTGAAAGTAGGTAAAATGACTCTCCTCCAACCCCCACCACACCCTCCACCTCCAACCCCCATTGAGGACAGTTTCATGTACCTGTATTATTGCTATTTAGTATCTTGCTGGAACAAATTCTGATAAGCTGTTTTCCTTCTTTCTCTAATACTAATTTTCACCAGAATGCTCTCCCATTCCTCTTCCGGATAGAGAGCAGAAACAGTAGGTGTATGGATTTTGACCAGGAAACTGCCTGCTCTGCAGGCAATACATCATCTGTCGTGCTTTGTCTGCTTTTTCTCTCTAGACTATCATGTTCTTCTGCAATTCTTATAATATTTATTTTTTCATTTGTCATTCTGATAACTCTTGATCATAATTGTTCCTTATTTATTCATCTGCCTTTCAGCTAGGGAAAACACAATGGTGAGAGCTTATAATTTTTCCTCATTTATTAATTCAACATAGTAGAAGGTGAGGCATCCATTCTAGATGGAGCTTTTACTGAACTCGGTATTTTCCTTTCTCCTTTCTCCCCACCAAATGCTGCCTTCTCTTTTAATGCTTCTGGGGAAGTATAAGTAGGATTGAATTGTGCTTTCTTTAATGGAAATTTATTATGACACGTTTTACTACTACTGTTGGCTATATCCAGTTCTTCTCTATCTCTGAGCCCATGGCGAGGGTGTGTTTCCCATTACTATGTAGTTAGATAGGGCCATATGCCTTAATTTGACCAATAAAATGTCAGCAGAGTAATGTGTGCCATTTCTAGGTGGAACCATTTAATGGTTAGCGCTCAATTATCCCATTCCTTTCCCCCTGCTAAAACAGTTGAGAAAATGTTATTATTTTTTATATAGCTTGACTGCTTTTGATTTATCTATATTCTTAGCATTATATTGTCAATTGGAGCAAGATTTTAAAGAAAGAAGAAGGAATGAAATAGTCTCTTCTAAAATTTTAATTGGAGAATAATTGCTTTACAATGTTGTGTTGGTTTTTACTGTACAAGCGTGAATCAGCTGTAAGTGTAAATATATCCCTCTTGAGACTCTCTCCTACCCCACCATCACACCCCTCTAGGTTGTCACAGAGCACCGAACTGAGTTCCCTGTGTTATACAACAGCCTCCCATTAGCTCTGTTTGACACACAGTAGCGCATATATGTCAACGCTACTCTCTCAGTTTGCCCCACTCTCTCCTTCTCCCGCGGTGTCCCCAAGTCCGTTCTCTAAGTCTTCAGTCTCTATTCCTGCCCTGCAAATGAGAGAGCATGTGTTGATAGGTAGGTTCACAGGACTGAAGCAGTTAATTGAATGCTAAACCAATGCATAGAGAAGAGCTCCCTTAGAGAATCACCCGATTTGCAACAGACTGTGAGTAATGAATATTTAAAAAAAAAATTTGGGATTACTCAGACATAAACTAGTTTGTCTTGACTCACTCGTTCCCCCTCTTTAATATTTGGGTGCCAGCTCTTAAAGATAGATTTCTCATATATGCCATTTCTGTTGTTTGAGTGTTGCTAGTGAACTGTTTGCCATTATATTTACTTCCTTTAACTAAGCTTGTGTTCAGAGGTGAGATTCTATGAGCAATGCCACTCTGTCTCTTACTCCAGATATCCTAATACCCTAAAGCATAGAAAAGAGTACAAAATTTTCAGTTTAATAACTGAATAAAAACTTAACTTATATTCACTGGGAAAGATAAACATCTTTTCATCATATTTGCTTTCTGGGCACCATAATGAATATCAGGTGCATTCTCTATCTGTCATCAGCCTAACATACCAAAACAGTTTTATTCAACGCTCAACTCATTTGCAAACAACTAAAACAGGAATAAAGGAGTGAGAATACGTTTGGAGAGAAAGAGAATTAGTTTGAATTAGTTTATTTCAAAATTATTCCGTTTGAGGTACCTGTAGAACGGAATGGGCTTGTATCTTAAGAAAGAGAAGATGACTTGAAATATAAATTAAAGAATTGTGATCATAGAGATGACAGTTGAAAATATGGGACTTAATCAGGTACTTTAAATAAAGTTTATAATAAGAGAGGAGAAAAAGAAAAGAATGAGCATATAGAAATTATACCTATATGGGGGGAGCATATAGAAATTACACATATATGAGGGGAAAAGGATGCTTTAAATAAGGTGCTTTAAATAAAGTTTATAATAAGAGAGGAAAAAAAGAAAAGAATGAGCATATAGAAATTACACCTATGGGGGGAAAAGGATGGAGAGAGTTTGAAGATGGAAGAGATGACCTAGACTTCCATAGGTGAAATGAATGCAGTTAAAGTGAGGACCAAATTTATTCCAAAGAATTTGGCTATTAATCTGTCACTATGGTTCAAATGGTAAAGAAACTGCCTGCAATGTGGGAGACCTGGGTTCAGTCCCTGGGTGGGAAAGATCCCCTGGAGTAGGGAATGGCAACCTATTCCAGTATTCCTGACTGGAGAATCCCACAGACAAAGGAGCCTCATGGGCTATGGTCCATGGGGTCACAAAGAGTCAGACACAACTGAGTAACTAACACGCTCCAAGGTAAAAACTACTTCAGAACAATGATGAAAGTAGAACCCAGAGTTTAACTCCTGATATTATTTTAAGAGCACATGAAAATGCTAATCCAGAGNATGGGGTCACAAAGAGTCAGACACAACTGAGTAACTAACACGCTCCAAGGTAAAAACTACTTCAGAACAATGATGAAAGTAGAACCCAGAGTTTAACTCTTGATATTATTTTAAGAGCACATGAAAATGCTAATCCAGAGTCTTCTTAGTTGTTAATAAAGGATGTTGCAGTTTGGCCAATACTCTACCTCTGTAAAGATCATATAGTCTCAAACAATTATCATTTACTTGAATGCCTTCTATGTGTCAGGCAGATAGGCCCTAGAGTTGCAACAATCAGTGGAACAAAGTCCCCCTGCTCATGGAACTCTCATCCTAGACATAGACTGAAAGTTGCAGATCCACCTAAATGACAGCATCTTAAATATCAAAAGGGAAACATTATTACTAGAATCATAGAATATAATCATGAAACATATTAAAAGCTGTCAAAGGATATCCACACACACTGAAACAATCATGTGGATAGCTTTCCAGAGGCAAAGAACTATTGTGGAAGGTGAGCATAGTTTTATCTTGAATGTCCTATTTAGTCAGCAGGTGAAATCAATACTTTCCTAATGATGTTAGACTCACAAAAACAAATCTGCTAGCTGGAAATTAGAGTCCTTCCGTCTATACCAACAAACAGAACCACAGAAAAGAAAGCAAAAAAGATAAAATTCAGTAATGATTGCCAAGGTAGTATAATATTTCAGTAATGCCCAGTAAGTTCTGAAGAAATGTCGTATCAAGTAATGGAGTTACGGAGAATGTTTCAAAGAGTCATTCCTCCAGAGATCGACTTTAGACGATATATGTCATTTTAACATATTTTAGAAAAAAGGCAAGTCAATGTATTTACCACTATATACACACTTTGTGGTCTGTCACTCTGAGGCAATGGAATAAGTTGGATCCTTGTTAATTAATGAACTTTATGAGAAAATGCAACTTTTTGAAATCTGTATAAAAAATATTTATTCAGAGTTCCCAGGACATAAAACACACTCCATATGGCTCCTTTTTATTAATATGAAACATTAGCAGCACACTTTATAGAATAAATGCTCATTATTCAACTGAGTCTACAGATCTTACTTCCTAAGATTATCAATCTTGATATCACATGCTTATTCTTATGCCATTACATTCTAGTAATTAATAATAATTTGTGTGGAGATCAGGGTGGAAATTATAGCCACCTTGAATATCTCTGTGAATGCCTTTAAGAAAATAAATATAAGTAGCTTTCAAAATTTGTTCTTGAAAATACATTTTTACATGTTGCTACTTGCTTAGGTCATGGAATCAGTGAAAGTGTTGTACATTTCCTAATTAAATTTCAATCTGACCTGAACTTAATGCAGATCTACTTCAATGAATTATGTTTAATGTATCTAGTTCAATAGGAGTAACAAACAGCCTTACTTAAANAGGTCATGGAATCAGTGAAAGTGTTGTACATTTCCTAATTAAATTTCAATCTGACCTGAACTTAATGCAGATCTACTTCAATGAATTATGTTTAATGTATCTAGTTCAATAGGAGTAACAAACAGCCTTACTTAAATACATTTACAGGTTAAGAATGAAATTAAATATAAGCTGTGCACCATTTGAAAACAAGCCTAATTTTTTTTCACAACATGAGAAATATATTTGAAGGTAAATACAGCAGAACTTTTACATTTTCAAAGGCTATGGGCTGAGACTTTTAAACATTGCAAATTTATGATTACCACTAAAGCACCAACATTATTAGAAACAGTACAGCCAGTCTTGCCCTGCCTCTAGATTTTTATTTGACTGAGTATATATAATCAAATAAGTGTTTTCTTGCACCTCGATCACCTCGATGTCCTGGAGATTTTATGGTAGAATAAATACAACTTAATCTTAAACCTTGCTGGGTTACTATCAAATACATGTTGGTCTGCCCAGGGCTACTAGACTCATACTTCTCATTCTTGGGTAGGAATCTTCCTGAAGGCATTTTCTTGTATGACAGGCCAGTTTCATTTACTTTCAAGACGTTTTCCTCACTCTAAACTTTCTCCTCTGTGACTTTTCCACTCTCAAGAAAAATCCTTCTGTAGCTACTGTAGTCAGTTGACACTTCTTCTCCTATTAATTTCATGTTTGTGGGGGAGGGGGGGGAAACGCTCCTTAAGGTTTATAAATCAGTTTTTACTTGTGGTAAAGATTAATTTTGTAGACTATTGACTTCATCTCTTATTGTTTCAATTTGTAGGCACTGGACATTTTTTTCCCCTGAATCACATATCCACAAAGAATTCTAACCATGCTGTGCATATACTGAGGCCACAGTCAACTGAAGTTTGACTTTGACTAAACTGTTATCCCTTATTTGATAAGGCACCTGTATTGATTGAAGTCGTTTCCTGATTTAGCCTTTCATTTTGTATATGCATTTTGGATATACTCTCCAAGTTGTCATGGAGTTCAGCATTCTGTTCTTTGATTAGTTTATGATTTCAGTGTTTATTTTTTAAAAAACAAAGCAAACAAAAACCCCACTTTGAGATGTGTATAAGAGACAGTCTTACTTCCTAAACCAGGGATCGAACCCANCTTATTTGATAAGGCACCTGTATTGATTGAAGTCGTTTCCTGATTTAGCCTTTCATTTTGTATATGCATTTTGGATATACTCTCCAAGTTGTCATGGAGTTCAGCATTCTGTTCTTTGATTAGTTTATGATTTCAGTGTTTATTTTTTAAAAAACAAAGCAAACAAAAACCCCACTTTGTTTTCTCTTTACTTCTGTCTCTAGCATTATGACTTGACTTGGGGAACCAGGTAGCTTTTTTTTTTTTTTTTAAGAAATGTATTTTTTATCAGCTTATGGCAATTTCTACCATACTTGAAATCAGAGCAGAGAAACAAGGCCACAGTGGGGTATAGAAGACAAGGGGCTCACTAGGTTCACGCACTAGTTTAATGATGCATTCCTGCTTATTAGTCAGGGAAACATATTATTTAAAGCAAATCAAATTATCACAGAAGAGTTGGGGTGGTTTTATGATCACTAAACAAACACTTTAACAACTAGGGCATTCATTTTAACTGGTCATATGCTCATTTCTTCTGCATATCTTTTATATGACCAAAAAATTTCCTACAAACCACCAGTTTATTTGAAATTTTAAATATATACATGAGAATTATTATCACAATACAATAATACAAAATAAAAACACCATCTTTGCCATAAGGGAATAGTGTGTACTGATTAATGAAATTTTCTAGGAAACACCATTTGTGTAAAGCAATTTTCCAGAACAAGAAAAATAGGGCTAGTGTTGTCAAAATTTTCTTTCAGGTGTCCACAATTATTTCTCCATCTATTACATATTTATGGACATGTGTCTCAGCAAACATAATTTCTTAAGCTTGTAAATAGTTCACTAAATATAGCATCAAATTTCAAGGATGGCTCAGAGAAATATGCAAGTCAGATATTTCTGCCAATGTCACACTCACAAGGGTTTCTAGTAATCAGGAAGGCGGGAGATTCAAAGTCCAGGGATTCCAACGGGAATTCAGAGGTACTCCCTAGACAGACCTTCTGAGGAACTTTTGGTTCTGTGTCCCAATAACAGTCTATAACATGTCTTTTAAGTATCCATTAAAGGCCACAGACCACAATAATAATTGACTACTTGTTAACATTTCTCCTAAACTAAAGCTGAAATGGTAGCTCAGATGGTAAAGCGTCTGCCTGCAGTGTGGGAGACCCGGGTTCGATCCCTGGGTTGGGAAGATCCCCTGGAGAAGGAAATAGCAACCCACTCCAGTACTCTTGCCTGGAAAATTCCGTGGACTGAGGAGCCTGGTAGGCTACAGTCCATGGGGTCACAAAGAGTCGGACATGACTGAGTGACTTCACTTCACTTCACTTCAAAGCTGGAATAGATGAATGGGAAGGGGATTGGAAGTAATAATTATATTGTTCTCTTTACTGTCAATTCTCTCTCTTCAATCTTTCTAACATGCCAACATGCAATCAAAGAAAAAACTTAAGATAGGAAGTAATAGTTATAATAAAAACAATAGCTATCATTTAATGCTTAGTAGTCTTACAACGGCAAATGCTAAATTCATAAGCATATGTAACAACAAATCTTTGAGCTCAGGGCAGATAATAACATTATAACANTTACTCTTTACTGTCAATTCTCTCTCTTCAGTCTTTCTAACATGCCAACATGCAATCAAAGAAAAAACTTAAGATAGGAAGTAATAGTTATAATAAAAACAATAGCTATCATTTAATGCTTAGTAGTCTTACAACGGCAAATGCTAAATTCATAAGCATATGTAACAACAAATCTTTGAGCTCAGGGCAGATAATAACATTATAACAGATGAGGAATCTGAGGCTTGAAGTGGTCAAGAAATTTGCCAAAATCATACAATTAGAGTGAAGTAAGCCAGAAAGAAAAACACCAATACAGTATACTGACACATATATATGGAATTTAGAAAGATGGCAATAATGACCCTGTATGCGAGACAGCAAAAGAGACACAGATGTATAGAACGGACTTTTGGACTCTGTGGGAGAGGGAGAGGGTGGGATGATTTGGGAGAATGGCATTGAAACATGTATACTATCATGTAAGAAANAAATCACTATGTTAATAGAGCAACTTATTTGGATGTTTAAAATAATAATTTAAAATGTTATGCTGAATAATAACAATATAAAATTGTAATTTTATATTATTTATGATGGCATTTAAAATATGGTACTGCTACGTGACTATTGCCTATTGTGTCAGTTGAACATAATTATTATAATGCGATTAGGCTCTTCTTTTAATGGTTGTTTATATCCTTAATTTTCCACATACTGTACAAATCTTATTTTTATAAGGTTAATTAGAATTACTCCGTCTAGGAGACCAACATTCTTGCTATTTAGGATTTTTAACCAGATTATGATGAGCACTTCACATTATGTCTTTGAAATAACAGACAATCCTGTATGTCTTCCATTGCCGTGTTTTGAGCCTTAAGCTTATAAGTAATACATTAAGAAACAATCAGATAATCAGTTACCATGTTCCAGCTCTATTCAGCAACTAGTGTATGACTCAGTTTCTTGGGTTGTTTGTTACATGGAAAGCACATTTTATAAAATTGTAGCTGAGTATACTGAAACAGAGTAGACCAAAACTTCAGTGGTAAGATATACTTGAATTTTTTTTACAGACATAAATAATTCACATTCATAAATGTAGAGATGACTTTCTGATTTTTCAGAACTGTAGAAATTATTTCAATGATATATTTACACGTTAGACTGTGCCTTCACATGCATTCATGCCCTTTATAGGTTATTAAAATAACTCTATAAATAATTTCCTTACCTGGTAGCAGTACCCTCTGTATTAATTCCACATTACCTAGCCAGATTAATCTCCTAAAATAGATCCTGCTCATGCTACTCCCCACCTCTGCTCAAAATCCTCCATAGTTTCCCAGTTTCCTTCCAGATGAACGGCAGATTCCTCAAACCGGCGTTCTATGATGACATGGCACGGCCACGACCTATCTTTCTTGCTCTGTCTCTCATCACATTCCTGCCTAAACCCACACTGGACAATTAATTAATTATTCATCATATTTTCATCTTCTTTATCTCAGCTCATTCTCCCACTTTTACCCCCTTCACTCATAGAGTTAAAAATCCTATGAATCTTAAATGTTTAGTTAAATAAATTAGATGGTCTGTGCAAGAGGTCAGCATGCTTTTCCTGTGAAAAGCCAGATAGGGCTTTGAAGGCTACACTGCCTGTCACAACACTTAACTCTGTTGTAATGCAAAAGCAGCCCCAGACAATATATAAATGAATGAGTCCAGCTGTATACTAATAAAACTGCATTTGTGGACCCTGAAATTTGAGTTTCATAGAACTTTCTCATGTGGCAAAAATAGTACTCTTCTCCTTTTCCTTAATCATTATAAAATGTAACAAAAAAAAAAACCCTATACAATCTGTGAGGTAACTTTGCAGTTAATTTTACTTATCTTTCTCTTCCTCTTAGTAATAGAAATTCAGAAGCAGTGTTTTTAAGCTACCTGTTCCTCAAGACCACACAGAAAAGTCATTTTTCCTTTTTCCATTCCAAATTATTGTGCTTATTCCCTTCTTTAATCTCTTCCACCAATACAAACACATAAATACACATACATGCAATATAAAATTAATGAAAGCTTTTGATCAGTCCCTTTTAGGAGACATCTTTATTTTTTCCACTTTAACACACATATTTATATATGTTATCCTATTATGGTCACATTCATATATAGACTGTCACCTTGCCTCTAGAGTATGGTGTAGTCCATCTTCTTTCTTCTTATTCATAAGGCCATTTTGGAATACAAATGAAGCTAATGCTACTAGAGTGATGCTTTAATGCATTCTAATTTTAAGAACATAAGTATTTTGGACAGAGTTCTTAGAGTTTTCAGCAGAGGAAAAGCAGGTTGCCTGCAAAGGATCTGAAATCAGAATCCTAGGGGCTTCTCAACACTCACATTGAAATCTAAAACAAAATGAAGGAAAACCATCAGCTTTCTGTAGGGAATTACTTACAACCTGAAGATGCACAGTCATTCTTACTATCATTAAAGTGTGATGGGAGAATAAAGACACTTTTGGATATACAGAGTCTAAAAAATTTCTTCAGAGGATTCAGGAGGATGTGCTTCACCAAAATGAAATAGTTAACCAGTAAAGAGAAAGGCTTTGTGTCTTAGCTCAGGCTGCTGTAACAAAGTACCATAAACTGAGTGATATAACAATAAACATTTCTCCCAGTTCTGGTGGCTGGAAAGTTCAAGACCAAAGTGCTGGGAGTTTAAGTTCTGCTGAAAGTTCACTTCTTTGTTTGCAGATGGCTGTCCTTTCATTGTGTACTCCTGTGGTGCAAGGGGTAAGGGGCTCTCTGTGATCTCATTTATAAGGAGACTAATCCTGTTCATGAAGGTTCTACTCTTGTGACCTAATCACGCACGTGAGGCCATGTCTCCCAATACCATAATTTTGGAATTTACAAATGTCAACACATGAATTTTGGGGAGACACAAACATTTAGTCTGTAACACATGAGGTCAAAGAAATAGGGAACCCAAGATGGGAAAGGGGCTTCCAGGTGGCTTAGTGCTAAAGACTGCAATGCAGGAGACAGGGGTCCTTTCCCTGGTTTGGGAAGATCCCCCAGAGAAGTCAATGGCAACCCACTCCAGAACTCTTTTTTTTAATTAATTAATTTATTTTAATTGGAGACTAATTGCTTTACAATATTGTGGTGGTTTTTCCCATACATAGACTTGAATCAACAATGGGTGTACATGTGTCCCACCATTCTGAACCCCTCTCCCCTCCTTACCCCATCCCTCTGAGTTGTCCCAGGGCACCCCACTTCATGCATCAAACTGGAAAATCCCATGGACAGAGGAGTCTGGCAGGCTACAGTCCATGGGATTGCAAAGAGTGGGACATGACTAAGCACACACACACACTAGATGGGAAAAAGAATCTTGGGGTGATAGTGGAAAGAGGTGCCAGGATAATGTTTTGCATTATAGTATGTGACTGGAATAGAAGGTGCCAGGAAAGACTTTTTCAAAAGCATAGAATCAGTAGAATATCTGATATATCTGTACCTAATAAGAAGGAAGCTACATGGGTAAGGGAGTCTGCTAATTCGTAACATATAAATACACAGAAAATGTAACAAGCAAACAAATACAGACAAGACAATTGCTAACCCAAAGGAAAAGAGCTCCTTATAATTAAATATGCCCATCTCTTCAAATTTTCATTAAGTGACCTCAGGTCAGTAATTTGAAACTGGTCAAGGTGGGAGTATTTATACGTGCATGCTTTTTGCATGCTGAGTTGCTTGTCATGTCTGACCCTTTGTGACCCCATGCACTGTAGGCCTCCAGGCTCCTCTGTCCATGGGATTCTCCAGGCAAGAATAGTGGAGTGGGTTGCAATTTCACCCTCCTGCGAATCATCCTGACCCAGCGATTGAACCAAGGTCTCTTGTGTCTCCTAAACTGACAGGCAGGTTCTTTACCACTAGCGCCACCTATGGAAATCAGCAAATCATATAAGTCAGAATTTTTTTTTCTTTTCATAGAGCCAATTTACCACTAGTCCGTGACTCAAACCTGAGTTGAATTTGTATAGTCACTAGAGTGTAAATACTGAATGTTAATCTAATCAAAATGATAGCATTGGGAAGATGGGAATAGAGGGTGACATGAGGGTACATATGAGGTAGCAGAAGTTAAATCTTTTAACTTCTCATTGGTGGGAATTGTCTAAAATGTAGACAAATTGTCAAAAATGTAGGTAATGTCTAAAATGAAAAAAGCATTTGAATAAAGAGAAAAGAACCAGGTAAAAGAAACAAAAGTGGCTGCCTCTAGAGAAGAAGAAATGGAAAGGAAGAAGGATGGAGAACTTTAATTTTTCATAACACATCTTAGAGGATTATCATTTAAACCATTTGGGTTTCTATCTTAGAAAATAAACTTAAAGACTGAAAATAAAATGTAAATTGATTGTGAATATTCATACTTTTTATTTACAAATCATTTGCAAACTAACACTGAGCCAAAATACTAACATCTCAAGATAGCCATAGTGTGCCTTAGAGTGTGTCTGAGGTTCTATTTACAAGCCTTTATGCAAGCCCACTTCTTTCCATTATCCCTACTGCCCCCCGACAATCTGTCTGTCACTCACTGTGCCTTCTCTGTTTGCTGTATAAATTCTAGAGCATTTCTACTCAAGTGAGAAATAGATTTAAAGGACTAGATCTGATAGAGTGCCTGATGAACTAAAGACAGAAGTTCCTGACATTGTACAGGAGACAGGAATCAAGACCATCCTCAAGAAAAAGAAATGCAAAAAATCAAAATGCCTGTCTGAGGAGGCCTTACAACTAGCTGTGAAAAGAGAAGTGAAAAGCAAAGGAGAAAAGGAAAATTATACCCATTTCAAAGCAGAGTTCCAAAGAATAGCAAGGAGAGCTAAGAAAGCCTTCCTCAGTGATCAGTGAAAAGAAATAGAGGAAAACAATGGAATGGGAAAGACTAGAGATCTCTTCAAGAAAATTAGAGATACCAAGGGAACATTTCATGCAAAGATGGGCTCAGTAAAGGACAGAAATGGTGTGGACCTAACAGCAGCAGAAGATATTAAGAAGAGGTGACAAGAATACACAGAAGAACTATACAAAAAAGATCTTTACCACCCAGATAATCACGATAGCATGATTACTCACACTCATCTAGAGCCAGACATCCTGATTGTGAAGTCAAGTGGGCCTTAAGAAGAATCACTATGAACAAAGTTAGTGGAGGTGATGGAATTCCAGTTGAGC
>SJYS01015234.1:223281-239610 GCA_006410695.1 Philantomba maxwellii
CATATATATATATACACACACATATAAATATACATATAATATAAAATATAAATGTAAACAAATAATGTTTTTTAATTTAAGATTTTAAGACTAATAAAGATGTCTGCACTAAAGTGTTTTAGTATCTTACATGATGTCTGCAGTGTTTTAGTAATCTAAATTAATCCTAATTTTTTAAGAAAAACTGTATCTAATTTTTAGAGCAGTTTTAGGTCATAGCAAAATTGGGTGGTGGATCCAGAGGTTTCCTATACACCCTTGGCCTCCACATATGCACAGCCTCTGCCATTGTTAACATGCCCCAGAGTGGCACATTTGTTACACTTGATGAACCCACATTGGCTTATCATTATCACCTGAAGTCTATAGTTTACATTAGGGTTCACTGTTGTACATTCTATGGCTTTTGACAAATATATAATACATCTATCCACCATTATTGTATTATACAGACTAGTTTCATTGCCTTAAAAGTCTTCTGTGCTTCATGTATTCATTCCTCCCTTCCTCTGACCCTTGAAAACCAATGATCTTTTTACTTTCTCCATCATTTTGCTTTTTCCAGAATGACATATAGTTGGAATCATACAGTATGCAGCCTTTTCAGATTGCCTTCTTTCCCCTGGTAAGAATTNCCTCCCTTCCTCTGACCCTTGAAAACCAATGATCTTTTTACTTTCTCCATCATTTTGCTTTTTCCAGAATGACATATAGTTGGAATCATACAGTATGCAGCCTTTTCAGATTGCCTTCTTTCCCCTGGTAAGAATTTTTAAATGTTTAGCCTTTAAAAGTATCAAGTAATGTACAAATAAGCTTTCCTTTTTGAGCTGTACTCCCACTTCATTTCAGCCTCCATTCTCTCACTGAACATCCGTAGAATTTTTCGAGAAACTAGCAAAAGTCTTTGACATTTATTTTATCTGTCACTGTCAAATAGATTGCCTGACTCAGACCTAATCTGACCCAGCATGCTTTGTTTGACCTAGTGATATTTCCATCTTCTAAAGTTATGTCAGTTTTTTGACATATCAAGGAAAAGAACTTCAAGAGTTTCCTGCTTGGGAACTGACAGTCTTTTGACATAAAAATACATAAGAGCTCTTATTTATTACATTAATAGAGAACAGAAGAAAAATTTGCATTTTGAGTGCTGTGGAAAAAGAACCCGAAGTCATCAGTTGCTCTGAGTAACATATTGTACATGTTGCCACATGACAATTGAGATACACACTCATTTGGTAATCTCTAAAGTGGCAGCTCTTACCATTCTGGATGGAGCAAACCTTATTCCAAGAGGTTCATCTGAAATAAGTTAAGGTTAATAGCCTTATTAGCACTTCCCAGGTGGCACAGTGGTGAAGATGCAGTGCTTGCCAATGCAGGAGATGCAGGGGACACTGGTTCGATCCTTGGGTCAGATAGATCCCCTGGAGTAGGTAATAGCACCCACTCCAGTATTCTCACCTGGGAAACCCCATGGCTGAGCACGCACACATGCACAATAGCCTTATAATGACTACAGATCAGAAGCATTTTCTACTTCCTTTGAAATTACATACGTGAGCATGAGAGCTGCATGAGTTTGTAAAATGTCTTTATGCAGATTAGAAAAGACACTCCTTGTAAGTGGACAAACTGGAAAACAGGACTTCCTGGCAGTGCACTTTTGTGTATTGCACTAACTATTTAATACAACAATACATAGTGGCCATGCAAACATATTTAAATACAGTCTTGATAACTGGTGATGTATAATATTTGGTTACAGACTATCATTAGTGTTAGTTGATTCTAAGAAGGTTAGAATATAGTCATAAAAAGAAAGCTTCTATTTCCCTCCTAAGGCCACATTGGTGCCATTTATCTTAAGTACTGCTGCTTAGGACAGCTGTGCACCTCCTGAGGAACTAGCTGATGTTACTTTGCTCTTTAACTGCTAGAATCAAATTCTTCATCCATTCTGTCTAGTCAGGACTCTTGGTTCCAAGTGCTAAATGTCCCTTGAGGGGAAAAAGTGTCTCCAGTTGAAAATGACTGGGGACACTTTTCAGATAACTAAAAAAGTCTAGGTATTAAAATAACTTCAAACAGCATCGTACTCATATCCAAACAAAAGTGATCCAGAGCAGACTTATGTTCCACCAGTTCAACACCCTCAAGAGTGTGGAGATGAGAAGGGTATCACTTTCTGCATATCTCCCTTGAAGAATGTTCCAGGGAGGGCTCCCACTGTCAGAGATCATGCGAGGAGCCTTCCAGGAGCCAGTGGTACAGCCACCATTGCCTAAGCTACAAAAGACAAAGTGCTTGTTGTAGGAAAGGAAGGGAAAGAAAGAAGTTGGATAGGCAAAACCAACAAATGTCTACTCAGAACGTGCATGTTTTTAAGCAAATATTTGTTTAACAACTTTCAGGCTCTGGAAATACAGTGTTGAACACAACAGATCACAATTCATGTTAGGCATTTTGCATATTATTTCTTAATGGACGTTTTTCTAATGTCTTCATTTATTATTTTTTTAAATCTCATATATGTGTAACTAAAATGCTGAAATTATTATTCTAGAAAAAGGGGACATAGACAAATTATAAATAAACATACTTTAAAGTAAAACAGTAATTTTAGAAGATCAGGTCATAGTGATTCCTTTCTGCTCTATGAGTTTGAAAAACACTTCAGTTTCCTTCTTAACCAGAATGCTGCTGCTGCTAAGTCGCTTCAGTCGTATCCACCTCTGCGACCCCATAGATAGCAGCCCACCAGGCTCCCCCGTCCCTGGGATTCTCCAGGCAAGAACACTGGAGTGGGTTATAGCCAGTTGTTAAGGTGCCATTTTGTCTTTGGATGGGTAAGACACAGCTAATGAGTCTTGTTCACACCCTCTCTCACTCTTGCCCTGGCAGTTGTAGGCTCCTTTCCACCAAGATTTCTCTCCCTTCCTCCCACCTAACAGTCTGAAAATATCTGGTAAGGATGATGTATTAGCAAGTACTAGTTATGACCATAGGTGACAGCACCATCAAAATATCAGTGACTTAAAATAGAAGTTTCATTCCCTCACAAGGAAATGTCTAGTGTTGGCTACTCCTTTCTAGGAGGCTTGCTCANAAGAACACTGGAGTGGGTTATAGCCAGTTGTTAAGGTGCCATTTTGTCTTTGGATGGGTAAGACACAGCTGACGAGTCTTGTTCACACCCTCTCTCACTCTTGCCCTGGCAATTGTTAGGCTCCTTTCCACCAAGATTTTTCTCCCTTCCTCCCACCTAACAGTCTGAAAATATCTGGTAAGGATGATGTATTAGCGAGTACTACTTATGACCATAGGTGATAGCACCATCAAAATATCAGTGACTTAAAATAGAAGTTTCATTCCCTCACAAGGAAATGTCTAGTGTTGGCTACTCCTTTCTAGGAGGCTTGCTCATAGTATTAGAGACCCAGTCTCTATTCAGTTTTCCATTCTATTGTGCACCTCTTCAAAACTCAAATTTCATGATAGTTTGACGTGGCTGCTGGCACTCCAGCTATCATTTCCCATTCAGCAGAAAGGAGGAAGTATGAAGCCTGGACTGGCCCCTTCCTTTATGAACATTTTCTGAAATGACACACATCAATTCTACTTACTACATTCCATTGACTTGAAATCACTCACATGGGACTTCTTAGCTGCAAGGAACTCCTTTCACCAAGGAAGAAGAATAGAACTGATTTTGGAGGAACAGCCAATAGTGTCTGCCTTAGCAGAATCATTTGCTGGTGGCTCTTACAAAGTTGATCCTGAGTCCTGGGGTGGTCAAGATTAAGAACAGCGATAATGTGTCACTTAATATTCACACAGGAAAACAAAACCATTCCAAAGTCTTATGGAAATGAAGGGGGTGATATAGGAATTAGGAATGCTGCATGAGTAAATATCAGGAAGGCTGAAGATTGGAGGAATGGACACTGCAGACCTCATTTAAAGACTCTGAGTAGTTATCATACATTTCATGCGGAAAGTGCTGAAATTCTCAGATGGTTATGGAGAGGGTCCCAGTAAAATCTCAGTCTGTACATGCTCATGAGTACCCTCGGGAGCCTGGAAATTCTCTGTGACTTTGTGTTCATCATGTGACAGCCACAAACTTCTAAAAATGACGACCTTTCCTTACTTCCATTTTCCATCTACTAGTATTTCTTTCATTAACAAACTCTGACTTAGAACTATATGGGAAGAGGACTCTGGGAAGTGTGGCTCTGGGGGACAGAGACAGTGCTGATAGACAATCAAACATAAGCGGTCTGAATACTAGATTTGTCTCACCAGTTATTGTTGTTGCAACAGGCCAGCATTAAGATGGATCATATTACTATGACAAATGGATCATATGTTGAATTTCTAATGTTCAACACTTCAGCACTTCTTCCTTCTGCCAAAATCAAAAGGTTATGGTATGATGTGAAAATGCTCAGTGACAGGTCCAGGTTCTGCCACTTAAACCGTTCAGAATTATCTCTCAGTTCTGAGACTATGCCATGCCCTGTGCTACTTGTGAGGCTGGGGCAAGTTCCTGAACTTCTTTGGATGTGAATTCTACTTCTTTCATTAAAAATAGGATAAACAGTTAATTGTATCAATAGATAAGATGAAAGGACATGTAAAGAAAAGCACTTAGACAAACATGTAATATGCAATCAAAGTTCATTTCACACCGATAACTCACTTTTATCAGAAAGGTCCTATAATCAGTTCGATACTCAGTCCAGTGTCAGAAAGATGTATCATTCTATGCTAATGCTAAATTTGTTTCCCATGCTGAATTTGTTTAATATATTTATAAATAGTTTATAAATACACTTTAAGAAACATTATTTTAGTATATTTCCAATAGCAGAAACCATTTTTTTTCCCTGTGAGTAAAAACTTCTTGGCCCTGAAAAGAAGCCAGATAACCATCTATCAGAGATGTGGTTGTAATAATTCTTTTTCTGATTTGTTGGCAAAAGCAGGTGAATTAAAAAGTATCTTTACACCCTGAGATCCAAGTGGTACATATATTCATAGTTCATCTATTTTCTTTATATCTTAAACTTTTACAAAAATAATTTAGGCTACTACTTCCTTGTTTAAAGGAGATCTTATATTTTCAAAGAGGTGAGGTTTGGGAAAGGGAATGGGCTGTGTGTTGGCAGAAGTTGCAAGTAAAACTCTGAGTTCATGGAGTAGGAAAAGACATGAAAAAATAGAATGAAATTTTCTTAAAAATTCAGATGTATCCAGGCAGGGAGCACGTATGAAAGAAGAGAACCAGCAAAGTCCCCAGTGAACTGGTGGATCCCACCTGGTCAACAGCGGCAGCCCAGCAGTGCCTGACTTTAGAAGACTATTGTCAGATTAAGACTGTATACTTACAGCGTTTGCTGTAACAAATACAATTAAAATAAAAATAGTATGTCTATTAGTCAGATCCAGACTATAGGACACCAGCTTTCAAACTATGATTTCAGACTTAATCCAACAAATGAAATCTATTGCTCTCTAAGTGCTAAAGTGTGCAAGAATCTTCCTTTAACCTATTCCAGGCTAAAAATGTTGCTCATTTTTTTTTCCCCTAAACATCTTAGGAAGATGAATCAGTGTCTTATATTCCATCAGATATTTTCCTATTGGGAATTTGTAAAACAAAGTGATTTTCCATATGCAGTCATACCGGAGGGAAAATCGGATTGCTTTTAGCAACTGTGGTCACAGAGTTCTGAGCGGGTGGAATAAGGTTGATGTATAGCTTCTCCCTTGCATTGCAATTAAGGCTGCTTCAGGCTCCTGAACCCATGGTTGTTCTTTCACATGGAGATTCTGTTGTTTCCACTGCAGGTTTATAGGTGCATGTTGGCTCTTGCAACTAAACCTAACAAGCAGGGCTCTTCATCGTTACTGTGTAATAAAAATATGTTTGTAGCTTAATCATGGTTTATTACTTATTAAATTTAATGTCCCATGCCTCATAAAGCTGGTGGTATTCTTTTGGTGGTGGTTGTTGCTATTGGTCTAAATACATATTTGCCATGTTGTTTGTGCTGATTTCTCTAGTTCAGTAGTTACCATACACCACCAAATTTTGTTTGCTCATATTTGAATTACATGGGGCAGCTTTTCACTAGACCTTGCATTTAATCCAAACAGGTTTGTCTTTGGCCTATAGTGTGTGATCATTCAAAACACAGGAGACTTAAAATATTCTTTTGCCCAGTGAGTTCCATTGACTGAAGATTTTTCTTCACAATGGTTATTGCTCAGATTTCTGGTTCTAGAATGAAAATTTTGGAAACAATGATTTTAACACCTGCTGAGATGCTGACCCATTCTGTTTTAAACTGTGTCATGGGCACAAGCAAGCATTCCATGGCTCCAACCATCAGAAAAGTGCTTAGGAATACAAAGAAAACTTAAGTCTTAAATCCATCTATTATTTCCATCTTAAGGATCTGACTGTCATTAAGGCAAATATTTTCTTTATTTAGCTGGTTGGAAACTGACTTTATAGAATATTAGCTCCCTCAAGAACTCCTAAAATTGTTACATGAAGGTTAGTTCCAGTGAACTTGGTTTTAAATGAAATAGCTATTCTCTTACTGAGAAAATGTATGGTTAATATTTTAAAAAATAATTTATTTCCATAGACATGTAAAGAAAAGTACAAGAACATTTGGATGAAGAGAAAGTTGTCATCTACTTTAAAATTAAATATTAATCATGAAATTTGCTTTTAATCTGAATTTTCTTATGGGTCATTCTGAGTGTATGGTTCAAGTTTTCATTTGCCTAATTTCTTACTTTAAAAAATTATACTTCTGTGAATTATTTAGCTTAAAATGACTAGTAACAGTGGAAAAGCCTTTTGGAAAACTTAGATGAAGACTACCTTTAAGGAAATTGAAGTCCTCACATTTTTACATTAGTCAACTAGATTTGACAATCTTAGTGTCACTAATTGATAGTATACTCCAAGGGTCAGCCTAATGAGCTTCCTTTGGCAAAATGACACAACTAAAATGGACAGAAAGTAACTGACCAAGAAATAGCCACTGGAAGCAAGATGTGGGAAATACATGCATCTAAGAGAAGTGGCATGGCTTTGGAGCCAGAAAAGCAGGGATAAAAATCTTGAGTCTGCACCTAACTAGCTATACTCTTGGGTAAGTTACCTAAGTTACTTTCATCTCAGTTGTCTCATCTGTAAAATGAAGGTCATAATATTCACTTTTCGGTATTATTTTGAACTTTAACTTCTTCAAATTTAAATGCTAACACAGCCCCTAACAAATCATGGATGTTCAATTTTTAATTATTACTGCTTCCTTGGTGGCTCAGTGGTAAAGAACCCACCTGCCCGCAGGAGAAGCAGGTTTGATCCCTGGGTCAGGTAAATCCACTGGACAAGGAAATAGCAACCCACTCTAGTATTCCTGCCTGGGAAAACCAATGGACAGAGGAACCTGGAGGATTATAGTCCATGGGGTTGAAAAGAGTTGGACAAGACTTAGTGACTAAACAATAAAAGCATTTATAATATTGGGGCAATTATTTTACTCATTGCACCATCTCTTCTGGCCAAAGACATTTTGATGAAATAAAAATACCTGTGTCTTCAGTATTCATTAAAACTCATTTAGGAAAATATACTTTGAGAAGCACACAAGTCCTTTGAAAAATAAATCTCAGACATTGGTCTATATTAGGACAGTGTTGTGGTAGATAACAGCACAGGACGGGGAAAGGTACATTCTCAGGATTCGTTTTAACCTTGCTTCTTTATTGGGAACAGAGGCAGTTGTGGTATGCATATGATGTGGCTTGTTTTCCTCAGTGATCATGCTGAGACTAGCAAGTGACACTCAGATGTTAGCAATTTGGGGTCACATTTGAACTGGTGACTCAGGGGACATGTATTCTATATCCCACCAGTTCCTTTAGTCAGCTCCTGAGTCACAACTTTCTTTATTTTCTCAAATAGAGGGAGCATGCCTCTTGGGAGCCATTTGAAATGAATAAAATATAGTGTTCTGTAGAGCAAATTCTAAATTAGTTAACATGGGCAAGGAATTCTCTGGTTGGTCTAATCATTGTGAAAATAACCATTTTCAGAGAAATAAGATTGAGTCAAAGATGTTTATCACTAAAATGAGACCAAATAGAATTCAGTTATTCTTAGATTCCAAAGGTCTCTCAGGATTTACAGGACCAAACTAATAACTGTGAATTATAGCTGTGTAGACATCAGATGGGGAAACATGTGAGAGACTTTATTTGCTTGGGCTCCAAAATCACTGCAGATGGTGACTGCAGCCATGAAATTAAGACAATTGCTCCTTGGAAGAAAAGCTATGACCAACCTAGACAGCATATTAAAAAGCAGAGACATTACTTTGCTGACAAATATCCATATAGTCAAAGCTATGGTTTTTCCAGTAGTCATGTATGGATGTGAGGGTTGGACCATAAAGAAGGCTAAGCAACAAAGAACTGATGCTTTTGAACTGTGGTGTTGGAGAAGACTCTTGAGAGTCTCTTGGACTGCAAGGAGATCAAACCAGTCAATCCTAAAGGAAACCAGTCCTGAATATTAATTGGAAGGACCGTGCTGAAGCTGAAGCTCAAATAATTTGCCCACCTGATGCAAAGAATGGACTCATTTGAAAAACCCTGATGATGGTGAAGACTGAAGGTAGGAGGAGAAGGGAACTACAGAGGATGAGATGGTTAGATGGCATCATTTACTCAATGGACATGAGTTTGACCAAGCTCCAAGAGTTGGTGACAGACAGGAGACCTGGCATGCTGCAATCCAACTCAATGGACATGAGTTTGAGCAAGCTTTGGGAGATGGTGCTGGACAGGGAAGCCTGGCATGCTGCAATCCACACGGTCTCAAAAAGTCAGACACGACTGAACGACTGAACTGAACTGAATGCTTTTTCAGCATAGCTACTTTTGCAAACAAGAATGACACTTTGGGATTTACTAATATATTTTTTATTTTCCTTCTTCCCCAACCAACTACATTCTTTCTCCTTTACTGGCCCAAGACCTCCATCTCCCTAGGAAGTTTGGAGGAAGAGAGGAAAATATATTTGTATGAGGTAATCCAAAAGAAAGAAAAGCTACCTAACTTTTTACATTTAAGATATCACAAAGCAAGACAAAAGCTTTGAAACCACGTTGTTGTAGGGTGGATTTTTTAAGTTTTTTACCTCATCTTTTCGCCACTCAAATGAAAATTTCTATTCTCTAGCACAGAATACAAAATCTATTACTGTTCTATTGAGGGGTGGTGGTATAGAGCAAATAAGAAACCACTAAATGAATTTGTAAAAGAAGAGAGAAAGCAATAGAATATTTGTTCTGATTTGCTTTCTTTCCACTGTGGTCTTATGGTACTGGTAGTGTGTTTAGAACCTGGAGAGGAAAGGACCATGGAACTCTGGAAGGGGGAGGGCCATGCCAAGATAGGGAGGGTCCAGTTAGGAAGAGGGAAGAGCAGTCAGGTTAGACAAGCTAGGTGGTGACTAGTGGAGAGGACCATAAATCAGGAGAGCCAGAAGAGAGACAGGGCAACTTAAAATCTGTACGTGGGGCCTGGGTTGGAAGGATGAGGAGCTGATAGGAAGTGTCTCAGTGACGAGATGGTCAGGAGTAAAAAAATTGGTCACAAGCTCACCAAAGATCTGAGCACTGCCAACCAATGGGAGGACAGTTGAAAAACATTTTACAAAGGCATGAGGCAATACAGGATACAGCCTTTTACCAAGGCTTTTAGGACATTTCAACCCAAAACAATGAATGTCACCTTTTTCTCAAGCGCACATGGAATCTTCTCCGGGATAGATCACATCCTGGGCCATAAATCTAGCCTTGGTAAATTCAAAAAAAATTGAAATCATTCCAAGCATCTATTCTGATCACAATGCAGTAAGATTAGATCTCAATTACAGGAGAAAAACTATTAACAATTCCAACATATGGAGGCTGAACAACACGCTGCTGAATAACCAACAAATCACAGAAGAAATCAAAAAAGAAATCAAAATATGCACAGAAACGAATGAAAATGAAAACACAACAACCCAAAACCTGTGGAACACTGGAAAAGCAGTGCTAAAAGGGGAAAGTTCATAGCAATACAGGCATACCACAAGAAAAATTTCAAATAAATAACCTAACTCTACACGTCTAGTCAAGGCTATAATTTTTCCTGTGGTCATGTATGGATGTGAGAGTTGGACTGTGAAGAAGGCTGAGCACCAAAGAATTGATNAGGTGCCCACTTTCACCGCTACTATCGGTGACTTTTATTTGCTTACTATTGTATGTTTGAAATACATGTATCTATTTGGATAGGACAATATAATAATATATAATTTTGCTTGTTTCCAACCGGACACACAACAGTTATCTTACTAACAAATATTCTTCAAAATAAGGAAAATATGATATACCCAGTTGAATTAAAGTGAATGGGGTAAGAAAGAAATGGAAAGAAAATTTCATAAAGATAAATGAGTGCTGCCAGCAAGTGGTATATTGCTTGGCTCCATTCTCCTGAAAGTGCTGGGAGCCAGATTACTTGATTTAGCTCAGACTTTAAATAACCTCATAAAAAAGTCCAATCCACAAACTATTTACACCTTTATTGAAGTAGCAAACTTTTTTATTTTATAAAATAGGTAAGAATCCTGAGGGGAAAAGTATCGAAGGGTGTAGCAATTGGGAAAAGTCAACACCTATAAAGTGTTATAATAAATTTTGCCTTCCAATGGAAAAGAGTATGAGATAATTTCATGAGGCATTCATGAGAATGGGGCAAGAGGTCTGTGGCCTATAAAACTCTCAAGATCACAACACTAACTTGGTATATGCCATAAACACTATCCAAATTCAGCATGAGAAAGAATCTGTGATGGTAGCACAGTCGACCCTGGCTGGTCTTGCCTCTGTAACAGTAGCTGAGCTGATCTGGAACTAGAAAAAAGCCATGGGTGGGGCACCAGTGATAGGTTTGATAAGATGCCAATATATTGGAAACTTGGTAATAAAAGTATATAAAATTTTAATCTTCAACTTTTTCTTTAAAAAGGTGACAAAGCAAATAAGGAAGTGATATGAAAAGGTATTTTTAATAGAGTCAGGAGAGCAATGAATCTGAAGTTCAAGTCAGCTATTTTGAAGATTTTTTAAAACTGAAAATAAACCAGACAGACTTGAATTAGATTGCTGATTACTTGCCTCTCCTTTTCAGTATACAGTCTGTTTATTGCTAAGATCAATCATGAATCCTGGACAATAGGAGATTCTTCTGATGTTCTTCTTTGCTACTTCTTTTTATGTTTGTAAAGATTTCCGTGTTTCCTAATAATCAAGGATCCTCAGTTCTTAGTGTTACTTGACTAGTTTTATTTAATAGCTACCTTTAGAGTGAGTAGTTATTCATCAGATGATGAAAGGATTGAGGCAAGAGGTTAAGGAAAGATTTATTTCATTAATATTTTTATCAGAATATGAGTTATTTATCATTAATATTTGAATAGCCAATAAGCACTTAATTTTGTTTATAGTATATTCCTAATGATAAGGTTGGTAGGGAGGACCTGCTTTTAAACTAGCTGAGTGAAGTCCTCTCAAGGTACTATTTGCATAAAGAACCAGCATGGAGTCAGGTTTCCATTATGAATTATCTGTGATCTGTAGCCATAGAAATGAAGGTAGAAATTTTATTGACACTAGTTTGTGCCTGAGAAAAATGTGTGTATATATTTTGTAAACCAAACTAAAAAAATACTATATTGGCTGAATGGATTAAAAATTTAGGCATTTTGTAGTAGCAAAATTCAGAACTAGATGAGGGGAGATTAAAAGTGTACAACACTATGTTAGACAGATAAGTGAAATAATCATAACACTAATCACAAATCCATTTTATACCAGTAGGAGCTTCCCAAGTGCCTTTGTGGCGTGATCTCCCTGTGCTTACTTAGGTGTGTTTCTTTGTTCCTGTATTTGTTTAAACATATAAGTTTGTCACATCCTGTTATCAATCATAATAGCCACAGTGAGAAATTCAGCTTATGAAACAGAAAGCCTTGGCCTTAATTAGCAACCAGGTGAGTGAAGCTACCTTTGAGCTTAGAAATGGTATATATCAGCATATCATCAGTCAAACTCTACTTATTATATGGAGACTAAGACTAGCCTATAATCATATACTTTCCCAACTTTCGACAAAAGCACTGAAATTTTGGCTGTATTTGCCAATAGACCTAAATGCTGGAAAGGCAATGCCAGTGTTTGAATGGTTTAAGAGCTGTGATAGTCATTTTAATGGGTGCTGCCCAGCCTTTACACAGAGATAGGGTTTATATAAGTTAGTTAATCCAAATTACGTGATTCTTAGAAATAAGTAGATAAAAATTATTCCCTGTCATAACTGGGGATAGCAAGGTGTTTGTAAGATTGTTGAGCAATTCACAATACAGCTACATACCAGGATTTGATTCTTTACATCAGCAATCTCTGCTCTGAGTTCCTTTTAATCCTGATAAATTTATCAGAGAAATCATTCATTTATTCATACATGCAAACAGCAGCTACTTTTAGTAAAGTCTGCAGTGTGTGGGTCATTCTGCTTAAGGTGGAGAATTCAGAGAAAAATGAGATGATGTCCTTAAATTCAAGAAACTCAAAATTCTTCACAGTGACTTGAATATTGTTAACTAACAGCGTGCATTTGAATTATATCTATTTTGATAAGAAACGGTCTACCGTGAATTAAAGGGATACCAACAACAAGGGAAGCACCTTCTCCAACAGGCTTTATTTGTGTCATATAATAACTATTCCTTTGTTGACACGGTTCTGCTACCCTCCCCTGCTACTTTTGGAAAACACATGGAAAAATATTGTTCTCTCAGATCTGCATTTGGGGTTTCCTTAGTCCCACCTTTTTATGGATTAAAAAAAAAAAAAATGTTCTATTTTACTCTGAAAGCAGTGGTGTTGAAGGAGTAAGAGAAGTGGCATGAAAAGCATTTAAGGAATGAAATTGCAAAAATGTATTGTTGGCAATGACTTTTATCTACTTTACCTTGACAAAATAATACAAAACCCCCAAACAAAAAATCATGGGAACATTCCTTAAAGCAGTTAGCTTTCTGTCAAACAATAGAGAGTTGGTGGAGGTTCTAATAGTGGGGGAAACTCTGCTTATGCTTCTGAGAAACAAGTCCATGTTTGAGAGCCCCCTGACCAGAGCTATCTGCTACAGTAGCATCAGCATGAAAAAACACTTCTTTTTCCCATCCCTTCAAAATCAGATTGGCCATCATGAATGCTTTACTCTCAGAGAAGCAGGGCTTGATCTGCCTTTTCATTAACTATGCAAATTGTTTAGACAGAAGAAAGATTGTTTTTTGGATGTATAAATCAGTGTCTTCTATTTCATGGGTAATAGATCAGAACTCAGGAGAACATCAACTTTCTCAGGAAGTTATGCCAGTAAAGCTCTTGCACTTCCCTAAATTAAGACAGTAAGGGCAGGCAACTGAAGAAACAGATGAAATGGAATAGTCTGTGATATATCATTGGGCAACTAATTGTTTTTTAATTTTTAAAGTTTGTTAGGAAAAAATGGACTATTAAATGTCAAGGATTTTTATTCTATGTAATATTCAGAAGTCAATCTTGTATTGAATTAATAACACCAACCAGTGAAATATTAATAGATCTAAGAATGATCTTGTTTTGTAATAATTAGTATTTGCTAGAGTACAAAAAATAAGTCCTTGCACTATACTTGGGTGGAGAAGACAGTAAATGAATATATATATTTGGAATTCTCTTTTTATGATAGCTTTCTAAGTATTGCTTACTGTCCATGCTGAATAGATCTAATTTTACTTTTTCTTTTCAAACACCAAATATTAAATGACATGTTTATAGTAGAAGTAAAATGTCATTTTTGGAGAAGACAAACTCTTATGCACAAACTCCTACATAGTACAAAAGATAATTAATGATCAGTATACTGTGAATATGCAATAAATTATGTAAAAAAAATCTAATTTAAAATAGTGATGAGATCCCTGATTTTGGATTCTTGAGCCCACATTCCTTAAACAGTAGTGCCAGTTTTCACGAGAGGAAGTTTAGAATTATCAGAATAAAATTAATTTTAATTCACTTTAATTAAAAATCCACATATTTGAATATATACATATGTATCTCCTCAAGATCATTTTTAGGAAGAGGGAGAACATAAAGGAAAGGAAATAGACTTCTATCGAATGTCTAGCATAAGGTTACCTTTTTATTCTCCTGGCCATCCTGTAATGCTGACTTTATTATCCCTGCTTTTACAGAGGGAGTACGGCCTTCTTGGAGAGTTTAAGTAGCTTTCCCAGGATTGCAAGGTAAGTGACAAAACGAGGAGTCACTCTCCAGAGTCTACCAAAGTTATCCATCTTATCCATCTCCAAAATGCTGGGAGGGCATCAGAACTTGTAAGGAAAGGTTTTGCTTTTGTTTGCATGTTCCTTTGTTTAATGGGAGAATATAAAGTCAAAGAAGGGATGATGCTTTGGGTTCAGTGTCCAGAGGCCTAAATTAATCAGTTTCCTTTCTTCCCTAGCCTCTGAGTACTCAGAGATACAAGAGTGGAGGAGGGAAAAGTCCTGTCTTTCTTGCCATTCCTGTTCCAATAATTAGAGGAATAGCTCCAGCTTGTTTCACTGATTTGATATTAGGAATAATTCATTTAAATTGTTTAACATCAACATAGAGACACTGAATTTTTAAAGTAAATGTAATCTCGAATAATTCATGTCAGAAAGCTGTATTTTAACTTCAAAAATAGTATTCGCTTCTCTGAAAATGCTATTTCAACAATGGTTTTTAATGGCTCAGTGGGAAGACTGCCATCTGCTGAATCAACAATACCTTTTCATGTACTACCTAAATAATTCTTAGAAATCAATATTGTGTAGAAGCTAAAGACATCTCTATGTGCATATATATGAAAATGTGTATATGTATATTCCTACATATATATACACAATGATAGTCCTTTTAGTTTCTCTTTGACCACTTTCCTGTGAATTGTTTTGAGACACTAGATATGTAGAAAGTGCATCCTTTAGAAATTCAGATATTCAGTTAAAATAGAAATTCAGATATTCAGTTAAAAAACCTAATTTGTTAAGAATTGAATTTATTTACTACAGGGATATGTTAGATGTTAACCTAATTCTCTGTTATATTGTTTCTTGTCAGGTCTTGCAGTCTCGATATGTCTGTTGATCTTAAACTTATTATTTCCTTTGCTCTCTCTCCCCCTCATGCCTCTGTTCTTAACTCACATTTCTCTCGTAAATCCAGACGCAGAAAGTAAAACTTTCAAAGTAATTTTTATAATTATTTACTTTCATTGTGAACATAGATCTCATTGCCTAAAAATGTCTGTGCCACTCTGTTAATAACAATATGAAAAGGATCATCCTTCCGTCCAGCCTTTGTCCTGCAGACGCATGATCCTCCAGTCAAAAGGAAACTGTTTATTTTTCAGTTTAATTGTAATTAGTAACAAAGTCTTTAATAATATGACTTATTTGTTGAATGTATGTGCCTGTTTCTTGCACTAAGCTCCCCCTTTTCCTCTTCTGCTCAGTGAGAGACCAGCCCAAGGAGTCAATAGGAAAACAGCATGTTTACTCCTTCTACTGAATCTTTTGGTTTGTTTGTTTTTGAATTCTGGCATATGTCACTCTTTGAGGGGATAAAAGTTTGCCCTGGATTCCCTAGTACAAAGGAGACTCAAGTTAGAACTTAAGTTTTTTTCCTTATTGTAGGACCCCAGCAAGGAGGCCTNAGCTCCCCCTTTTCCTCTTCTGCTCAGTGAGAGACCAGCCCAAGGAGTCAATAGGAAAACAGCATGTTTGCTCCTTCTACTGAATCTTTCGCTTTGTTTTTGAATTCTGGCATATGTCACTCTTTGGGGGGATAAAAGTTTGCCCTGGATTCCCTAGTACAAAGGAGACTCAAGTTAGGACTTAAGTTTTTTTCCTTATTGCAGGACCCCAGCAAGGAGGCCTCTAGGCTTGGTATGAAAAATCTTTTCATCTGAGAGTATATATTATCTTTCTCTCTATTGGTATCGCTAGTAAAATGCCACAAAGTTAAAAAACAATCTATTGAGACTTTTAAAAAAATCACCAGGTTTTCACAGTCTATCTTTTAATATAAGATTAAAAGTAATCATGATGAGACATAGTCTTCAAGCTTAAAATCTGTCAGAAA
>SJYS01015234.1:239861-254373 GCA_006410695.1 Philantomba maxwellii
AAAAGTCTACAATATTTCTTATTCTAATTAGTAATTTTTATTATATTATGTAATGAAAATTTAACAATAACTGATGCATAGTATAGACAACAAAATTGGTTATTTGTTTTTGTTTTCACAGATATTTAAGCCTATAATATTGCAGTCAATGTTAAAATACTTACCTCTGTAAAATTTTTGTGGTTATAAAATAATTTTTAGTAAAATCCCTATTTGTATCACTCTAATAAATAGCTTACTTATAGCTTCTTGGAAATTCCTCAGCTACCTTGTATATGTCTTTGCAGTTACAGTTTCTCACCAAAAGTTCAAAATGGGAGGGGGGAAAGTTACATTCATACTCACAGATTTGTTGGAATCAACATTTAAAAATGAATGATATACAAATTATTCCAAAGCACAGTTATTTTCACTGGGAGAGAAGAGACAATTTCCCAGGGAAAAATAATAAAAAAATATAAATTTGATATGACTGAAAGAAACATTTTAAAGTTGTTGAACTTTTAAGTGTGATTCTGCCAAACATGCATGTTGTCCNAAAAATTACATTCATACTCACAGACTTGTTGGAATCAACATTTAAAAATGAATGATATACAAATTATTCCAAAGCACAGTTATTTTCTTTGGGAGAGAAGAGACAATTTCTCAGGGAAAAATAATAAAAAAATATAAATTTGATATGACTGAAAGAAACATTTTAAAGTTGTTGAATTTTTAAGTGTGATTCTGCCAAACATGCATGTTGTCCCAATTTAAGTCCTCAAACACTCTCAGTATCTCTGAAGTACCTAGATATATCACATAATTGAAAGGACAACGGAGAATCCAGAACTGAAACATATAATCTATGTAGTTCATTAAAATATCTAATCCTTAGATATTGTTGTTGCCTTTCATCTGTTGAAATGTAACTCTGAGGATTTTATCTCTAAGGTTACGTTTAGGTCTCTTATCCTATAATTCCATGAAATGTCTTACATAATCATCTTCATCGTGTGCTTCTTTCTTATGATATATCCACTTATAATTATAACTGGGATACTCACTTCCCTCTATAGCATCTCTAGCATCAGCCCACTGTTAAGTAGAAAGCCCATGAGTGTCTAAGTATATAATTTTGATCTTTGAAAAATGACTAAGATGCCACAAAAAAGGAAACAAATACAGAAGTCAACATGTACTAATAGAGGATCAGAAAAGAAATTTCTCTCTTCGAAAGACTGTTCTCTCCTGTTATACTGAGTTTCCACCTAAAATTCAGTTGGTCTTTTTAGATTTTCTCAGGTTTCTGTTGTATTCTTTCCTGTATATCTTTGTCCTCTATTTACTGCTCGTTTATAGCACACGGGCTAGGCTTGTGATTAACTTTGCTCCTCCAATATACATTTGACTTTTACCACCAACATTCTTACCAGCTCTTGTGTTGGCTTTACCTTCCTGCACCCGTGAACTGGTCCTGTTTGCTTGACTGTGGTGCAAGAGTGATCTGGGGATTCAAGTCATAGGGAGACATAAGGGTGCAGCTTTCTTCTTGTTTGAGCAATAGACTCAAGGTTAGAAAATTTCATGTTTTTAAACTTGATTCTGCCATAAAAATAATTTGTTCAATATAAAGTTTATACAAGTATCCTTTTCGTTTCCTATTTGTAACAGCCATGAATGATCAGTTAAAATACCTCAATAGGGGGATAATACAAGGTTACTGTAATAAATTCATGTTTTCTCTAATGCTTCCTAAATTCCATCTAAAAGGGCAGAGGTTACTATGAAGAGTGACTTGGAAAAAGTAAGTGCTAGTCATAGTTGATTTCAATTATTCTGTTTAAAATTATGTGAATATAATTCTTGGGTACTGCTTTTCCAGTGGGATTTAAATTATAATAAGTAATTCAACATTGATTAAATCTAGTCCTGGTAACCATATTAACTAAGATGGCCTATTTAAATAATTTGTATAAGTATTAACAAGGATTCATAATATTTACATGCTTCAAATAAAAAGAAAACATATTCCATTTGTTTCTTGGAGTTATGACTAGGGAAAACTTTTGATGGAAATGATGCCTTTAGCTTTCTGAACCTAATTTGCAGGCAGTGTTTAGGAGGAGAAGTAAAATGTCCATTGTCAAAGTTGTGCATAAAAATAGGAACTTTTAAATTATGAATTGGGTTAACATCTGTTGGGCAAACTGTTTGCTTAGACTTATTTTAACATTTCACTTCCCTTGCTACCCCCTCTGTCTCTCTTGCACATCTGGGAATGTGGTGAGAGTACCACAGAGACAATTATAAAGCCCGAGTCGAGTTAAGGACCCTGAATTTTCCATTTTTAGCTTCTGCTGAAACGTAAGGATGTCCCAAGAGTGGCTTGTGTGGACTCCACAGGAAGAAAGATCTTGATTTAAAACACAAATAAAACCAACGTTGCAACAAAATGGAGACTTTTACAAGGCCAACTGACACAAATAGAAAAAAAAAAAAAACAACTATAGACAGTCCATTTTACACATGCTGTTAAAGTTGCTGAAATATTTTTATTTGAAGGAGAGTATATCATCTATTGAAAAGAAGCATTTTAGAAACAAGAGTTAAAGTTAAAACATACTAGAGGAAACTAGTTCAAGCAGGCAGGATATAGAAATTGTCAAGGACAGAGGCTTTCCTGTGAAACAGCTTCGGGTCCCACCCTGGCTATGCCAGGTCCGGGTGTTCCCAGGGAGCAGATAACATAATTCTTTTAAGTCTCAGTTTCTTCATATATAAAATGAAGATATGATGTGATGGTGGCATCAAACTCATTAGGGTTATTGGAGGATTTAATGCAATAATATACATATATGCTTATCATTTTTCATGTGATAAAAAAAGGAATATTACTATTAATAGCGGCTGGTCATAATAAAGCTATTGAAAAGGGACCATGAAAATGATGATTTATGGTTACATAAAAAAAAAAACAAAAAAAACGACTTAACAAATAAATCCCAATAAAGAAACTGTGACAATGATCTTTATGATGAAATGAGAACAAAGCAACTTGCCAAATAGCCTGTGGAGGAAAACATTACCTACATTTTGCCTGTTTTTTTTTTTTTTTTTTTTGATGTGCTTCAGCTTGTGGGATCTTAGTTCCCCAATCAGTGACTGAACACCAGTCCTCAGAAGTGAGAGCACAGCATCCTAAACACTGAACCAAAAGGAATTCCTACCTTCTTTGTTTTGATTATCTGGAATTATCATGATTCTTATGCCTTTCCTAATAAGCCCAATGACTGAATGAGGATGCATTCCAATAAGGCGTGATGGTATTAGTACTTTCAGGTATTTTAAAACTGAAGAGATGAATGGTGATGATATCTCAAAATAAGCTAAAACATCAGTCATTCCTTTCCAATCATTCCAGTCTTATTATCTTCAAAATTTACTATATGGTAATTTTTTCTAAGATTTTTTGCATTTTTTTTTTTAAAGTAAAACTGATTCCTGACACCTACTTGCAAACNTATTAGTACTTTCAGGTATTTTAAAACTGAAGAGATGAATGGTGATGATATCTCAAAATAAGCTAAAACATCAGTCATTCCTTTCCAATCATTCCAGTCTTATTATCTTCAAAATTTACTATATGGTAATTTTTTCTAAGATTTTTTGCATTTTTTTTTTTAAAGTAAAACTGATTCCTGACACCTACTTGCAAACTTTCAAAAGGTCACCAGTGGCGTCAGTGTATATTCCAAAGCCTCTTACGAAGTCCTCTGGAATTGCCTCCATTCCTCTAGGCTCATCTCAGACTGCTCCCCTGCATGCCCCAGCGTACCAGCTTGTATTGGCAAGTTGCCCTCATGCCCCAAGTTCTCCTTTGCTTCTATTATTTGTCTATTACCATATCCCCCTGTTTGAACACCCTATCCCCAGCCTTTGGACAGGCTAATTTCCATTAGACTTTTAAGATTCAGCTCAGTCTTCCTCAGGAGAGAATTCCCTCTTCTTAAGTCGCACTTCAGCTGTTAAAGGTACTCAGGTGTGCAATTTCCTATCCCTCGAAACTGCAGTGCTGTTTTCCTTTACATGTTTGTATCCCTAGAAGTGCTTCCCAGGGGGCGCTAGTTGTAAAGAATCTGCCTGCCAATGCAGGAGATAGAAGTTTGCCCCCACAGCTAGATCCTGAGTTTTTGAGGTCAGTAATAATGTCTTGTTTGTCACTAACAGTATAATCTCAANGAAGTGCTTCCCAGGGGGCGCTAGTTGTAAAGAATCTGCCTGCCAATGCAGGAGATAGAAGTTTGCCCCCACAGCTAGATCCTGAGTTTTTGAGGTCAGTAATAATGTCTTGTTTGTCACTAACAGTATAATCTCAATAAATATCACTCAAAGGAGTGGACTGTCACTATGAAGCTCTTCTAGACCTGCCTTTTGTATATCAATGTAAATATTCATAGGTACTAACTTTCTATCCCTCTGGATTAATAGCAGTCTGTTTCCCAAATGTAAGACTCCGTGAGACATAGTTCTTACATATATAAATTGAGAACAAGCCTAAGAAAATTAGGGCACCTGCAATACACACCATACTATTTGGCAGGAGTGTGATTTGGATCATTTAATCATAGATTCAAGGAGAATTCCAAACAAAGGCCTCATGCATTATATTCAACTTTTGAAGGGTAATATCAACTTGGTTCTTATCCCAGTGGTTCTTATCTGGATTTGCCCTTTACAGAAAAACAAGTAGGACTCATCAAGACCAGTTGATGTTTTATTCATCATGAAATACATCATTGGCATGTTATCAATGTTAAATAATGATAACAATGAGGCTAATCAAAGCCTGCTCTTAGATATGTCTGTGCCTAATGGAAAAATTTAACCTCAGTGTCTCCACTAGCATCTGAATGTCTTCATGGCTCTTGGCTTGAGGGTTGCTACACGTGATTGAGACAAAGACCCTTTCAACAGCAGAATTACATGGTTTGATCACTACCGTGTGCCCTCCCAAACATTTGCAAGCACAGATTCACAAATTTGTCTGCCATCTCATTGTTTTCTCAAGTCCTGAATTTCCAAACAACATTTTACTCTTTTTTTGTATAACCTTGGGTTGTTATTCACATCTTTAGCATTGGTGTTCATGTATGTCTAATCTCATATTCCTCAGTCTCTTTAAAGAAAAATCAAATGCCTTTATTTGCTTATTTAAAATATAGTTTTATTTATTATTTTTGGCTGTCCTGGGTCTTCCTTACTGTGCAGGCTTTCTCTAGTTGCAGAGAGCAGGGGCTACTCTCTCGTTCTGGTGCTCGGGCCCCTCACTGCAGTGGCTTCTCACTGCGGTGGCCTCTCTTGCCATGAAGCACAGGCTTTAGGGTGTGAAGGCTTCAGGAGCTGTGGTGCAGACTCAGTAGTTGCAGTTCCCGGGCTCTAGAGCACAGGCTCAATAGTTGTGTCACACTGGCTTAGTTGTTCTGTGGCAAGTGGGATCTTCCTGGATCAGGGATCAGTGACAGGCAGATTCTTTACCACTGAGCCACTAGGGAAGTCCTCAAATGCCTTTAAATACAAAGATGTGGATTTATAAATGATAGGGCAAAGAAGATGATTCTAAGAAAAGATAATCTAAGATAGTCTTAATTCTATCGAGAGGATAACTGAATACTTAGCAAGAATGGTTTATTGCTATTGATCTGATTCCTATATGCTTCTCGTTTTTTCTGCTGTACAATATGTCTCTTCATGTAGTAAGTTCCATGCAGAAAGAAATGGGTTTAGTTCATAGAATATGACTATGTCTGACTGTATTCTGTAATGTGGAAATAGTCATAAATATGAAGTGAGTTAAGTCATTCAATTATTGCTCCTTTTCCTTTGAAGTAAAATGATATTTTGATTGTCCAGTTGAAAATACAGTAGCTTATCTGNATTCTGTAATGTGGAAATAGTCATAAATATGAAGTGAGTTAAGTCATTCAATTATTGCTCCTTTTCCTTTGAAGTAAAATGATATTTTGATTGTCCAGTTGAAAATACAGTAGCTTATCTGTTCATAATAAATTTGTAACCTATCAGGAAGCCATTCATTGTCTGGGAAATCTCATTTTCCCCCTATTATGCTACTCAGTGTGTTTAATTATTAACTCGAAAAGGAGAAATTCAGTTAAAGAAAAAAAGGAATCATAAGTCTTCATTGTTCTTGCTAAATTATATCCCAATTAGTGTGATGGTAAGCACTAAATGGCCAAAAAAGAAAAAACTTAAATACTTTTTTTCCTTTAAAAGTAGAAGCTTAGGGTTTTCTCTGTATATTGATGTAAAATGCCAAATATTTATTTAAGATAATAAAAATCTTCCCAATCCCATCACAAAGGATAGATTGAAATTTAAAATTTTAAATAAAGATTTAGCTCTGATTTCTTATATGAGGTGAAGTCACTCAGTCGTGTCCGACTCTTTGTGACCCCATGGACTGTAACCTACTAGGCTTCTCTGTCCATGGGATTCTCCAGGCAAGAATACTGGAGTGGATTGCCATTTCCTTCTCCAGAGGATCTTCCCGACCCAGGGATTGAACCCAGGTCTCCCGCATTGTAGGCAGACGCTTTAACCTCTAAGCCACCAGGGAAGCCCTTATGATTTCTAAATTGTTTCTCTCAATAAAAGTTAAAACTGTTTTGAGACCCTAAAAATGTACTTTTACTGAGTTTCTTAGGATTTAAATATAAATAAAAATAATACATTCAAGTCTAGATGAGTGAGTGAATCAAACCAGTTTATTGATTTTTGCCTTTGGACTACATATGGTTCCAAACTGGAACAAAAAAGTATTTGTTCCATTTAAAAGAGTTTCTAAATGCATTTTAAAAACTCATTATTATTATTGGTAAGTACCATTAGTAATTAAAACCAAAATCAGACCACAAGCCTATCTTTTCTTAAACAAACTATATTCTTAATAATACTAAGAAAATGATCATGAATCAGGTGGTAAATATGATTATAAGTCTTTTCAATTTAGATACCAAAATATTTGAGTTGATTTTTGGTTATATTCTGTGTAAACAGACACCTGATTGACTTCAGTGTAGATTCAACTCTGGTATTTTTGCTCACAACAGCCCTAGATACTTTGGAGAATTTCAAAGGATAGATTTCTCTGTCACTGTGGGGCCTAGAAGAAGAACATGCATACACACACACAAAACATATTCAAAATTATTTTTTCAAATACACTTATTGAACATGTCTTGTAAGTCTCAGGTTATGTGAGAAAATCAAAAGGATTAAGACACATCCCTTCTCAAGCTCAATTTAGTGCAGGAGACAGATTTCTATATGGGTGTAGAAGGACATTATAAGAAAACACAGTAGAATAAAAATTCTATGTGCTCTTTTAATTATTGTGTTTCTACAAGCGAAAATTCCTTTGGCCTTTCTTGTTTAAATGGTGAAACAAATACTAAACTCTGCTTGTCCTTGTAGGTAGCTGGTGAGAGCTCTCCAAGAGGTTATGTATCAGTGTCTTTAGGTTTCCTTTTGAAGCCGGGTTTAAAGAAAAACATACTAGACTATAGATAGTATAAATGTTTGAGGGTAACTGAATACTTCTTTTCAAATTTTTCCTTCCTCATTGTTCCTATCTTCTTTCCTTCTGAATGGTTACTTATTATATATATTTTTATATATCTATATATGGAGAAGATGGGCCTGAAAGCATATTATGAAACATAATTACAAGATACCGCAAAAGCCACGAGAAGTATAGAAAGCTTAAAAGAAAGAACAAAGCTAAAACTAAATCTTCATATTTTATATCCAGTAATTCAAGTGCCTTTGTATGATAGAATAGTAACAGAAGCAGGTGAAATGCAAAGGAATTGTGGCTTTCAAAGTATAGGGACTTCTTAGTAAGTGGAAAACCTGGTTGTAAAAAGATCAGGTTCTTGAGATAAAGGTACAAAAATTTAGGTATGTTTAATGTGGGGAAATAACAATGTAAATTTCATAACCAGTTGCTTTTATTTTATTTAATGTGATTTATTGTGATTTGGAGGGCTTCCCTGGTAGTTCAGCTGGTAAGGAATCTGCCTGCAATGTAGGAGAGCCTGGGTTGGGAAGGTCCCCTGGACAAGGGATAGGTTACCCATTTAAGTATTCTTAGGCTTCTCTAGTGGCTCAGATGATAAAGAATCTGCCTACAGTGCAGGAGACCTGGGTTTGAACCTTGGGTTGGGGATATCCCCTAGAGGAGGGCATGACAACCTACTCCAGTATTCTTGCCTAGAGAATCCCCATGGACAGAGGAGCCTGGCAGGCTATAGTCCATGGGGTCAGAAAGATTCGGACACAGCTGAGTGACTAAGCACAACATAGCATATTGTGATTTGGAACAATACATTTTAGTATTTTAATAATAAGTCTTTATTCTTATTATATATGTCTTTATACTTATTATATATGTACTTTAATAATAAGTCTTATGTGTATTCAAAAAGCCTGACTCCCAGAGATACTATCTGAAACTAACAATCCAGTGTGGGTTTATAAGCCCTCCCTCTCCAAGGCTACCCCTTTTGAACTTTATTTGGAGGGGATTGTGAGTATGTGTGGAAGGGGAGTGGATATAAATGTATTTTTCTAAGCAATTTCCCTTTAATTAAAAATGTGTTTTGGATTTATATTTATTTACACTTGAATTATCAAAATGTTCCTTTGGAAGAATTTTTTCCCTTTGAGGCATCTTAACTCACCCTCCCGGAAGCCACATTTTACCATAAGTAGAAAAACTCCACACCAAGAAGTTAGAGTTTTGTTCCAGACTCTAACCCTACAATTTTGTGTGGGTTTTAAACTTGGCAAAATGTATGATCCCATCCCTAATCACAATCCATAATAGTACAGTGTGTGACAGTGGGGACAGAAGAAGGCCTCTCCTGAAATAAACCAATAAACCCACCTGGGAGAATTGTCTGCGTTTTACTGTTCCCTCTCTTCACTGATCCCATGAATATCTCCCCCCAGACAAACCCTGCTGTTGTCCCCAAGATATTTGATAGACAGAGATCCTGAAGCCTGCTAACACAACAGTGTCTCTCATCCTTTGAAATTACAGGTTTAATTACAGAGGTGCTCATCTCACTCACTACCCATCATTTGTTTTAAATGTGCAACTCACATGTTCTTCTTTGATTCTGGGGACCTGTACCATTTTCCATCCAGGAGATTCCAACACGGCTGTTGGTATGACCTGTTGGGTTCTTTACCCAAGAGAGAGTTTTGCTTGTAAACTTTATTTTCTCAAAGGTGGGGTATAAAACAGACAAAATAGAATTTACACATAAACCCACTAAAGTTGAAGTTTTTATCTATTATCTCTTTACTGGGAAAAAAAAAGAAAGATTTTCTCTGAGTCATCCCAATGAAGCCAAATATTATTTCCTCTTCTGAGGGTCCTAGATGAAGGCCTGGTTAATCCTGACACAGAGTCTCTTAACTCCACTGGCTTTGTTTCCTGTAAATGTGGCCTGGCCTGGCCCTCTAGATAATGATGTACTCCACTCTTGAGGATGGGCTGATGGGCTGAGACCTCTACTTGATTGTTAACCACCATCTCCAAACCCCTGGGCCAAAGCGCAGGTCTTTTACTGCTTCTAATAGCATACGTGGAAAGTGCACAAGCATCAAAACAATGGAAGTAATAAGAGCATCTTTAAAAGGCATTTGTTAGCACTCACCCCATGGACTTAACTCTTATTTAAGGGAAACATTATAATTGTGGTGAAATTATAGATTACCATTTTTCTCAGACTTCCTACAGGTAACCTCTACCCATTATGCTCCTATATTTGGAATAGTCCACTGAGCTACTTGGAGCAAGGCCATTAGCTCGGTGTTTGCAACTGGAGTTATAGGAGAAAAAAAAGAGAGAAACTTTTATAATAATTCTTATTTCATAAAGTGTCATGTTATTTATAGGAAAATGAGACAGTAAAGTGTGCTTTCTTTTAAATCTGGCCTTTACTGCACCCTATAATTTATGGTAATATAATAAGTAATTTGAAAATAAAGATTTGAGACAACATTTCAGCATTAGTGTTTTTAAGACAAAACAAACATTCAAAATAAAACCTAAACCACCAAAGTGAACTCTATCATTAAATGCCTACTTTTTTGCTAAATTTGTAGTTATGGCAGCTCAAAATCTCAAACTCTTCATTTGTGACCTCTTGCAAAGTAAAAATAATTATATTATTTTCTGTGGCACAAGGGCATTATGGCCCATTATTTTTTTCCTCCCCAAAGTCCAAGTGGATTTGCATCAGCTGCTATTAAATGGGATTAATGAACTTAGAGGAATTTAAATAACAGTATGAGATTTCAGAGATGAACAAACTGCCTATAATATTTCAGGCTCCTGATTCTGAATAATTGCAGCTTTGTCTCATCAAGGCTCATTGAATCTTATTCCATTGTACATTTATAAATCAATGTGAACTTTTTAGCTTTCATGAAATAAATTATATTCAAAAACCTTTTCTGCCCGTGGTATGCAATCTACTAACATACTAATGTGCCAAAAATTAATGTGAGAAATACTGTAAATAATAAATGCCAGACAGTTCAATTGAGATCACTAATGCTGTGAAACAACTCTCTCACCTTCATTCATTATTATTTCTGTCATTTAAGAGAAAACTGCTTGTCTCAAGGCCCATGGTATGGGGTAAAATGATGATGAGGAGAACTCCTTAAGGACAGAAAGGCAGACTTTCCTTCTGCGCCTACATTCCCACTCCCCATCCCCTTGTCTGGGTGGGTTACTCTAATTTTTTTTTTTTTTTATATAATATCTTATGTCAATTTTACCTTTACACTTGCAAATTATTCACTTTTCTTACCAGCTTTCTAGATAATTGATTTTATCCCAGAATCCTCCCCTAGGGTCAGAGAAGCCTCATTATGAGGGCAAAAGGGACTCTGCTGCTTATCCCATTTTAGGGCTGAAGTTGTTTGCTCCTATTTGTATTTAGTGGAAAAGTTAAAACACACACACACACAAACTCTGCTTATAAATCTACCTGAAGTTTTTGTGTGAAGTCTAAATGAATTCTAATGCTATCTTGAATTTCCATATTCATGATAAAATTTCTCAAATAAAAATCTCTTCTGGGCTAGAGTTTATGCTTCTTCCCTTAAGGTGTACAAGGAATACCTGTTGAATTAATTAAATGGAAAGGACCAATGTGGATTAGTGACTCTGAAATTTGACCCAATGCCAGAATCATTGGAAGGCTTTTTTAAAACACAGATTTCTGGGCTGACCCCTTTTGGTCAAGGATGTAACTAGAAATTTTGCATTTCTAACAAAATCTCAAATTGTGCTGATACTACTGGCCTGGGGACCACACACTTATAACCCTGGCATAAATGAGCTTGAAGGGCTCTAAAACTTCTTGTTTCTAGATATCAAAATATGTGAAATATCTGTGATATAAATTAAAGAGAATCTTGTCTTTTGTCATTAAATTTGAAAGATATTTCAAAAATTTTGGAGTAGTATCTTTCAGAATCAAGTACGTTCTATTTGTTCACCATTCTATCATTTCAATAAACTAATACTATCACTGGTAGAGAGGTCGATCTGACTGCTTTATGTATAATTATAGAAAAAAGATTGTTTTCCACCAGCTTAAAGAATTTGCTTGATTGTAGCATTATTTTCATGCAATTCCCTTGCCCTTGAGTTTTATTGTTGTTTTATGTTTAATGAATCTTTTGTGTGTGCTCCAGTATTTAAAAGCAGGCAGATGTGAGGAGATATTAAAACTTGCAACACCATGTAAGATATTATACAATTTTTAATAGATGTCTCAACTTATAAACCTAGTATAGCAAATTTTTCTTTAAAGAAGCTAGTTCAGTGTTAAATACTTTGCCTCTGTATGTGGAATGCAGACTGTCCCTGGGTGCTTCAGGCCTCAGTAAGGCAGCATCTCTGGGCCCTGCAGAAAGTCGAGCTCTTCTTCGTTATCCATCCTTGAGTTAATTTAATTCACCTTTCTAGGCTACTCTGTGGACATTGCCTATCACTAATTGGATCACAAACACTAGAAAAACTGGCCCTGTAAATAGGCATAGTCTAACTCCTCTTAGGGAGAAGGCAATGACACCCCACTCCAGTGCTCTTGCCTGGAAAATCCCATGGGCAGAGGAGCCTGGTAGGCTGCAGTCCATGGGGTCATTGAGAGTTGGACACAACTGAGTGACTTCACTTTCACTTTTCACTTTCATGCATTGGAGAAGGAAACGGCAACCCACTCCAGTGTTCTTGCCTGGAGAATCCCTGGTGGGCTGCCGTCTATGGGGTCGCACAGAGTCAGACACAACTGAAGTGACTTAGCAGTAACAGTAGCAGTAACTCCTCTTAGAGCTAGAATCAGAGAATTCACACCCAGGAGAAGCCGAACGAGTGCAATGACTGCAGGAAGGCCTTCAGCCAGAGCTCGAGCCTCATTTACCATCAGAGTGTCCATAAGGGGGAGAAACCCTATGAGTGCCTCAAATGTGGAAAAACCTTCAGCATGAGCACACAGCTCACAATACACCAGAGGGTACACATAGGCGAGAGGCCGTATAAGTGCAGTGAGTGTGGGAAGGCCTTCAGCCAGAACTCCACCCTTGTCCAACACCAGATTATCCATGCCGGGGTGAAGCCCTACGGATGCAGAGAGTGCAAGAAGGCCTTCAGCCAGAGCTTGTACCTCGTCGAGCACCAGAGGATCCACACTCGTGCCCAGTGGTACGTGAATACAGGAGGCTTCCACCCACGTGAGTCATTGGAGAGTTAATACTGTAAAGAAACTTCACAAATGTAAGGAACGTGAGAAAATATTTAGGTGGAGGTTGCATCTCATTATCCACCAGAGAATTTACACGGGAGAGAAACCTTACAAATGTAATGAATGTGGCAAAGCTTTTAATAGGAGTTCAAGGCTTACTCAGCATCAGAAAATTCACATGGGCTAGACCACTTACCTTTACAGATGTGTATAAAGGTGAATAAATCTACACCCTTAACTTATTTGACATGAGGTCTTTTACACCGAAGATTTAGAACACTGGGGAAGAGTCAGAATTGCTCTCTTAGGAAGTGTTGAGATTCATATGTGGTGTATGTTTTTGCTGGCACGTTTGACCTTATCCCCTTCAATAAAGCTCGTGTCTCTCACATCAGGGTGACACGTGTAGCTTTTAAGTTCTCAGAGGGATGACCCTGGGCCTTGCGGAAGAGGCATGAGAAGAGCCCTGGCAGCTCCACCCGATCAGTGGGATGAAAGAAGCTACCCAGGACATCTTCCTTAGGCCCCAGCTACTCAGACTGGCTTCTGCAGCAAAAAAAAAAAAAAAAAAAACTCCTCTTAGACTGTGCCTATTGTTAATTGTTGATTAACTAAAAGTTAATCAACAAATCATGATTCAGGCTTTAAAATGGATTCTTCCAGGAAACCCCAGTATCTAAATTAGTCCTCTGTACATTCCCATTTATAAGATTAATGACTTTTCACAACGTTCACTGAGTGGGCTCATAAGATGGAAACTCCTTTCCCCCAATAAAGTATCCTTTCTTTTCCAAATGTCTGATATGTCTCATCTATTCAGGCTATTGGATAATACACAGACACTTCTTGGAAACATTGACAAAAAGTATCAGCCCAGTTGTTACTGACAGCAGGGACAGAAGAAGGACCAAATTTGAGAAAATATTCAGGAAAGGGGCCATTAGCAAATCTAAAGTCACACAAAGGCTCTGAAGTTATTTATATGAAGTTTGTGGAGCAAAGGAGTGAGAATGTTGTCCACAGACAGAACACCCCAAATCACCTTCTCACTTTTTGCTTCTCAATCAAATAACTTGTATTCAAAACGACTGTTGAAGAGCCTGAGATGCTCCCTTCTATTTCACTATTCAGAGTGTAGTCAGCAGGTCTGTAGCTCTAACATCACTTGGAAGCCCATCAGATATACAGCCTCTAAATAACTCAGGATCTTGGTTTTTGACAAATTCTCCAGTCAGCTTTATGCATAGTACAGTTTAAGAAGCATGTTCTAAAGCATTTGTTCTTAAAATATGAGCTACAGACCAGCACCACCTATGTTGCTTCTTAAAAATTCTGTTTTACTCTCCATCTGGGTCCCCTTTAGATCACCTTAATCAGAATTCCTGAAGGTTATGCCCAAGAATTTGCATTTTAAACAAGTACTGTAGGTCCTCAATTCTCCAAATGTGGTCCGAGACCAAGGATCAGCAGCACCTGGGAGCTTGTTAGAAATTCAGACTCTCAAGCCCCACCTGCAACCTGCTGACTCATACCTGCAATTTAACAAGCTGGTGATTCCTATTCACATTACACTTGGATAGTCATTGCTCCAAGTGATTCTTGTACATACTAAAATTTAGAAAATACTGTTCTAAGATGCATAATATTGTGACAGACATGAAAAAAAAAAAAAAAAAACC
>SJYS01015234.1:254602-284166 GCA_006410695.1 Philantomba maxwellii
AAAAAAAAAAAAAAAACCTCTACATCCAAGCCCACTCCTAACAATTGCAGGACCTGGGACAAACAGAGAGCTGGGGCCCATATACCATATGTCTAAATATTTAAGGGTTTTCAGTCAAGCTTAAGCAGATGTAAACTAAAATGTTCTCTGCCCTACTTAGAAAAATTTTCCATTCTGTTTGTTACCTAGAGGCCAGATTTTAGACTCTTTAGATTCCTTGGATTTCTGTGTTAGAATGTGGTAGGGCAGAGACATCCCTTTGTGGACATCCCTTGGCAGCACCCAGGCATAGCTAAAAGTACGGATTCTGACACCATGGTCTTGCTTGAGAGAACAGATCTGGAAAAGATGCCTGTGTATGGCTTAGAAGTGGCACAAGGCTATTGGGAAGGAAATTCAGGATTCAGGTATGCCAGTTATCCTTAGAGGGGAGGACCTGTCCTTTGGGTGATATGCCCTATTTGCAAAGCAGATACCGTACACTGTGGGGAAGATTTACAGTAGAGCTGGGTGTGGAATCCAGATGAGGGCTCTTCTTTCTTTGATCTAAGGGTAATCCTGCTGGAAATACTAGATACAAGTGATGTTCTGAACTTACCATATCATAGGGCCATTCAGAAGGCAGGATCTGGGTAAAAACTTGGACTCTAAAATTATGTCTGTCAACATTCACATCTTAAATCCACCCCTTACTTGTTGTGTGACTTTGAGCAAATTATCTCCCTCCATTTCTGTGTCAAGAAATAAAGGTAATGATGAGAACACCTCATAGGATTATTGTGTGAATTAAGTAAAAATACTTACTTAAAGCAGTTAACACAATACTTAAAAGATACTGCTGCTGCTAAGTCGCTTCAGTCATGTCCGAATCTGGGTGACCCCATAGATGGCAGCCTACTAGGCTCCCCCATCTCTGGGATTCTCCAGGCAAGAACACTGGAGTGGGTTGCCATTTCCTTCTCCAATTCATGAAAGTGAAAAGTGAAAGTGAAGTCGCTCAGTTGTGTCTGACTCTTAGTAACCCCATGAACTGCAGCCTACCAGACCCCTCTTTCCATGGGATTTTCCAGGCAAGAGTACTGGAGTGGGTTGCCATTGCCTTCTCTGACTTAAAAGACTGCAAATCTCAATAAATGCCAGATTATCGTTATAGATTACTTTTCCATATTACTACTTAGGCATGCCTTGTACTGAAAAAAGCAATTTAATATATATAAATCACCAGTTTTTATGAGAATTCATGTTTTAAAGGAGTTGAAATGTGTTCATTTCTCTTTCAAGAAGTCTATTTCTAAAAGAAGTGGGAAAAACAAATGACATCTTCAAGGGATCACAGTATCAAAAGAAGATACTTGAATGTGTTATATTTGTTTTTAAAATGCTTGAGAATAAAGACTTCATCTTATACTTTTATTAAAAGCCCACTATTTCATATCAAATTTGATGCTGTTAAATACTGTTGTGTTGTTGTTCAGTTGCTAAATTGTGTTTGACTATTTGTGACCCCATGAACTGCAACACACCAGGCTTCCTTGTCCTTCACTATCTCCCTGAGTTTGCTCAAACTAATGTCCATTGAGTCAGTGATGCCATCCAGCATCTCATCCTCTGTCACCCCTTCTCTTCTTGCCCTCAATCTTGAATACTGGGGCAAATTTACAAGCTGAGAGAAAAGATTCAAAGGCAGTATGACTGGAAGAAACACAAGCTGGAATCAAGATTTNTCATGCAAAGAGTTGACTCATTGGAAAAGACTCTGACGCTGGGAGGGATTGGGGGCAGGAGGAGAAGGGGACGACAGAGGACGAGATGGCTGGATGGCATCACTGACTCGATGGACGTGAGTCTGAGTGAACTCCGGGAGTTGGTGATGGACAGGTAGGCCTGGCGTGTTGCGATTCATGGGGTCGCAAAGAGTTGGACACAACTGAGCAACTGAACTGAACTGATAGCAGTATCCAGAGAAATAGAGATTCTGACCATTGTGTTGGTAAAACTATGGGACTTTTCAGAATATTTTTCTAGTTAATTGTGTTTTCTTTGTAAATAATAGAGAAGGTCATCCGCTGGTGTGAGGGGAGTGGGGAGGAACAAGAGATTGTCTACTGAATATTAGGCATAAAAAAAAAAAGAAATAAACTTTAACAGGTAAATACATTTTGGACTTGGTTTTCTGGATATGGCCAGGTGGGCAAGCTTTTTTATGACATTGATTGTGTAGATAATTGCCTCATATTTCCACTGTCTGGGTAGATACTACTTAAGGATTTTAGATGTCTCCCTAGAGCTATGAACTGTCACCATAGTTCATGCCTTACAATAGAAACCAAACAAGGCTTTTTGAAAGAGAGAAGAAATGTTTTGCATCAAACTTCATGACGTGCCATGCTGCTAATGCGTTTTGAATTCCACACTCCAAAACATCTGGCAAGGCTCCTATGATTCATACATCCATTGAAAGCTTGGAGCTCCAAATTTAGTTAAATAAATTGTTAAGAATGTGTTTTTATTATATAAACTTGAGCTCCAAATAAGTCCAAATACTCTTGAAAATTTCAAACATGAATTCCATAAATAGTTCTAAATGTTCACTATAAGGGTCTTAAAGGCTGAACAATTACTTAGCAATCATTTTAGTAAAAGGACACACCATTGAACAGTTGCTTTCCCTTAACCATTGTGAGCAATTTCAAATATTGATATTTCAATATTTGATATTTAGCATGGCTATCTCTACCCTACAAGGAAATATGTATACACTCAAAATATTTTGCTGTGTTTTGAGTAAGTTTTAAACCTTGAAACTGTTGGCACTGTGCCTAGAGTAATTGTTTCCTGGTGAAACATTTTCCATAACAATAATTAAAATTGAATTTATGAAAGTGTTAAGGATATTTTACATTAAAATGATAATTAACTACAAGGAAGCTATTTTTAAATTTCCTCTCGATCCTCTAATTTATACATTATTTTGAATTCATTTATTCCCAGTACCTAAAGCAGCACTTCTTGAACTTCAATGTGTACAAAAATTCTCTTGAATATCTTGATTTAAATACAGTTTCAGATTCAGTGGATCAGGTTTGGGAGCTGAGATTCTGCATTTCTAACATACTCTTCAATATGCCACTGGTCTGCAGAACTCACTTTGAATAGCAAGGATCCAACATCTTTCAGAATGTTCAACATCCAGGTTGTTCAGGGAATATATTTTGGGTCTGTCCTTTAACCAAATAAAACAATAAGGGAAAGGCAATTCTACACTTTAGAATTGTTCTGATCACCGTCTTTTGTTGATTTGCATGCTTTTTTTAATGAAAATGGCAACTTCAGGTAAACATGATTGAGCCTCAGACTCTCATCTGTTACTATTATTTTTTACTCTGTTCATAATATTCAGAAAACTCTCCAAGCATTCTGTTTGCTGGTAAGCAAGCTGCTCCTTCATTAGAGAGGATACTCAGAGAGAAATGAAGTCAATACAGCATCCAAGATAGTGTCCATTATTTTTTCCTATCACAGAAGTGGAAAGTGTTCCATGAATTCCTAGGAATTTTTTAGAAGTATTTCTCAGCTACTAATCACAATGGTATTTATATTCTAGCCTGCAAACCCTTACATAATGTGGCCCCTGCCTAACTCTCTTCTACTACTACTACTACTCCCTTGGGGAGTGACAGTAACCTTCTTTTAGCTTCTTTAGTATGTCTGGAGCTTTTGCACTTACTGTTTCCTTTTCTTACACAGTTTGGCACTCTCTCCACCCTGAATCTTAGCACCCAATTATCTCTTGCGTATACTGTACATATATACACATATTATACCTATCCAAATATCCTGCATATTTTATACTATACATCTCGGGCCAAAGGACTCCTATAACTCAATAGCAACAAACCAAATAATCCAATTAAAAAATAGGCGGAGTGGCTTATTCATGTTGATGTATAGAAGAAACCATCACAACTCTGCAAAGTAAAGTGAAGTGAAGTTGCTCAGTCGTGTCCGACTCTTTGCAACCCTCTGGACTGTAGCCTACCAGGCTCCTCAGTCCATGGAATTTTCCAGGCAAGAATACTGGAGTGGGTTGCCATTTCCTTCTCCAGGGGTTCTTCCCAATCGAGGGATCAAACCCTGGTCTTCCTCATTGTAGGCAGATGCTTTACCATCTGAGCCACCAGGGAAGCCAGTAATTATCCTCCAATTAAAAATAAAATAAAAGACTGTAAAATTTAAAAAAATAGAGAATCTGGATAAACATTTTTCCAAAGAAGAAATAAATACACACTGCCAACAGATACAGGAAAAGATACTCAGCATCACTAATCATCTGGGAAATGCAAATCAAAGCCACAGTGAGATATCACCCACACCTGTCAGACTGGACATGTTCGCTCAGTTGTGTCCGACTCTTTGTGATCCAGTGGGCTATAGGCTTGCCAGCCTCTGACATCCTTGGGGTTTTCCAGGAAGGAATACTGGAGTGGGTTGCCATTTCCTTCTCCAGGGGATCTTTCCAACCCAGGGATCAAACCTGGGTCTCCCACACTGCAGGCAGACTCTTTAGCATCTGAGCCACCAGGGAAGCCACTACCTGTCAGAATGGCTATTATCAAAAATACAAATAACAGTACTGGCAAGGATATAGAGAAGAGGGAACCTTTGTGTACCGTTGGTGGGAATGTAAATTGGTACAACCACTATAGAAAACGGGGCTTTCCAGGTGGCTCAGAGGGTAAACAATCCACAAACAATGAGGGAGACCTGGGTTCGATTCCTGGGTCAAGAAGCTCCCTTGAAGAAGGTCATGTCAACCCACTTCATGTCTAGAGAATCCCATGAACAGAGGAGCCTGGTGGGCTACTGTCTATGGGGTTGCAAAGAGTTGGACACTACTGAGCGACTAACGCACTATGGAAAACAGTATGGTGGTTCCCCTCAAAAATAAAAATAGAATTGCCATATGATCTGGTAGTGATCATTTCTCAATATATATACAAAAAATGAGTCATTATGTTATATACCTGACACTAATATAATGTTATATGTCAATTATACCTCAAAAATAACCCCACATGGATTCTCCCCCAGTAAATTCCAGCTAGAATTTAACCAGCTTGAGGTAAATTTCTCCTTGAACCTTATGCATGCGTGCTAAGTCACTTCATTCATGTCTGACTTTTTGTGAGCCTATGGACCATCGACCTCCAGTCTCCTCTGTCCATGAGATTCTCCAGGCAAGAATACTGGAGTGGGTTGCCATGCCCTCCTCCAGGGAACCATCCCAACCCAGGGAATGAACCCATGTCTCTCGCATCTCCTGTATTGGTAGGCAGGTTCTTTACCACTAGCAGCACTTAGGAAGCCCCCTAGAAACATATACTTTTTTCCAAATCAGTTAACATAACTAGCAGTTATGGACTTGTTTCTTCCCTCAAGTATTTAATGTCTCCCACTGAATTAGAAGCTCCATAAATACAGAAACTGGGTCTCTCTGTGTCACCATGCCAAGTACAGTTCCTGGTATATGACTGGGATCTCTCAGAGTAATCAGCTGGGGAAGGGAAGCCTGATGATTTCCTTTTTATTAATATATGTGCTGTGCACTTGTATGGAGCCCTCTAACAGGCATTTATAAAGTTCTTAGAATGGTCAGGGAAGGGTTTTAACGTACACATTATCCCTACAATGTGTACACAGTAGAATATCCCCACAATTATTAACACAGTAGAATTCTAGAATGCAAGGTCTAAAAGGGATCTAAATTTATGGTAGCAAAATTGAGGAAGAAGGAGACTGACTCGCTTACTATCACTCAGCTAGTTAGTGTCTGAGGGAGACAAGCACTTAGAGCCCTTGACCCGTAAACATATGGTCATCCTATAGCACATATTTATTTATATCACAGAGGAAATGATAGCAGATGAAGGCAAGAAAATAACAGATATTTTCAGGTCTCACTGAATGTTGAACTATACAACCATGAACTTTATGACTAATATCTATAGTAGAAGGTGAATTTAGACTATCAAAATAGTCAGTATTCCCCCCAATTTATGTCTTTTTAAAAAATCTTTCCAGACTAATGCCACTTAAACCTTTAATCCCATCAATTCAAGACTCCCATAGATCTTATGGGCCATCCTGTAGATGTATATACATTATGAGCAGCCAGAATTTGTTTTGAACTTCTTTATATATTTTTTATGCTTGGATTATCCATCTTTCTTATGGGTTAAGAGTTCCCTTTAAATTGTTAATTCCTAAGGGCCAAAGGCATTTTATCTACAATTTATCCTGTAACTTCACATGTTACATCACAATATATATGGTTCACTGACTTTGCCACCAGAAAAATGAAGATCAAATAGTATAACTTTTATACCCCAAAGTAAAATTCATTTATCTGCCCCATTTTTCCTTTTCAAAGACATTTCCTAAATTTGAAATGTATATTCTATACCAGTTATTTAATTCATGACTCATTTAGTTACCCTCAGAAACTCTATTTCCCCAACATAAAATAACATAAGAAATCACGCAATAAAGCCTATCAGTGTGGTGGTTAATTCTGATAATAAGTATTTAGAAGGCTTAAAGATGCTGATGAGGGAAACACACATGAGTTCCACATATGAAAAGCCTTTAAGGAATTTGCCAACCCTTCATATGTCACTCTATGACAACCTAATATTAATGAATACATGTCTTGAGGGGAATTCTGAATTAAGTGATAGTTTTTATTAATTTCTCAAACTGCTTTGGCCTAGTGAACCATGGGCTTTGACTACAGAAGGTAGGGAGCGTGGGCTCTGGCCCAAACGCTGTCAAAAGATAAGAAATGGCTCTGACAGACATCAATCTGTTACTGTTCACAGGGCTGTCTCTTCCACTCCTTCTCCTTCCAGTTATTAAGCAACAGTGTCAGTCATGGGCCCGATCCTCTTTTCTCTTTTTATTAATGATTTAACATGGATATGTCATTACTGCTCTATACATCTTTATGCAGATGGCACGACTGTGCATTTTAATGGCAAATCTGTTTCTCACTTAACTACTGAACTGCAAAAAGACTTTGGCAGACTGGTTCCAGGAAAACAAACTGGTTTTAAAAGCAGCAAAAACTAAAACAATGGTTTTTGGCTCTACTGCTCTTCGGAGCTTGAATAGTGATTACTTTAAAAGCCAGAATGATTTGAGAAAATGGCTTATTAGAGGCAATTTTAAAATATTAGTTTGAGTTTGAGTATATTATATTGTTTTTTGAAAAGTTAGAAAACTAGAGAAAGAATTTTCTTGGCTTTAAGCTATAGAGGTTTTTCTAAACTATATGTAACATTTCTCATTTACTAATTAATACTAGCGGTAATTTTTCTTTTATTCAATTTTCTAAAGACCAACCATTAAAAAATGAATTGATGTTCAAAATCTTATTTTTTAAAGTATGTATTCAATGAACATAAACTACATCTAAGAATTTCTAAGAATGGAAAGCACATGAAGCTTATATAATTTGGGACTGACTTGGTTATATAAAATAAGTCATAACTCATGTTCTAATCTATATAAGATGATTTTTAAATTCTATGCTTTGAAAATATCAACCCATAACTCTGTGCTTTTCTGCCTGTCTCTTTCTCTCCCCTATGTTTATTCAGTATATAACTTATAGATATCAGTAAAATTTCTTTAAAATCAAGTTTTTCTTGACTGTTACAGTGTATATGCTCATTGTAGCTACTTTTTAAAGAGTATTAATTTTTGAATAATTATGTATGCCCACTGTTGAAAATACAGAGAGAAAACAAAAAGAAAAAATCTTCCATAATCTCACTACCCAAAGTGTGTTTATTTTTCTTTATTTCTTGTGTAACCTACAGATCAGGAAGATGCTCAAAAATGGTTAATACTAGAAAAAGCCCTGATGATCTTCTAGCCCAAAAATTTCCTAACTTGAATTACTTTTGTGATTCTTTCATTATCTAAACAGTCATTATGCAAAACAATCAAATAGGTGAGAACAAGAAAACCAGATATCTGCTTATATTATTCCCTCTTCTCTTCTTCCATTTCCTAGAACAACAATTGGAAGTTAGTTTTCTAGCTTAATTCTCTTATTTTGCAGATAAGAAAAACTATTTCTAGAGTGGTTGCTGATTGTCCAAGGTCACACCGCTAATAAAAGGAAAAAAAGAACTCTGCCGGCTTTGTGTCAAGTGTTATTCAAAAGTATTGTATTCAGACAGAATCCTTACTCTAAAAGCATCCAAAATGGTTTGCAGGACCAATTATTGCCAGAGGGTGGAACATGAAAGGACTTAAAAAGAACTAATGGAAAGGTAATGGGACCAAAGCAGTTGTATATATTTAACTTGAAAATGGAAACTTCCAATCAAAAATCTAGTCTTATAGGAGGTACAGGTTGAAAACTACTGCTTTTTTTGTTGTTGTTGTTTTTGTTTTACGATTTTCTTCCAGTCTTCATCACAGTTCAGTTCAGTTCAGTTGCTCAGTCATGTCCAACTCTCTGTGATCCCATGGACAGCAGCACATCAGTCCTCCCTGTCCATCACCAACTTCCGGAGTCTACTCAGACTCCTGTCCATTGAGTCGGTGTTGCCATCCAGCCATCTTATCCTGTGTTGTCCCCTTCTCTTCCCACCTTCAATCTTTCCCAGCATCAAGGTCTTTTCAAGTGAGTCAGTTCTTCACATCAGGTGGCTAAAGTATTGGAGTTTCAGCTTCAGCATCAGTCCTTCCAATAAATATTCAGGACTGATTTCCTTTAGGATGGACTGGTTGGATCTACTTGCAGTCCAAGGGACTCTCAAGAATCTTCTCCCACACCACAGTTCAAAAGCATCAATTCTTTGGCTCTCAGCTTTCTTTATAGTCCAATTCTTATATCCATACATGACTATTGGAAAAACCATAGCCTTTACTAGACAGATCTTTGTTGGCAAAGCAATGTCTCTGCTTTTTAATATGCTGTCTAGTTTGGTCATGACTTTTCTTCCAAGGAGCAAGCATCTTTTAATTTCATGGCTGCAGTCACCATCTGCAGTGATTTTGGANCATCTTTCTTATGGGTTAAGAGTTCCCTTTAAATTGTTAATTCCTAAGGGCCAAAGGCATTTTATCTACAATTTATCCTGTAACTTCACATGTTACATCACAATATATATGGTTCACTGACTTTGCCACCAGAAAAATGAAGATCAAATAGTATAACTTTTATACCCCAAAGTAAAATTCATTTATCTGCCCCATTTTTCCTTTTCAAAGACATTTCCTAAATTTGAAATGTATATTCTATACCAGTTATTTAATTCATGACTCATTTAGTTACCCTCAGAAACTCTATTTCCCCAACATAAAATAACATAAGAAATCACGCAATAAAGCCTATCAGTGTGGTGGTTAATTCTGATAATAAGTATTTAGAAGGCTTAAAGATGCTGATGAGGGAAACACACATGAGTTCCACATATGAAAAGCCTTTAAGGAATTTGCCAACCCTTCATATGTCACTCTATGACAACCTAATATTAATGAATACATGTCTTGAGGGGAATTCTGAATTAAGTGATAGTTTTTATTAATTTCTCAAACTGCTTTGGCCTAGTGAACCATGGGCTTTGACTACAGAAGGTAGGGAGCGTGGGCTCTGGCCCAAACGCTGTCAAAAGATAAGAAATGGCTCTGACAGACATCAATCTGTTACTGTTCACAGGGCTGTCTCTTCCACTCCTTCTCCTTCCAGTTATTAAGCAACAGTGTCAGTCATGGGCCCGATCCTCTTTTCTCTTTTTATTAATGATTTAACATGGATATGTCATTACTGCTCTATACATCTTTATGCAGATGGCACGACTGTGCATTTTAATGGCAAATCTGTTTCTCACTTAACTACTGAACTGCAAAAAGACTTTGGCAGACTGGTTCCAGGAAAACAAACTGGTTTTAAAAGCAGCAAAAACTAAAACAATGGTTTTTGGCTCTACTGCTCTTCGGAGCTTGAATAGTGATTACTTTAAAAGCCAGAATGATTTGAGAAAATGGCTTATTAGAGGCAATTTTAAAATATTAGTTTGAGTTTGAGTATATTATATTGTTTTTTGAAAAGTTAGAAAACTAGAGAAAGAATTTTCTTGGCTTTAAGCTATAGAGGTTTTTCTAAACTATATGTAACATTTCTCATTTACTAATTAATACTAGCGGTAATTTTTCTTTTATTCAATTTTCTAAAGACCAACCATTAAAAAATGAATTGATGTTCAAAATCTTATTTTTTAAAGTATGTATTCAATGAACATAAACTACATCTAAGAATTTCTAAGAATGGAAAGCACATGAAGCTTATATAATTTGGGACTGACTTGGTTATATAAAATAAGTCATAACTCATGTTCTAATCTATATAAGATGATTTTTAAATTCTATGCTTTGAAAATATCAACCCATAACTCTGTGCTTTTCTGCCTGTCTCTTTCTCTCCCCTATGTTTATTCAGTATATAACTTATAGATATCAGTAAAATTTCTTTAAAATCAAGCTTTTCTTGACTGTTACAGTGTATATGCTCATTGTAGCTACTTTTTAAAGAGTATTAATTTTTGAATAATTATGTATGCCCACTGTTGAAAATACAGAGAGAAAACAAAAAGAAAAAATCTTCCATAATCTCACTACCCAAAGTGTGTTTATTTTTCTTTATTTCTTGTGTAACCTACAGATCAGGAAGATGCTCAAAAATGGTTAATACTAGAAAAAGCCCTGATGATCTTCTAGCCCAAAAATTTCCTAACTTGCATTACTTTTGTGATTCTTTCATTATCTAAACAGTCATTATGCAAAACAATCAAATAGGTGAGAACAAGAAAACCAGATATCTGCTTATATTATTCCCTCTTCTCTTCTTCCATTTCCTAGAACAACAATTGGAAGTTAGTTTTCTAGCTTAATTCTCTTATTTTGCAGATAAGAAAAACTATTTCTAGAGTGGTTGCTGATTGTCCAAGGTCACATCGCTAATAAAAGGAAAAAAAGAACTCTGCCGGCTTTGTGTCAAGTGTTATTCAAAAGTATTGTATTCAGACAGGATCCTTACTCTAAAAGCATCCAAAATGGTTTGCAGGACCAATTATTGCCAGAGGGTGGAACATGAAAGGACTTAAAAAGAACTAATGGAAAGGTAATGGGACCAAAGCAGTTGTATATATTTAACTTGAAAATGGAAACTTCCAATCAAAAATCTAGTCTTATAGGAGGTACAGGTTGAAAACTACTGCTTTTTTTGTTGTTGTTGTTTTTGTTTTACGATTTTCTTCCAGTCTTCATCACAGTTCAGTTCAGTTCAGTTGCTCAGTCATGTCCAACTCTCTGTGATCCCATGGACAGCAGCACATCAGTCCTCCCTGTCCATCACCAACTTCCGGAGTCTACTCAGACTCCTGTCCATTGAGTCGGTGTTGCCATCCAGCCATCTTATCCTGTGTTGTCCCCTTCTCTTCCCACCTTCAATCTTTCCCAGCATCAAGGTCTTTTCAAGTGAGTCAGTTCTTCACATCAGGTGGCTAAAGTATTGGAGTTTCAGCTTCAGCATCAGTCCTTCCAATAAATATTCAGGACTGATTTCCTTTAGGATGGACTGGTTGGATCTACTTGCAGTCCAAGGGACTCTCAAGAATCTTCTCCCACACCACAGTTCAAAAGCATCAATTCTTTGGCTCTCAGCTTTCTTTATAGTCCAATTCTTATATCCATACATGACTATTGGAAAAACCATAGCCTTTACTAGACAGATCTTTGTTGGCAAAGCAATGTCTCTGCTTTTTAATATGCTGTCTAGTTTGGTCATGACTTTTCTTCCAAGGAGCAAGCATCTTTTAATTTCATGGCTGCAGTCACCATCTGCAGTGATTTTGGAGCCCCCCAAAATAGTCTGTCACTGCTTCCACTGTTTCCCCATCTATTTCCCATGAAGTGATGGAACTAGATGCCATGATCTTAGGTTTCTGAATGTTGAGCTTTATGACAACTTTTTCACTCTCCTCTCACTTTCATCAAGAGGCTCTTTAGTTCTGCTTTGCTTTGCCGTAAGGGTGGTATCGTATGCATATCTGAGGTTATTGATATTCTCCCAGCAATCTCGATTCCAGCTTATGCTTCATCCAGCCCAGCATTTCTCATGATGTACTCTGCACATAAGTTAAATAAACAGGGTGACAATATACAGCCTTGATGTACTCCTTTCTCGATTTGGAACCAGTCTGTTGTTCCATGTCCAGTTCTAACTGTTGCTTCCTTAACTGCATATAGATTTCTCAGGATGCATGTCATATGGTCTGGTATTCCCATCTCTTGAGGAATTTTGCAAAACTTGTTGTTGTCCACACAGTCAAAGCATTTGGCATAGTCAATAGAGTTGAAATAGATGTTTTTCTGGAGCCCTCTTTCTTTTTCAATGATCCAGTGGATGTTGGCAATTTGATCTCTGATTCCTCTGCCTTTTCTAAAACCAGCTTGAACATCTGGAAGTTCATGGTTCACATACTACTGAAGCCCCTTGGAAAATTTTGAGTATTATTTTGCTAGCATGTGAGATGAGTGCAATTGTGCAGCAATTTGAGCATTCTTTGGCATTGCCTTTCTTTGGGATTGGAATGAAAACACCTTTTCCAGTCCTGTGGCCACTGCTGAGTTTTCCAAATTTGCTGACATATTGAGTGCAACACTTTCACAGCATCATCTTTTAGGATTTGAAATAGATCAACTGGAATTCCATCACCTCCACTAGCTTTGTTTATAGTGATACTTCCTAAGGCCCACTTGACTCACATTCCAGGATGTCTGGCTCTAGGTGAGTGATCACACCATTGTGGTTATCTGGGTCAGGAAGATCTTTTTTTGTGTAGTTTTTGAGTGTTCTTGCCACCTCTTCTTAATATCTTCTACTTCTGTTGAGTCCATACCATTTCTGTCCTTTATCAAGCCCATCTTTGCATGAAATGTTCCCTTGGTATCTCTAATTTTCTTGAAGAGTCTTTCCCATTCTATTGTTTTCCTCTATTTCTTTGTATTAATCACTGAGGAAAGCCTACTTATCTCTCCTTGCTATTCTTTGGAACTCTGCATTCAGATGGGTATATCTTTCCTTTTCTCCTTTGCTTTTTCACTTCTCTTCTTTTCACAGCTATTTGTAAAGCCTCCTCAGACAACCATTTTGCTTTTTTTGCATTTCTTTTTCTTGCAGGAGGTCTTGATCCCTGCCTTCTGTACAGTGTCATGAACCTCTGTCCATAGTTCCTCAGGCACTAATCCTTGAATTCAGGTCTAATTCTTGAATCTGTTTGTCACTTCCACTGTATAATCATAAGGGATTTGATTTAGGTCATACCTGAATGGTCATTTTGGAAACATTTACACTTGTTTTAGCCTAACTTAGTAGAATTCCAAAAGCATCATGAAGTGATGTAAAAGGTCCACTTCCTCTTTTTCTTCTCTTTTGATCTTGAGCATACTACAAGCAATACTTACCTAGGTCAAAGATAAAAGATTAATAATGGTCCCCAATGGAATCTCTATTAAAGGAGTAAATGTACATGAGTGCACACACATGAGAGAGAGACAGGGAGATAGAAAGAGCACATACACATAGAGCATACTCTAAAGGAAATTGATACATTAGTGAATGAACCGTGAAATGCACACATAGTCTATAAAGTCAAAGTACTGTCAGCCTCAAGGCATATAACTTTAAATGCTAAAAAATAATGCCAGGCCAAAAGCAAAATTTCTTAAGGAATCCCACAAAAGACTAGTCTCCCAGTATAGCACATAAAATTCAAGTATATTAAGATCACAGATCTTAATGCATATTTTTGTGCTTGCTTAGGAAAAAATTGGGAGTGGATAAGGCATTAAGATTTCTAGTTTAATGGAACATGCATCAATCCTCTCTCACATGGTAGCTGAGCACACGTCTTTTTATATCAACTACCACAGCTTTTGAATAGTGGCATCTATAATCATAAATCAGGAAGAAGTTGCTTCAAGTACAGTGTATATATATATTAAAAGCATCACTTAAAGTATTTTTTCATGACAAAGTATAATGTCATTTTTGTTTTATCATAAATAAAGAGAATGCAAGATAAATTCTTGGCACAAAGTTATCTGCCAAAAAGTAAATGTTGTTTAAATTTATCATAAGTGATGGATTACCATTGTTAGGATTCTCTGATACACTAAGTTGGTTGATCATATCTTTTTATAGTCTATGATGACTTCTTTTCCTTTATTCCCCTTCATTTGTGACACAAAAACTCTCTACAAGTGGGTAGATCTCAAGGGACTGATACTGTGATGAATTAATTTCACAAAATCCTTAAGTTTTTTTTTTTTTTAATTTCCACATGTATATCATCTTTGTGTGGAAGAAAATGACTGGCAGGATTGTGTTCTAATATGATAGCAAGTTCTTTTTTTAATGTTCAATAATTCATCAATGTATTCAAAGTCTATTTAGCACCTATTTTGTGCCAGGCACTGTGGGCACAAACAAACCAGATTAAGTTCTTGTCCCCACCAAGTTCACCTAGTGGAGCGAGTGACAAGCCAGCAAGCAAATACTACAACTATATCCACAAGATGCCAGATGGTAAGTGTTATAAAAACATTCAGGCCTATAAGAGCAAAGAGAGTGAGTCACTGTTGGTCAAATATTATTTTATATTGGTCAGATGTGTAGGATTTCTGAAATAAATGGTACTAGTGGTAAAGAACCCACCTGCCAATGCAGGGGACAAAAGAGACAGGGGTTCAATCTCTGGGTCTGGAAGATCCCCTGGAGGAGGGCATGGCAACCCACTCCAGTATTCTTGCCTGGAGAATCCCATGGACAGAGGAGCCTGGCAGGCTATGGTCCATAGGGTCTCAAAGAGTTACACAGAACTGAAGTAACTTAGCATGCGTGTGCACACACGTACACNGGATCTTGGGCATACGTGGAGTCTGTTAGGAGATCTCTTCAGGGACCAGTGCTCACAGGTGTCTGAGTCAGGGGCCACGTTCATCAACCTTTCACCCAGACCCAACTGCTCACAGCTCACCCTGTGCACCCCACACTCCTCAGCCGAGCAACCTGCCCCTAGGCCAGAGTTTGCCTTTCTCGAGGGGGATGCCCTGAAAGATTCAGAGAGAGGGAGGGTCTCCTCCTGGACAATCCACGTGTGAGCAGCGGAGACTCGAGGACCCGAGGCAACACCCAAAGGTAAAGCTCAGGCAAGAGCTGGTTTTCCTTGTGGATACAAGAAGATGTGGTCCCAGGGAGCCTGGCACAGAAAGTCAGCAGGGGCTGGCTCTGGGAAGACGGCGACATCTGGGCAGCGGTCATCACGGAGGCCCCGACCATGGCTGCGGGGTCAGATGACACTGTCTGAGCACCTGTTCTAGGCCAGGTGGTGATCTGAACGCTCTACACCAGCCAAGTCACTTGATTTCACATCCACTCAGCAAGAAAGTTATTATAACTGGTGAGGAAGCCCAGGCACAGAGAAGGTAAGCAACCATCTCCAGGTCACACAGCCCAAAGTATCAGGACTGGGACTGGAAGCCAGCCATCTGTTATAGGAAGGCTCGTACCCAGGCCTTCCCCCAAGCCAACCTCAGTGCTACAAGCAGAAGGAAGCACGTGTCCAAGGAAGTTTACCACCAGGCAGCTGAGCTGAAAATTTACAACAGAGGCGGGAAACAGCAAAACTAACACCACGGAAAATCAACCCTGTGGTTTTCAGCACAAACACTGCTAGTTCCTCCAGTCCACAGAGGGAAAGTGTGTATGCTTGCTCAGTGGCTCAGTCGTGTCCGACTCTGTGACCCCATGGACTGTAGCCTGCCAGGTTCCTCTGTCCATGGGATTCTCCAGGCAGGAATACTGGAGGGAGGGGCCGCTTCTTACTCCAACAGAGTGCAGTGAAAGTTGCTCGGTCATGTCTGACTTTTTGATTATACAGTTCAAGGAATTCTCCAGGCCAGAATACTGGAGTGGGTAGCCCTTCCCTTCTCCAGGGGATCTTCCCAACCCAGGGATCGAACCCAGGTCTCCAGCATTGCAGGCAGATTCTTTACCAGCTGAGCCACAAGGGAAGCCCAACAGAGGGAAAGCAGAAATCCCCAAATATGATGAAAGAAAATGTAATAAATAGACCATGTGTTTCGCTGACACCAAACGTGATCGCTCTGTTGCTAACAAGGAAGAAGGAAGAGCCAGGATAGAACAGTAAAGATAGGACTGGACATGAACCACTCAGCTGAGTGCACCAAGGTGCGTGTGTTTGGACTGGAAGGGCCTCATGAATTCAAGAGCACTGGATTTTTAGAGCCCACCATAAACATACATTCAGTCAGTTCAGTTCAGTCGCTCAGTCATGTCCGACTGCGACCCCATGGACTGCAGCATGTCAGGCGGCCCTGTCCATCACCAACTCCTAGAGTTTACTCAAACTCATGTCCATTGAGTCAATGATACCATCCAACCATCTCATCCTCTGTCATCCCCTTCTCTTCCTGCCCTCAATCTTTCCCCCATCAGGGTCTTTTCAAATGAGTCAGCTCTTCACATCAGGTGGCCAAAGGATTAAAGTTTCAGCTTCAGTCCTTCCAATGAACATTCATGACTGATTTCCTTTACGATGGACTGGTTGGATCTCTTGCAGTCCAAGGGACTCTCAAGGGTCTTCTCCAACACCACAGATCAAAAGCATCAATTCTTCTGTGCTCAGCTTTCTTTATAGTCCAACACTCACATTCATAGACAACTACTGGAAAAACCATAGCTTTGACTAGACAGCTGCATATCTGAGGTTATTGATATTTCTCCCAGCAATTTTGATTCCAGTTTGTGCTTCTTCCAGCCCAGCATTTCTCATGATGTACTCTGCACAGAAGTTAAATAAGCAGGGTAACAATATACAGCCTTGACATACTCCTTTTCCTATTTGGAACCAGTCTGTTGTTCCATGTCCAGTTCTAACTGTTGCTTCCTGACATGCCTACAGATTTCTCAAGAGACAGGTCAGGTGGTCTGGTATTCCCATCTCTTTCAGAATTTTCCACAGTTTATTGTGATCCACACAGTCAAAGGCTTTGGCATAGTCAATAAAGCAAAAATAGATGTTTTTCTGGAACTCTCTTGCTTTTTCCATGATCCAGCAGATTTTGGCAATTTGATCTCNTCTGGTATTCCCATCTCTTTCAGAATTTTCCACAGTTTATTGTGATCCACACAGTCAAAGGCTTTGGCATAGTCAATAAAGCAAAAATAGATGTTTTTCTGGAACTCTCTTGCTTTTTCCATGATCCAGCAGATTTTGGCAATTTGATCTCTGGTTCCTCTGTCTTTTCTAAAACCAGCTTGAATATCTGGTAGTTCACACTTCACGTACTGTTGAAGCCTGGCTTGGAGAATTTTGAGCATTACTTTGCTAGCGTGTGAGTTGAGTGCAATTGTGCAGAAGTTTGAGTATTCTTTGGCATTGCCTTTCTTAGGGATTAGAATGAAAACTGACCTTTTCCAGTCCTGTGGCCACTGCTGAGTTTTCAAAATTGGCAGTTTTTAAATGAACTGAATGAAGGGCAGCTCCATCTCCAGGTAGGAAGAAATGGCTGACAGTCTGGTCTGGAAATGAACTATTACCAGGTGAACCCCAGACCTCTCCCACCAAACAGTGAAAGACAGAGAGCTTCTGGGGGAACACTGGGGACTAAGGCTGATTTTTCCCATTTTCAAATTATTATATCTTTCTTCTGCATTGGCAGGCCAAGTCTTTACCAGTAGTCCACCTGGGAAGCCCCTTATATCTTTCTCAAGTAAAGAGAACAGCAGTGTATTTTCACATAAGCAAGAGCTTGGAAAAAACTCTACTCATGTTTCCCTCTTGGAGAAACATTTAAAGAAACAAGACAAATGATGAGAGTCCCCTGGAGGTCCAGTGGTTAAGGATCCACCTTCCAGTGCATGGGGTGTGGGTTCAGTCCCTGGTCAGGAAGTCAAGATCCCACACTCCCCTCAGCCAGAAAAATGGAAACACAAAAAAGAACCAATGTAGTAACAAATTCAATAAAGACTTTAAAATGGTCCAGGTTAAAAAAAACCTTAAGAATAAAAAACAGAAAGAAAGAAGACAAAGGGCCAAGTGAGGAAACATACAGGAGCACATGGGGAATTGGGCAGGTGTAGGTGAGAAGAATAAAAGACGCTTCCTCCTTGGAAGGAAAGTTATGACCAACCTACATAGTATATTCAAAAGCAGAGATATTACTTTGCCAACAAAGGTCCGTCTAGTCAAAGCTATGGATTTTCCAGTGGTCATCTATGGATGTCACAGTTGGACTGTGAAGAAAGCTGAGCGCCAAAGAATTGATGCTTTTGAACTGTGGTGTTGGAGAAGACCCTTGAGAGTCCTTGGACTGCAAGGAGATCCAACCAGTCCATCCTAAAGGAGATCAGTCCTGGGTGTTCTTTGGAAGGACTGATGCTGAAACTGAAACTCCAATACTTTGGCCACTTCATGCGAAGAGTTGACTCATTGAAAAAGACCCTGATGCTTGGAGTGATTGGGGGCAGGAGAGGGGGACGACAGAAGATGAGATGGCTGGATGGCATCACTGACTCGATGGACTTGAGTTTGAGTAAACTCCAAGAGTTGGTGATGGACAGGGAGGCCTGGCGTGCTATGATTCATGGGGTCCCAAAGAGTCGGATACGGCTGAGCAACTGAACTGAACTGAGGTGAGAAGAAAAGGAAGAAAAGTTAAACAGCCAGAGCAATGGGTTCTGTTGGTACACGCACAGTCTGGTCCTTCCCAGGCAGTGACCCTGGTGAGGTTCTGATGTTTCATTAATATTAGATGTATTGAAACGCTAAGCTTTTGGATTCTTGTTGCTGATCAGTCGCTAAGTTAAGTCCAATTCTTTGTGACCCTATGGCCTGCAGCACGCCAGGCTCCTCTGTCCTCCACTACCTCCCAGGGTTTGCTCAAATTCACACCCACTGAGGCGATGATGCTATCGAAGCATCTCACCCTCTGCCGCCCACTTTTCCTTTTGCCGCCAGTCCTTCCCAACATGAGAGTCTTGTCTAACGAGTCAGCTCTTCACATCAGGTGGCCACAGTACTGGAGCATCAGCTTTAGCATCAGTCCTTCCAATGAATATTCAGGCTTGATCTCCTTGCTGTCCAAGGGACTCTCAAGAGTCTTCTCCAACACCATAGTTCAAAAGCATCAGTTCTTTGGTGCTCAGCCTTCTTTATAGTCCAACTCTCACATACATACATGACTACTGGAAAAACTACAGCTTTGACTGGACAGACCTCAGTTGGCAAAGGAATGTCTCTGCTTCTTAATATGCTGTCTAGGTTGGTCATAGCTTTTCCTCTAAGGAGCAAGCATCTTTTAATTTCATGGCTGCAGTCATGAAATCACAGCCATCTGCAGTGATTTTGGAGCCCCCAAAAATAAAGGCCTGTCACTATTTCCATTGTTTCCCCATCTATTTCCCATGAAACGATGGGACCAGATGCCATGATCTTAGTGTTTTGAGTGTTGAGTTTCATGTCAGCTTTTTCACTCTCCTCTTTCACCCTCATCAAGAGGCTCTTTACTTTCTCTTCACTTTCTGCCATAAGGGTGGTATCATCTGAATAACTGAGCTTGTTGATATTTCTCCTAGCCATCTTGATTCCAGCTTGTACTTCATTCCACCTGGCATTTTGCATGATGTACTCTGCATATAAGCTAAATAAGCAGGGTGAAAATATACAGCCTTGATACTCCTTTCCCAATTTGGAACCAGTCCACTCATATATCCAGTTCTAATCGTTGCTTCTTGACCTACATTCAGGGTTCTCAGGAGACAGGTAGGGTGGTCTCGTATTCCCATCTCTTTAAACATTTTGCATATATTGGGTTAATAAAATGTAATTAAATAAACTCTACCTGTCTTTTTTCACTTTTAAATGTGGCTATTATAACAGTCGGGCTTCCAGTGGCTCAGCAGTAAAGGATTTGCCGGCCAGCAAGAACTGCAGCAGACACAGATTTGACCCCTGGGTCAGGAGGAGCCCTGGAGGAGGGCACAGAGGCCCACTCCTGTACTCCTGCCTGGAGAAGCTCATGGACAGAAGAGTCGGGCAGGTTACAGCCCATAAGTTCACAAAGAGTCAGACACGCTTGAAGCAACTCAGCACACACGCATGCATATTATAATGGGTACAGTTACATTTGAGGCCCCCAGTCAAGGCCCTTCACACTGCCCCGCAGGTGTCTGCCTACCCAGCACTGTCCTGACAGGACCAGGGTATGTCCCTCTTCCCCATATTTCCCAAGAGGGATAGCTGCCTTAATACTTGAATTCCTGAGGGCATTGGCCAGCGAGCACCTGCCATTTCCAAATAGCCCATCCCCCTTGGCTGTCAGTCCCTGTGATGGATAGTTTCAAGTGTCAACTGACCAGGCCACAGTGCCCAGTTGTCTGGGTAAACATGTCTGGATGTCATGACACAGTTGCTTCTTAGATGAGATCAATACTGAAATCAGTGGACTCCGAGTAAAACAGATTGCCCTACAAAATGTGGGTGTGCTATACCCAAGAGTTGAAGACGTTGAGAACAGACTAAAGTCCCCCAAGGAGAAAGAGATTCTACAAGCTNGCTTCTTAGATGAGATCAATACTGAAATCAGTGGACTCCGAGTAAAACAGATTGCCCTACAAAATGTGGGTGTGCTATACCCAAGAGTTGAAGACGTTGAGAACAGACTAAAGTCCCCCAAGGAGAAAGAGATTCTACAAGCTGGTCATCTGTAGCTGCAACACCAATTCTTCCCTAGAAGCTCACCCTGCAGATTTGGGTCTTGCCCACCTCCAAACTGTGTGAGCCAGCTTCTCAACATCAATCTCTGCATATGTGCACGTCTTATTGGTCCTTTCTCTGGAGAACTCTGACTCACACAGGCTCCCAACATCACTGCATGTGGCTCTCACCAACCAGACTTATGCACACAGAGGGAGGCACTCCCATTCTTGTCCAGGGAATGGCTGGCATCAGCATGTCTGAAGCTGTTTCTCAGGTAAACTTTACGTTTTCAAGGCAGATGTTTACTAANTCAATCCTCTCTCACATGGTAGCTGAGCACACGTCTTTTTATATCAACTACCACAGCTTTTGAATAGTGGCATCTATAATCATAAATCAGGAAGAAGTTGCTTCAAGTACAGTGTATATATATATTAAAAGCATCACTTAAAGTATTTTTTCATGACAAAGTATAATGTCATTTTTGTTTTATCATAAATAAAGAGAATGCAAGATAAATTCTTGGCACAAAGTTATCTGCCAAAAAGTAAATGTTGTTTAAATTTATCATAAGTGATGGATTACCATTGTTAGGATTCTCTGATACACTAAGTTGGTTGATCATATCTTTTTATAGTCTATGATGACTTCTTTTCCTTTATTCCCCTTCATTTGTGACACAAAAACTCTCTACAAGTGGGTAGATCTCAAGGGACTGATACTGTGATGAATTAATTTCACAAAATCCTTAAGTTTTTTTTTTTTTTAATTTCCACATGTATATCATCTTTGTGTGGAAGAAAATGACTGGCAGGATTGTGTTCTAATATGATAGCAAGTTCTTTTTTTAATGTTCAATAATTCATCAATGTATTCAAAGTCTATTTAGCACCTATTTTGTGCCAGGCACTGTGGGCACAAACAAACCAGATTAAGTTCTTGTCCCCACCAAGTTCACCTAGTGGAGCGAGTGACAAGCCAGCAAGCAAATACTACAACTATATCCACAAGATGCCAGATGGTAAGTGTTATAAAAACATTCAGGCCTATAAGAGCAAAGAGAGTGAGTCACTGTTGGTCAAATATTATTTTATATTGGTCAGATGTGTAGGATTTCTGAAATAAATGGTACTAGTGGTAAAGAACCCACCTGCCAATGCAGGGGACAAAAGAGACAGGGGTTCAATCTCTGGGTCTGGAAGATCCCCTGGAGGAGGGCATGGCAACCCACTCCAGTATTCTTGCCTGGAGAATCCCATGGACAGAGGAGCCTGGCAGGCTATGGTCCATAGGGTCTCAAAGAGTTACACAGAACTGAAGTAACTTAGCATGCGTGTGCACACACGTACACACACACACACACACATACATACACACACAGGCTAGATTACGGAAAACAAACCACTGATGAAAGAAAGGACACACAATCTCATTAATCTTGAGAAATTGAAATTACAAACAACAATAAGGGAACAATGTGATCAGAATGGTTTCTGAAGAAGTATACTTTTTCAGCAATAGAAATTAAAAAAAAAAAATTTAATGGTCTGTTCTGGGTCTTCATTGAGGCATACAGGATCTTTAGTTGAGGCATGCAGGATCTGAGATCTAGTTCCCCAACCAGGGGTGAAACCCAAGCCCCCGCACAGGGAGTGTGGCGTCTTAGCTACTGGCCCACTGAGGAATTCGTGGCAATAGAAATTTTAATTTCAGTTCTAAACTTTCCAAGTTTGTTCAAAAATCAGATTCCAAGCTTTTTTAAATGCTAAAGTAAATGGCAAGAATACACAGAAGAACTGTACAAAAAAGATCTTCACGACCCAGATAATTATGATGATGTGATCACTAATCTAGAGCCAGACATCTTGGAATGTGAAATCAAGTGGGCCTTAGAAAGCATCACTAGGAACAAAGCTAGTGGAGGTGATGGAATTCCAGTTGAGCTGTTTCAAATCCTGAAAGATGATGCTGTGAAAGTGCTGCACTCAATCTGCCAGCAAATTTGGAAAACTCAGCAGTGGCCAAAGGACTGGAAAAGGTCCGTTTTCATTCCAATTCCAAAGAAAGGCAATGCCAAAGAATGCTCCAATTACCNAGCGACTGAACTGAACTGAACTGAAATGTCATTTTGGAACAAAGAAATTATTAGACATGCAGTTCAAAAGACAGTGCTCATATACTCCATCTAAATGGTTTCTTGCTTCTCAGTTTTGAAAATAATCTCAGGGGACAGTGATGTCGTCAGAAGCCAAAGGGCTACCAGCTTTTAAGACAAGGAAACTGCCATCCTAAAAAGGCTTCTCTGAACATTCAACTACTTGACTCTTTCCTATTCACTGAGGAAGGGTTATGCATTAATAAGTCATCTTCTATTTTAGGTTTACATGGCATTTAACCCTCAGTTTCTTAAAATGAACATTGGTTTTAAAATGAGCTTGACAACTCACTTTGAGAATAATTTCAGAAAGACATTCAAATATATTCTTGAATACTATTAATTAATACTTTCTTCTAGAAGTTATTTCTAATCACAAGATATTTTATAATTATTTGATATACATATATTTAGAAAAACATATATTTAGTTATGTGTATTATTCTCACTATATAATTTTTCTCTTTTGATTGAGAAACTACTATAGGATGTTAAATTTATCATTTATCCTGGTAGAGAGAAAATAGAATTCATTTTAGTTTTAGCCTGTCAGTTTATTATATATCCAGACCCATATAGACAGCAAGCCATCTGAATTACATATACATTTGGTCTTACTTTTAGTAGAATTACTGTGAACTGATACTTTGTTTTAGCTAGAGTTTGTAATCTAGATGTCATCAACATCTACTAAAATCTGCTTTAAAAGATCTGGATTTATGATATATGTGGAGAAAGAGTCATATTGGCCAACATCCAACCAAGGCATTAAAATTTAGAGGTAGATCTTCCAAAATAGAGAATAAAATCCTCTTTGTGTATAAATTGTTTTATTAGATAATGTGTTGTTGCCACAATATTTCAATTTCAGGTAGAAGGCATTTTAATTAATTTGTGGGTTAAAATACCTATAAATTTTAATGAAGATAAAATCCTCCTCGGAGTTAGATGCATCTTAGCCAGGCTACAAATGGAGCGGGTCCTTGAACCAGACCTTGTATCAGGACTCATGCCACTCTAACTTGAGACTTCCTCAGAGGTATAGGCTAACGAAACTTTCTGCATCAGGACTCCAGTAATCTCAGCTAGTAAAATGAAATTTAGTATACCTCAAGTTAAAAGACTTCAAGAATTCTCAGATATTCTTGATTGACTAAGTAGTACTGGTATGATCTTACAGAACACCAGAGCAAATCTTGTTAGGAGCTAATTTACCTAAATGCCTGTGACTGGAAGGAAGAAACTTTTGCATTGCTCAAAAGTAGCCATTTTTATTGGTTCAGTCTGTCATTTGCATCAACGAGACTCAGTTTTCTGACCAACAGTTCAGAAAATAAGGGGATTAGATTAATCACTAAGATCTTTTAAAACTCAAAATATCTAAAATTTATTTTTTCTGAGTCCTGTCTTCATATCCATTCTCCCTTAAAGAAGAATTATATTTTCAAAATTATCAACTATTACAATATAAGTGGATTACCAAGGAACCCAGAGGAAGGACAGACAATTTACCATGTTGGAGAGAGGTAAGATGAAAGACAAAGGTATGGAGAAATAATTGGCTTCAGAAATAGTGTCAATTAAAAGAAAATTAATAAATTCAAAGAAATAATAGATTTTATCTCAAGATAAATTAAGTACTAATTATTTATTGTAACAAATATACCTTGTNAATTATATTTTCAAAATTATCAACTATTACAATATAAGTGGATTACCAAGGAACCCAGAGGAAGGACAGACAATTTACCATGTTGGAGAGAGGTAAGATGAAAGACAAAGGTATGGAGAAATAATTGGCTTCAGAAATAGTGTCAATTAAAAGAAAATTAATAAATTCAAAGAAATAATAGATTTTATCTCAAGATAAATTAAGTACTAATTATTTATTGTAACAAATATACCTTGTATTTTAAAGTCAGGAAATAGATAGAGAAACAGTGGCTGACTTTATTTTGGGGGCTCCAAAATCACTGCAGATGGTGACTGCAGCCATGAAGTTAAAAGACACTTACTCCTTGGAAGGAAAATTATGACCAACTTAGACAGCATATTAAAAAGCAGAGACATTACTTTACCAACAAAGATCCGTCTTGTCAAAGCTATGGTTTTTCCAGTAGTCATGATAGATGTGAGTTGGACTATAAAGAAAGCTGAGCACCAAAGAATTAATGCTTTTGAACTGTGATGTTGGAGAAGATTCTTGAGAGTCCCTTGGACTGCAAGTATATCCAACCAATCCATCCTAAAGGAGATCAGTCCTGGGTATGCATTGGAAGGACTGATGCTGAAGCTGAAACTCCAATCCTTTGGCCACCTGCTGCTGCAAAGAGCTGATTCATTTGAAAAGTCCTTGATGCTGGGAAAGATTGAAGGTGGGAAGAGAAGGGGACAACAGAGGATGAGATGGTTGCATAGCATCACCAACTCAATGGAGATGAGTTTGAGTAACTCCGGGAGTTGATGATGGACAGAGAGGCCTGGCATGCTGTGGTCCATGGGGTCACAAAGAGTCAGACATGACTGAGCAACTGAACTATACCGAACTGAGTGATATACCTGTGAACACATCAATTTGGGAAAATACATGTTCTTCAAGGCCAGTTGCTTAGTCTTTCAAAAGTTCTCATGTATAGTCTTTCCTGGTGCTGCAAATCTCTAGCTGGGAGTTCCTCCTTATTTCACACCAATTTACTGCACAGCTACCCAACTATTACATGTGAGTACAGTTTCTCTCAACATATTCCTCTACCAACTGTTAGTTATAAAATACCACTTTCATCATATCATATAACTTTTTACTTACAAATTGGCACTTGCCATCTACCTTTGCAAGGATTAAATTATGAGCCACTGTAGCTGCCAGCCTTCAACACCTCCTGAAAGGAGTTCAGAGTGGAGATCAGAAATGAGACACTATAGGCTCTGGGAAAAACTGGCAGAACAGGTCTTCAGATAGTTAGATATTTTCAGAAGAAGACTTTATGAGCTCAATTCTTATATCTCCTCATATCTAGAAGAGCAGTAGTAACATCTTTCATGGTGAAGACCGCTCATCATGACAAGTATTAACCTTCATGCGACCAGCAGAAACCTTCTGCAAAAAACATATGCCCGATTGTATGTACACCTCTTTCACCAAAATCACACATCTACTGGCATTTCCCCCTACTGCTTCGGAGAAGATTTTCAGTGCTGTCTGAATTTCTGTCTTCTGGGCTATAGTCCTCATTTTGCCCCAAACAAAATTTAACTCTTACGTTGTGCTTTTTTTTTTCAATCAATAACTTCCTACAATTCCTTCACAGGATTCTCATTTCTGACCAAATTAGACTAAACACAAATACCTTATTTCCTTAATGTGGAATGCTAGTCTTACTTGTCTACCCAAATCTCAGTGTTTAGGCATCATTCATGCCTGAAGCCCCACTCATCCTATTTTCCCTTACTAAAGAGATTTCCTATTTCCCTTCCAGCTATCTGAAGTCCTTTTACATTCACTTTTAAATTCCCATGTTAAACCCTTTATTCATGATGTATTCCTTAAATACATTAATCTTCAACCCTTTCTACTCTAATGTTTGAGGTGGTTTTGAATGTCTGAAACAGAGGAAAAAAAAAAACTTAAATTACCAACAGAAGCCTGGCAGTTTATGTAAATGAGTGAAGCAGGCTAGAAGAAGGTAACATGAAGAGATTGTGGCAAATTTGAGTGTATATATTGCACCTAAATGGGACAGCTCCTACTCAGATCAAACCAACTGTTGCTGTGTGGGAATGCCCACTGTTGCCTGATTTTCCAAAATGAAATCAGAAATCCAGATTTTTTTCTGTGAAATGTCCCTATGTTTAAAACACTATGGGCCAAACAAAGTATGTCTTCATGTCTGCAGGATGAATTTGCATGCAAGACCACCAGCTTGTGGTCCCTGAATCTAGAGCATTTATACTCTGCATTGCACAATAAAATATGGACACACACATTCATGCATCTACCCACCCACACACCCACATATTTGTAGGTTCAATATTGTTTCAGAAAATTAAAGAGGCCTTCTCACTTTCTCTATGAACTCTGTGAATTTTCTATATTCTTAAAATGAATAGTCTGATGCTAAGTGTGTGGACCAACCACTTAACTACATAAATGAGCCTTTGCACATATTTGAAGAATTCACAGCTCTCTGATAAAAGGTAAGCCTCATTATGAAGTAGTTACTACACTGTCCTAAAGCAATAGAAATTTATCTCCTTTCAGGGCAGCAAGATCACAGATTTTGATTGATAGGAAAGTCACACTAGACCACATTAGACCATCCTGCCTCAATTTATTACTATTAATACTTGATTAAGTCAATTTGTATCTGTCAGCAAATGTCATATCTGTCACCTTTAATAGTAGGGCTCAGATGATATTATTAGTACATGTACTTTATAAGCTCAGTTTTCCAGCATAATTTTGTTTCCTTGAGAGAGACCTCTTTTGTATGGTTAAGTGTCAGACCAACTTATTAAAATTAGGCATGTCTAGGTCTAGCAGATCTCTGCTACTTTAGCAATTAAGTAATTTGGCATATCAATTAAGTAATATGGTAATATTTACTAATTTTAATCAATAATATGTTAAATCTTTACTTGATACATTATCATATTTCTTTCTACTTAACAGCTCAAATCTTCACCCCAGACCCTTATCTGTTGTATGTGCTTTGCTTAGTTGCTCAGTGGTATCTGACTCTTTGCGGCCTTTTGAACCTGCCAGGCTTCTCTGATCATGGAATTTTCCAGGCAATAATACTGGAGTGAGAGGTCATTTCCTTCTCTGGGGGATCTTCCCAACCTAGGGATTGAACCTGTGTCTCTTGTGTACAGCATTCGCAGGCAGGTTCTTTAACACTAGCACTGCCTGGGAAGACTTACCTGTTATATAGAGTTTAATGAATCAGGATCTCATCATCAAATTCACCTAGAAGGATGGGGCTTGACCACTTTCTAGGAAAGGAGTGAACAAACATGGATTTATAAGAAAAAATTGGATTCTTTGGAAAAGCTATCTGGCCTTTGAAGTACTGATGTGTGGAAACAGCAAGACAGAAATGATGTAGTCTAGAAATCATGAAAAGCCTGTTGCTTGGAAAAGAACAGAGCAATGGGCTGGTATCAAAAAAATGGAGATTGTAGGCAGCGAAATAGAACATCCACACTGAGCCACTGCGCATCCAGCCAAAAATCTGAGGACTTCTTGACCTTGGAAGAAGGGAAGAGGAGGCACTGGGCTGACTGGGTCTGCTGCTGTGAAGACCTTGGGAATCTCTCATGCCCACTCTGCTCCTCCCCACCAGGTCCTCACAGATACTGAGGATCTCGATGACCTGTCTCCTCACCCATCAAATTCCCCACTCTTTCTGGGATAAAGTTCATTTCTGGATTAGCAATTGTGGATAATCTTTATGTTTACTCCATTGTGTCTCTGTCTTTTGATTCTCAACATTTTCTGCTCTCAAAGTCCAGCTCCTGCAGTCAGAAGCTTTGACTTACTGAATCAGATTAAATAGACTATCTGGGAGGCCAGAAGTTGACCACGGACTGTCCCCAACACCTAAAGCCTCCCAAAGGAATGAATTCTTCCAGCTGAACGGATTGTGGGGTGTCACCTACCAGAACATGCGGAAAAATCAATACCCATTAATTAATATTTTCAAGTGTTACTAATGTTCCTGTTTGCGTTCTGTCTCCATTTTCAGATGGTGAGTTCCTCCAGGATAAAGGTCATGTCTCACTTATTCTTTGGAGCCTCCAACCTGGCACATTAGCAGACATTTAAAATGTTCTCTTTTTTTAGTGAATCATTAAAATAAAAAATAGGTTTCTTGATTTGAACTGGATTTTTTTAAAAATATTCTGAACTTTTTTAGAGAGGACTGTACAGAGGAAAGTAATGCTAATAATTCTCTAAGCCAGTCTTCAATAATACATGAACCACTAACTGGCAGATGTTCAAGCTGGTTTTAGAAAAGGTAAAGCAACCAGAGATCAAATTGCCAACATCTGCTGGATCATCAAAAAAGCAAGAGTTCCAGAAAAACATCTATTTCTGCTTTATTGACTATGTCAAAGCATTTGACTGGGTGGATCACGATAAACTGTGGGAAATTCTGAAAGAGATGGGAATACCAGACCACCTGACCTGCCTCTTGAGAAACCTGTATGCATGTCAGAAAGCAATAGTTAAAACTGGACATGAAACAACAGACTGGTTCCAAATAGGAAAAGGAGTACATCAAGGCTGTATATTGTCACCCTGCTTAGTTAACTTATATGCAAGAGAAGGCAATGGCACCCCACTCCAGTACTCTTGCCTGGAAAATCCCATGGCTGGAGGAGCCTGGTACACTGCAGTCCATGGGGTCGCGAAGAGTCAGACACGACTTCAATTTCACTTTCACTTTTCACTTCCATGCACTGGAGAAGGAAATGGCAACCCATTCCAGTGTTCTTGCCTGGAGAATCCCAGGGACGCAGGAGCCTGGTGGGCTGCCATCTATGGGGTC
>SJYS01015234.1:303552-314567 GCA_006410695.1 Philantomba maxwellii
GTGTCTGGAGATTGAGTTTTGTCTCTGGAGAAATAAAAAAGAAAAAAAAAAAGCTGAATATTTTCTGGGGTGTATAGCATTAACTTTCCAAGCCTCAACTTCCTAATATACTATACAAGTGATTTGTACTAGATAATCTTTCTTCTTTATTGAAGTATAGTTGATTCCCAGGTGGCACCAGTGGTAAAGAACCCACCTGCCAATGCAGGCGATGCAAGAGACGTGGGTTTGATCTCTGGTTGGGAAGATTCCCTGGAGGAAGAAATGGCAACCTGCTCCAGTATTCTTGCCTGGAGAATCCCACAGACAGAGAAGCCTGGCAGGCTACAGTCCAAGGGGCCACAAAGAGTCGGACATGACTGAGCACACACCTCCTCATAGTTGATTTACAATGCAGTGTCAGTTCCAGACGTACAGCAAAGTGATTCAGTTATACGTACATACATATATAATTTTTCAGATTCATTTCCCTTATAAGTTATTATACAATATTGAGTATCATTCCTGAGATAATCTTATAGAATAAAAATTGTGGTAATTAATATTTTAATGCTTGCTATGTGCATAAAATATGCTAGCTTTGTGCTATGAGATGTGTATAAGATAATGAAAGCAATCTTGGTAGAATTGCCAGCTTAAATACAGGACAACCTGTTAAGTACCAGATTAGCAACAAACAAATGACTAGTTTAATTATGCCCCATGCAAAATTTGGGACATACCTGTACTAAAAAAGCATTCATAGCTTATCTGAAACACAAACTTAACAGGGCATCCTGTGTTTTTATCTATTAAGCCTAGCAACCTGAAAAGGTCTTAGACCCATTGCACAGATGAGGAGACCAGGTAGTAAGTGGAGGAGTCGGTACGTGAAGACACACAGTCTTCCTCTTAAGCCCAGGCTCCTGGTTGCTGGGCTCACCTTGCTTGGATGCTAATACTGGTGAGACTTAGTCCCACCACCATGGGACCGGAGGCAGCAGAGGAAAACAGGAGCTTTACCTGCCTGGAGGCATTGACACGGAGGTCTGTCTTGTTCGTGACTTTGTTCATCAGCCTTTCCTTGTCTGTAAGGGGTCAGCCTCGGCCTGACTTTCTTGTAGCAATGATCAGGATGGCAGGGACGCAGTATCAGCGCTGGTGGGTCTGGGTATCACTCCATCTCTCTTTAGTCCTTCATCTGCCATTTCAGAGAAGGGAATGGCAACCCACTCCAGTGTTCTTGCCCGGAGAATCCCAGGGACAGGGGAGCCTGGCAGGCCATGGTCCATAGGATCACGGAGAGTCAGACACAACTGAAGCGACTAAGCACCCGCTCCATTTCGGAAGGGGCGCCCTCCTCCTGAGTTGTTGCGTGCTGAGTACAGTATGATCCTTTTAGTTTGGGGAATTTTTACTTACTATCTTGGAATGTGTGGTTTCCCCCTGAATTGACTTCCTTTAGTCGATGTGTGTCTTCTGTTGTGTAAAGGAAGCTCCTGGATGCTGACATTTCTCTGGGACCCTGTATCTGGCATCCTATTCCACTCACATTCAGGCCCCGACCCTCACACTAAATGAACACAGATGGCACCCTCAGTTCCCAAAGTCATTGCTTGGATCCCCTCGTCTTCCTCTTTCCTCCTCTACACTTTCCTTCTCCCCTGGTTTCTGGAAGAGACCTTACCCCAGTGCTCAGGTCTCCAGTTTCTTTGGAGACGTGGATGGGTCTGGAACTCGTGGTCTGGACGAGGGGTGCCAGCCCTTCTGGGAACGTGCTCTGCTGTCCCCCTACAATAGGCCCCAGGTGAGGGTGACCGCTCCTCTTCTTCCGTTGCTCCAGGAGGCTCTGCGGGAACGGGGACAGCCTCAGGGCTTGCCTTTCTTTCTGGTCCTCTCAACAAGCTCTTCTCCAACCACCCTGTGTCTGGAAGAATCCCTCAGTCTTGGATTAAGAGCCCAGGTCCTGACAACATGGCGGCCGATTTGACCTTGCTTCCTGCCTCCAGTAAGTGTACTTTAGCCATATCCCTTGTGTGGGAGCTTCACACATCTATGAATGTGCTTTGTAAACTCATACACCCTAAGTTCTGTGCACTAGATCTCCATCTTATTCAGTCAAGACAGCCATTGCCAGGACCCTGCAGGACATCTCAGGGTCATTGAAAATGGGGTTTTGTAAAAACTTAGTAGTCAAGTCAGGACCTGGGATACCAGCCTGTATTCTGCCAACAGGCGGACAAAAGGCAGACCTGCCTCTCACCTCCCCCACGACACAACAGCACCAAATATTTTATGCCCATTATCGCCTAATGATGAACGAAAAAACAAACCAAGAGAAAATCTCCTGCACTGAGAATTATTTGGCAAAGATTGAGACCCACTCTTCTAAGCAGGATGCAAACTGTCATGTCTGAAGTTAATTGGGATGGCATCTGTGGACAGCGGATTTTAAAAGCGACCAATATCATTTTCAAAATGAAACCCTCAAAACCTTCAAATTAATTATTCATCTATTTTGTCCACCAGCCATTTCCTCCAACTGCACCAGCTTTCCATGAAGTGAACAGGAAGCAGAGGTTCACCACAATGGATTATGGCTAAAGGAGAGAAAAAAGCAAAAACTGGTCCACATTTATGAGTAAGGGAGGAAGGGAGACCAGAGCAAGCCACAAGCCAGGTGGCGAGAGGACACACCAGGAGTGAGTTACAGGGAAATCCCAGAGAAGGCAATCTTGAGGGGAAGGAAAAACCTACAAGGAAACCCAGTCAGACGGGGTGTCCCAGACGGGGAGTAGAGAATGATTGTTTAAGTANGGAGACCAGAGCAAGCCACAAGCCAGGTGGCGAGAGGACACACCAGGAGTGAGTTACAGGGAAATCCCAGAGAAGGCAATCTTGAGGGGAAGGAAAAACCTACAAGGAAACCCAGTCAGACGGGGTGTCCCAGACGGGGAGTAGAGAATGATTGTTTAAGTAAATTCCAACCGGCAAATCAATGGTCCATGTCAGGAGTCTGGCACTGAATTTGAGGTTCAGAGGCAACGTCCAGACCGTGTCTTGGATTCATAAAAACATCCCCTGCATGTGTGTGTGCTCAGCCACTTCAGTCATGTCCAACTCTTTGGGCGACCCCAGGATGCTCTGTCCACGGGATTCTCCAGACAAGAATACTGCAGCGGATTGCCATGCCCTCCTGCAGAGCATCTTCCTGACCCAGGGATCGAACCCAGGTCTCCTGCATCTCCTGCATTACAGGTGGATTATTTATCACTGAGCCACCTGGGAAGCCAGATGGGATACACACTGCTATATAAAATAGACGGTCAGTAAGGGCCTACTGTATAGCACAGGGAACTCTACTCAATACTGAGTAACAACCTGTATGGGGAAAGATTCCAAAAAAGAATAGACACGTGTATGTGTATAACTGAATCACTTTGCTGTCCTCTTGGAACCAACACAACATTGCAAATCAACTATACTCCAACATACGAGAATTTTTTTGTTAAAAAAGAGGAAACTGTGGCATCTTCTGTATTGACTGGTAACTATTGCAATGTATTTGAGTGTGTGGCCGGGAATGATGTAATGTTGGAAGAGGTGGGGCAGAGAGGGGAGAATAACTGAAATACAGAAATTTTTGAGAAAAATATGACATTAAATATAATATAAATACTTTAGCCAGCAGCATGCGCTTCTGTTTTTGAAGGTACCATGAGTCTGACGGCAGGAATGTGTGAGCCTTTGAAGTTCTTCAACATAAGCAACCTAAACAATGGTGTTAAACTTATCTTTTCAGTATTATATGAATCCTCTAAATTTTGATTGTGTTTTCCAAAGTCATATGAAAGCCTTTTTATCTGAAGAATTTCAACACCTAATATGATAAGATTAATTTTAGATTTTATAGCCTTTTTTGTTCAGTCGCTAAGTTGTGTCCAACTCTTTATGACCCCATGGACGGCAGCAGGCCAAGCTTCCCTGTCCTTCACCGTCTCCTGGAGTTTGCTCAGTCCATGGAGTTGATGATGCCATCCAACCATCTCATTCAGTCTTTCCCAGCATCAGGGTTGTTTCCAATGAGTCTGGTGGCCAAAGGATTGGAGCTCCAGCATCAGTCCTTCCTGTGAATATTCAGGGTTGATTTCCTTTAGGAGTGCCTGGTTTATCTCCTTGCTGCTGCACCTTTTAGTAAATTGTAACTATGGAAAACAAAGCATTCAGGAAGGAGGTACACAGAGGCACTGAAAAGTATCAGTGAACGCATTTGATAGTTTTGCACATTTAAAAAATAAAAGCAGTTGACCTGAGAATATCCTGCACATAGCAGAATTTGTTCTGTGATCACTAGGGCCTCAAGGAAGGAGAAGCAGCATCCGTGTTCCAAGCATAATTGTTTGGCCTGTGTTCATTTTTAATATTTATTAAAGCAATATAAAGAATTTTACTTAGCTTCAATGTATATGGANGACTGAGCGACTGAACTGAACTGAACTGAACTGAAATTACAAATGAATTTCTGATCGTAGAAGATACTTTTTTTTCTGAATATTTATTTTTGTTGATTTATTTATTTGGCTGTGCCAGATCTTATTTGCATGCAAGATCTTCCTTGTGGCATGCAAGTTCTTTATTTGTGGCATGAAAACTCTTAGCTGCTGCATGTGGGTTCTAGTTCCCTAATCAGAGGTTGGACCCAGGCCCCCTGCATTGAGAAGGGAGAGTGTTAGTCACTGGACTACCAGGGAAGTTCCAGAAGATACTCTTGTTGCCTATCATCTCATCCCCTGGGCTAGGGCTTTGATTTTAGATATAATCTAATATTTGTGCAGAGTCCCACCTCACATAAGTGTGCCATCTTTGCTTTGTGCCCTCCAAGTCAGGAAAGCCCTGGAACCTACGTGGCCTGTGGAGGTCTAGGGGAGTTACCAACATCCAATCCCATGCAACCCTCAACCAAGGAGGGATAGGAGTCATTTGATCAGTGTCTCAGCTTCTGTCCTTCCCAACTAAGGCTGGAATGCATTTTGTAGCCTCCTCAGAAATACTTATGGACTCAAACACTTGTGTCTACAGTAGCCATGTAGATACTCATTGGCTTTTTCCTCCATATATCCAGTTCCTTCTGCTCCTTCCTCCTACTTCCTGGGATCACCTCCCAAATAAGCTATGTATACTCAAGTCCTTGACTCAGGTTCCACTTTCAAAGGAACCAATATAAAACCCTGACCTTACAGTTCTCTTAAAATTCTTAATGGTTTCCTTTTCCCTCAGGATGAAGCCCAAACTTTAGCAAGATAAGGAAGATGCTTCAAGTTCTAGTCTCAGCTTGACCTCCTATTGGCTGTCCCATATGCCTCCTAAACTCTAACAGCATTCAGCAAGTTGCCGTTCTGGATTATTCTATGTTCTCACATGCCTTTGTATCTTTAGAGATTCTTTTTTTGGTCTAGAAAACTTTTCTCCCTCATTTCTCCTTCCACCTTCAATTGACTAGCACCACCCCACCAACAGCCCAATCAGGTATTTCTATTCACATGGCATACTGCCATTATATTCACCATTCCATTTTACTGTAATTATAGCTTCTGATCTAGGAATTGGTAAAAATTGATTAACAAATATCACCCCTTAATTCCTGAACATTGTCAATAAGAAAAGAGCTCACTTTGAGGGGAAAGAGAATTAAATAGAACATAGTTGTCATTGGAGATAAACTTAGAAGTAAGAAAACATTCATTGCTCTTTTGTCAGAACATTAGTGGCTCTGGAAAAAAACTGAATTGTCACCTTATACAGTTCTTTAAATTAATATCAGAGTTCTGGAAAAAGGAAGGCTGTAATAGAGACTGAGTTAAACAAAAGTCATATTGCTGGATATTCTGAAAGAAACTGAGGGCATAGAACAGTGGGGGGGGGGGTGGTATGGGAGATAACCAGATGTTTTTCTTTTCTCTCTGCATATATATTATATCATTTATATATTACATATGATGTGTATATATGGAATGTTATATATCTATGTCTACCTATATATCTATATATTCCCTGATAACTCAGTTGATAAAGAATTCACCTTCAGGAAACCCCAGTTCAATTCCTGGGTCAGGGAAGATCCCCTGGAGAAGGGATAAGCTACCTACGCCAGTATTCTTCAGCTTACTTTGTGGCTCAGCTGGTAAAGAATCTGCCCGCAAGACAGGAGACCTGGGTTCGATCCCTGGGTTGGGAAGATCCCCTGGAGAAGGAAAAAGCTACCCCCTCCCGTTTTCTGGCCTGGAGAACTCCATGGACAATCCATGGGGTCACAAAGAGTCAGACATGACTGAGCAACTTTCACTTTCACTTAATATATATTTCATATCTATCTATCTGCTTCCCAGGTGGCTCAGTAGTAAAGAATCCACGTGCCAATGCAGGAGATGCAGGTTCAGTCCCTGGGTTGGGAAGATCTTCTGGAGGAGGAAATGGCACCCACTCCAATATTCTTGCCTGAAAAGTCCCATGGACAGAAAAGCCTGGTGGGCTGTAGTTCATACAGTTGCAAAAGAGTCAGACATGACTTAGCAACTAAACAACAACAATCATTCTGTATACATTAAAAAGAGAAAGTGCTTGGCAGAAGCATACCATGGTGTCCGAAGGACTGGCAGTTGTGGTGTCCTTCTTAAGGCTACTTCAGCCAGTCTCACACATGGGAAATGGTTGGTCTGGGTCATTTTCCACTATAATCTGCAGTAAGTTGACAAGTTTATCAAGTAAAAATATAATTTGAATTTCAAAAAAAACACAATAATTTTAATGCACAAATATGTCTCATGTTATGTGGGAAATACTTGTACTAAAAAATATATTTATTTATCTGAAATTTACATTTAACTGGACATCTTGTATTTTATTTGGTAACCCTATCTGGGAGCTTAGGAATCATGGGAATATTCATGTAAGAAAGGAACTCACAGCTCTAAGTCTCTAGTCTCTTAAGTGAAGCCTTTGAGATAAAGGGCCTCAGGGAGGCCAAGGTTAAAGCAATGTAACTGGTAGACAAGCACAAAGAATTACTACCGGTTGATTGTTTTGAGACCATACCCAAACTAGTCTGGGAAATAAAGCTGTGCTTATCCCTCAGTCTTACGAGAACATGAACCCTTAAGAGCAGGTACTATGTTGTATCTTTTAACAAAGATACACCCTTCACAAAAATGAACTCAAAATGAATCACAGTTCAGTTCAATTGTTATCATGTCTGACTCTTTGCAACCCCATGGACTGCAGCATGCCAGACCTCCCTGTCCATCACCAACTCCCGGAGTCTACCCAAACTCATGTCCATTGAGTCGGTGATACCATGCACCGACTTATCCTCTGTCGTCCCCTTCTCCTCCTGCCTTCAATCTTTACCAGCATCAGTGTCTTTTCATATAAGTCAGCTCTTCGCATCAGGTGACCAAAGTATTGGAGTTTCAGCTTCAACATCAGTCCTTCCAATGAACACCCAGGACTGATCTTCTTTAAGATGGACTGGTTGGATCTCTTTGCAGTCCAAGGACTCTCAAGAGTCTTCTCCAACACCACAGTTCAAATGCATCAACTCTTTGGTGCTCAGCTTTCTATATAAAATGCAAAACTATACAAATCCTAGAAGATAACATAACATAAAAAAAAAAAAAAAAACTGGATGCCCTTGAGTATGATGATGACTTTTTAGATATAACACCAATGACATGATCCATGGAGGAAATAATTGATAAGCTTGACTTCATTAAAGTTTAAAAATTTTGCTCTGTGATAGGCAATGTCAAGAGAATGAGAAGACAATACAGACAAGAAGAAAATATTTGCAAAAGACACTTCTAATAAAGGACTATTTTCCAAAAATCACCAAAAGACTTAAAACTCAACAATAAGAAAAGAAACAACCCAATTAAAAAATAGGCCAAAGACCTTAACAGATACTTCACAAAAAAAAGATATACAGATCACAAATACACATATGAAAAGATGCTCTACATCATATGTCACCAGAGAAATGGAAATTAAAACAATGAGATGCCACTGGACACCCATTAGAATGGCCAACATTTGGAATACTGAGAGCATTAAATGCTGCTGATGATATGGAATTACAGAAACTCTCATTCATTCCTGGTGGGAATGCAAAATGGTACAGCTACTTTGGAACAAACAGCGTGACAGTTTCTTATAAAACTAAATTTACTCACTATACCACCCAGCAATCATGCTTCTTGATATTTATCCAAAGGAGTTGAATACATGTCCACACAAAAACCTAAGCATAATGTTTATAGAAACTTCCTGCATAACTGCCAAAACTTGAAAGAAACCGAGATGCCCTTCAGTAGGTAAATGGATAAACTTTGGCACAACTGGATAAAGAACAATTGTGTGTTAGACACTCAGTCGTGTCTGACTCTTTGTGACCTCATGGGATGTAGCCTGCCAGGCTCCTCTGTCCATGGGGTTTTCAAGGCAAGAATATGGGAGTGGGTTGCCATTTCTTTCTCCAGGGGATCTTCCTGACCCAGGGATTGAACCCGGATCTCCTGGATTGCAGGCAGACTGCTTACTGTGTGAGCCACTATTATTCAGCATTGAAAAGAAATGGAATATCAATCCATGAAAGGACATGGAGAAACTTTTACATGAACATTTTAAATGAATAACAGTCACTTATGAAAAGGCTGCATGGTGATTCTAACTATATAACTTTCTGGAAAAAGCAAAACTTTGGAAACAGACGATCAGTGGCTGCCAGGGGTTGCGGGGGAGATGAATAGGCAGGCATAGCACAGAGGATTTTTAGGATGGTGAAAAACTCTGTATGATATCCTATTGATGGACATAAGACATTTGTCCAAACCCACAGAATGTACAACACCAAGAGTGAACCCTAACATAAACTACGGACTTCAGGTGACTATGATGTGTCAGTGTAGGTTCTTCACTTATAACAAATGTGTTATTCTGGTGGGAGACATTAATAAAGAAAGAAGCTATGTATTTGTGGAAGCACAGGGTAAATGGAAAACCTCTGTACCTTTCCCTCAATTTTACTGTAAACCTTTAGGTTTACAATGGCAGTTTTAACTACTCTAAAAAAAATAAAATCTTAATTTTAAAAAGTCACAAGAATGCCAGAAAGAAAATGTATAGTAAAGGATTCAATGAGTAATTCTAAAAAGAGTAGAAATATTAGTTCATTAGTTTTCAATTGTCCTGCATAAGGACATTATAAAAATATACCAGTCCTCTTTATTGTCTTTTGGAGAACAATATCAGATTTTTGCACCATTTGTAAGTACAACTCTGGTATTTTCATAACTAAGCTAGGGCTCTGAAGAATAGCCTTTTGTTTTGGTATTAGTCACAAATACCACTTCACCTCTCAGTTCAGTTTCTCTTTGTCCGAAAATGAATTAGACCTATAATCTAACAAAGCACAGTGAACACAAGTGAGTTAAAACCAGACTTCAAGGCAATGGATGGATGAATTGAAGAAAGATAAGGGATTTTTTTTTTTTTACTTTATTAGCATCTTTTCTGATAAGCAACAAATTCTCATTAAGATGGTTCTTAACTTGTTGAAAAGTAAGAGCAATCTAAAATAATAATATTTTTGGTTTTAAAATTGATAGATTTTTTTAAATGACCTATCATTAAATACTCAATAGATAGTGATCATAGCAGTGAGTAAAAGTTGAACCACAAAAGAATACAAAAGAGAATATTCCTTAGCAATGGGATTGCACCCTTGGTTCCCCAGGAAATTTAACATGTTTAAGGAAGATATGAGTATTAAAATTTGATTCTAATCTGAAGAAAAAAAAAAAAACTCCTACAATAATTTCCCCAAATTTGGTCTATTTAAATTCGAACACACTCCCTATTAAAATCTGATTCTTTCGTTACCAGGACTTGGAATATTACATCAGTTAAATCATAACAATAAATCCTGGAATCAAAGTTAGAATAATATTTCAATGCATCATTAGTGCTTCAAATAACAAAAGCTGACATTTTGTGCTCATTTGCAGTCAGCAGGAATTTGGCAGGAAGATATCAAGTGGAGAGTTTCAGAAATTTTCAGAGAACTGATGGGGATGTCTATATGGTGCTCTCTCTGGTGAGGAGCAAACTTTTTTAACTTTTTTAACTTTTTTAGTGTGAGTAACAAGATTAAAGCCAATAGATGCCTAATCAGACCATTCTTTTGTACCTAGAAAAATGACAGTTATCCAGAATTGTCCTATATAAAACTAAGTGTACAAAATACCCATGGTGTATACGTGTAGGCTTTATTATTGTATTTTTTCACACTTGATGTTCTGTGTGGGATCCTTGGCAAGTGAACAGATCACCACTTACTACACAAAATCTCTTTCCCATACTTGATACCTTTTTGGAAAATGAACATAAGAGACCTGAAAGCATAGCAGCAATTTCTTTTCCTTCTAGTTATCTTTATATATGAAAAAAAAAACATATTTTAAATATTTTTATAAAAATATAAAAGTATCTACTATACATTTATGTATCATTTATTTTTTATTTATTTNACAAAATCTCTTTCCCATACTTGATACCTTTTTGGAAAATGAACATAAGAGACCTGAAAGCATAGCAGCAATTTCTTTTCCTTCTAGTTATCTTTATATATGAAAAAAAAAAACATATTTTAAATATTTTTATAAAAATATAAAAGTATCTACTATACATTTATGTATCATTTATTTTTTTATTTATTTTCATTTTGGGCTTCCCTGTTGTCTCAGATGGTAAAGAATCTTCCTGTAATTCAGGAGAAATGGTTTCCATCCCTGGGTCAGGAAAATCCTCTGGAGAAGGGAATGGCAACCCACTCCACTATTCTTGCTTAGAGATTTTCATGGTCAGAGGAGCCTGATCGGCTACAATCCATGGGGTCACAAAGAGTTGTATATGACTAAGTGATTAACACTTTCACTCTTTTTATACATATATTTTATTTAATAATTAGAATAATGACTATAGAA
>SJYS01015234.1:322001-342243 GCA_006410695.1 Philantomba maxwellii
TGGGAAGATCCCCTGGAGAAGGGAATAGCTACTCACTCCAGTATTCTGGCCTGGAGAATTCCGTGGACTGTATAGTTCATCTGGTCACAAAGAGTCAGCAATAACTGAGTGACTTCCACTTTCACTTTCACAAATCTCTAGATTTGGCAGCTTGATATCTATTTCTTTACTGATTTTTGTGCAACATATTGGAATTGTTACTGCTGCTAAGTCACTTCAGTCATGTCCGACTCTGTGCAACCCCATGGACGGCAGCCAACCAGGCTCCCCCGTCCTTGGGATTCTCCAGGCAAGAACAATGGAGTGGGTTGCCATTTCCTTCTCCAGTGCAGGAAAGTGAAAAGTGAAAGTGAAGTCACTCAGTCGTGTCCGACCCTCAGCGACCCCATGGACTGCAGCCTTCCAGGCTCCTCCGTCCATGGGATTTTCCAGGCAAGAGTACTGGAGTGAGTTTGTTAGCCCTGTTTTTTTTCTTGGTGTGCCAGGGTTATGAACCTAATGCACTTTACATGAAATTTACAATTTGTATTCAAAAACCTTCATTTTTAGGGCTTCCCAGGTGATGCTAGTGGTAAGGAACCCACCTGCCAACACAGGAGACATAAGAAATGCAGGTTCAATCCCTGGGTCAGGAAGATCCCCTGGAGTAGGATATGGCAACCCACTCCAGTATCTTGCCTGGAGAATCCCCATGGACAGAGAAGCCTTCAGGCTAAAGTCCATGGGGTTGTAAAGAGTCAGACAAGACTGAAGCAAGAACTTGCACTCATGAAATTGCATTTTTAAATATTTTTTAAACTTTACTGGTGGCATATGTTCCTTATAGAAACAAATATTTATATAATAAAAATAAGAAAAATAGAATATACTGTACTTACAATGTACAAAATATTATAACCCACAACATATAAAAGATCTTTAAGAATCAATCAGAAAATGATAAACAACCAATGGAAAGACTGGCAAATTAAACAGGAATTTCACAGAAAAGAAAGCTCAAATGGCCTATAAACATATGAAAAAACACTTACTTTAATTAGTAATCAAAGAAATGCAAATTAGAATAATAATGTGACACAATTTCACACCAACCAGATTGGCAAAAAATGTTTTAAAAATTGGACAATATAAATTGCTAAGGATGTAGAACCAGGAAAACTCTGATGGGGGTATAAATTGATATAGCCAAATTTAAAAACTGACAGGCATTAATCAGCAAAGTTGAACATGCACAAATCTTACAATGTAGCATTTTTTATTTCCCAAAGAAACTTCTGTACATGCACACCACAAAACTTATATAAAGATATCTAAAAGAGAATAAGAAAAAAAAAAAGAGCAAGCATTAGAATAGAGAAGAAAACTTAGGTAAAATCATATTATGGGATATTACTAGTATTGAAGATAAACAAGTTACTGCTACATAATCAAATTAGATGAATCTCAAACATGTACCATTAAGTGAAAGAATAATTCACTGATAATTATGTACAGTATGATTCATCCTATAAAAATGCTTTTCAAAAACATGTAAACAATATGCATACATTGATGGCTAAAAATACAAAGAAATGGAAGGGACTGATGAACATAAAATTCAGGATAATGGTTACTTCTGGGTAGAGGAAGCAAGAGATGAGATTACAGAGGTTACATAGAGGGTTTCTTATTTTCTGATAATGTTTTATGTCTTAACCTTGGCTGTTGAACATGGATGTCCATTTTATGATTTCTGAACCATAAAATGTTTTATATGTTGTTTCATGTGATGCTATTTTTCATTTATATTTATAATATATAGTGTAATATTGGTGTACATGTACCCAAAATGAACAAATTGAAGAAGAAGAAATAGATTTAGTTAAGGGTCATTATTAGTAATCTAGATAAACAACAAAATCTGATATCTTGGTAAGAATAGGGACGGAAAGGAAAGAAAAAATGCANTGTACATGTACCCAAAATGAACAAATTGAAGAAGAAGAAATAGATTTAGTTAAGGGTCATTATTAGTAATCTAGATAAACAACAAAATCTGATATCTTGGTAAGAATAGGGACGGAAAGGAAAGAAAAAATGCACAAGACAACAGATAATAAAAAGCTCTCAGCACTGGTCAATAGCATAAGAGAAGGGAGGTGATGGAAGATGTCCCCATGCTGTGAAGCCCAGCTGATGTTGGAACGCAGCAGTGTTAGAGAGCAAATGGCTTCAAGCAGGCTGAAGTAGAATGGACCTTATTTGGGAGCAAGGTCAGAGGCAGAAAATAAAATTTAGTAGTCACCTGGCTATGATAAAAATTGACTGTACAAGAGTGGATACATTCTCCCAGGAAAAGAATGTGAAATAGAAGCATAGGTCTTGAGGAATTTCCTTAACAGGGGAAAGAAAGAAGTTAAGTAAAGGAAGTCTTGCCCTCCTCCAATTTATTCTTCACATTGATGCCAAAATAATATTTCTAAATCACAAATTGATCATGTCACCACCACTGGCCAAAACTCTTTATAGCTTCAGGATGATTTCCAAACTTGACAGCCTGCCAGAAAATGCTATTTACATTGTGACTGTATATCCAGCCAGCTCCGTTTCCTGTGACTAACATCCAGCCAGCCTGTATTCCAGCCTCACTGAAGGACTAGGTACTTTCTCTCACTGCTGCATGCTACTTTCTCTTCTCACTGGGTGAGGCGTGATCATCCTAGCAGATCTAGTGTCTCCCCCTCTTGGAAACCTTCCCTAACTTCTCTAAGTAGACCAGATTCTCTTCTTTTTCACTTTTTGGAAACCTTTCCATGGCTCTAGGATGCATTAGTCATCCTCATTTTTCACTGTTCCACTTTTTGTCTCCTGCTTACAGACTGAACTTTCATTTCTGTATCTGCAATTTTTAGCTATAATTGTACCACGTGGGCCTTTAATAAATGCTTGCTAAATAAACAAATGGATAATCAGCTAGACCTATAATAAATGAATCAGTCAAAAAAAGTGTCAGAAAAATGTATCAGGAGAGATTTTGGAAGTGGTTTGAATGGGTGATCGAATCATGTTACACCCAGGCTACAGGGAATGAGAAAGAAAAATCACTTGATCTAGCACTGAGGCAGTCAGTGGAGGGCTCTAAGAGTTATGGTTCAGCAAGCGGTTTGACCAGAAGCCAGGAGAAGGCTGAGAGGGCATGGTCCGAGCACTGAGAGTTAAGTGAAGCATGGAGTCATTGTGTGTGATTAATCCTAGCTGAGAAGTCCAGTGACTAAAGAAAACAACAGTGAGGTCAGGTTCAAGCAAAGACTTCCAGAAGAGCATGTATACACACATGCCAGGGAGGAGTGATGATAAGGGTGCACTTAGCAGGAGCTACTAAAGTGCAAAAGGGTTCTGGGAGCTGGAAGATGACTTTGCATCAATGGCCCCAGTAGGCATGTAATCTGAAGAGAGAATGGGATGATGACTGTACAAAGAAATTGAAGGTTAAGTGGAGAGAAAGAAGACGGTGCCCTTTATAATGTTGGAGGTGGGATTATCCCCAGAAGGGCAAGGCTCCAGCTGGAAACGTCTATAGGAGGAAAGGAGCTAACTGAAGGGTGAGAGTCTGACAGATGCAGTGTGGATTATAGTCGTCTGGGTGGTTTCATAGTATTAGAGCAGCATGAGGGCTGGATGTCTAGACTGTATGTAAGAAGCTATAGCATACAGCTAATGAAGATAAACCACCCAACCTTCCGTTTGCTGCCTTTTCCAAAGAATCCAACACACCCGTGTACTTCCTGTCTCCCAGACCTGCTGTGTTGAAGGTCCTCGGCATTTCATCCAGACATTTTCCTTTGTTTCAATGTTTAAAGTCTCCTTGGTTCACATTCCTTGACACAAGCAAGAGCACATTTGTCCCATCCCTGCTGCCCAATGTTGTTCAGTTGCTAAGTCCTGCCCAGCTCTGTGACCCATGGACTCGCAGCTCTCCACTACACGCCAAACGTCATACACAGCTTACCCTACTACTGTGATAGTGATGGCTCAAAATTCAAAATTACTTTTTATATGTATATCCATCCCCATTTCTTAGTTTTTGTGTCTTTTTGTTAAAACAAGTGAATGTTGAAACCTAGCCAGTGATTTTGATGGCAGCCAAAAAACATTATTTATGAATATACTAAAACACTCTGTCCTCGTTTTCCACCTCCTGCCTTCATGGTTTTATAATATCTACTTAAGATCTTGTTAACTTACTTTCTGAAACTGGAAGGAGTTTTTGTATTTAACATTGTTTCAAAGTCTTCACCCCGATGTCTATAAAAATCTTAGTTTTATAGCATAGTAGCTAATCCCTGGCATCAGACTGGCTATGTCTGAACACTGGTCCATCACTTTCCAGTTGTGTGAGTTTAAGCAGGACCCTTTCTCTCTGAACCTCAATTTCCTTACCTGTAAGGTGAATATTAGAGTGGTCCTAGCTCATGAAGTCATTGAATAAAGTATGTGAACCTGATGCTGGCAATAGACTATTCAACAAACATTTATCCATAGTAGAACAATTATAATGCTATTATGATTTAAGAGGAGAGTTTGCTTTTTATCCTACATCACTTTTGTAATAAGTATTTAATATTAAATAACTTACAACCCTCTCCCTCATCTCTTAAACTGGTGGAATAATTGGTCATGTATTGTGACATCAAGACAGTTTTTGAAATGCTAAAAAAATACAAAAAATGATCTTGAATATTTAAGTTTCACAGCTAGTGAAACTCATGTGAACCATCACATCCAAGGTGTTCAAGAGTTAGCATTACAAAACTGAAGCTGCAGGAGTCTTCTCTTCAAATATGGTTAATAAAAACACATTGAAGGTATGCACAGAATGGCCACATGACTTAAGGTCATTTTTTTTAGTGGTTGCCAAAGAAATGAAATTTAGGGTAATTTAGGGTGTAATTTAGGGTGAGTGAGCTGGGAAAAAGTACCCAAACTAAAAATTCTTAGTTGATTTCAGGGAATGAAGTCAGTCCCCTGGAACCAGTTCTTTTTAATATTAAGCTACTCTCAGTTGCTGCTCCAGAAATCGTGACAATGTCTTGGTTTCTGTAAAAAGACTGGGATTTATTAAACCCACCACGGCACCAGCTTTCAGGACCATATTAGGCATTTGCAAAAGCCTTGTCCCACAGAACGTGATCTCAAGACTGCCAAAATGAATGGCAAAGAGGCTGTGTCTCAGGATATCATTAGTGGATTACTTCTGTCTATAGATTATGTTAAAAGGTATTTAGGAAACTGTAATTTTAAGCCTATTTCATGTGCTTGGCATTGAGAAAGCAGTAAAAAGTTGAGTTGCCATCAGAATTTCTAATGAGAGCACAAACATCTACAAAAGTATCAACAGAAAGTCACTATTGAAAATTAAGTACAAACAGAGATTAGAGCTATGGATCCTGAAATTTAGAGAAGTGGGTAATTGCAAATTTTATAATAAAACTAGTTATAGGTGAAGGTGAAGTCACTCAGTCGTGTCCGACTCTTTGCGACCCCGTGGACTGTAACCTACTAGGCTTTTCTGTCCATGGGATTCTCCAGGCCAGAATACTGGAGTGGATTGCCATTTCCTTCTCCAGGGGATCTTCCCGACCCAGGGATTGAACCCGGGTCTCCCGCATTAGAAGCAGACACTTTAACCTCTAAGCCACCAGGGAAGCCCCAGGTTAGTTATAAGTAACACAATAACATGACCACAAAATGTGAATATTATTAAGACAATTAGCCAGATGATTTTTTAAAACATAACAAAAAGTCCATTGTCCAGTGTCATGGAAAATTGTTTCTGACAGAAATTTTACTTTCCTACCCGTTATTTTTAAACTTGCTAAACTCATCATTACAAAATCACTTAGAGATCTCAGAGCATTCTCCTCTATGCTCTGAAGAGACGAAACAGGATTGGTTTTTTGTTTCATACGCTGATTGTGCCTTTGGTTTAGTATCGCTATTGTTTCAGTGAAAAATACTATAGCTATTTTTTTTTTTTTTAACTGTTAGAGGACTCTGAAGAAGAATTTTATGAACAGCATCAACTAACCTTCATTCAAGTATATCTTGGAAAACCCCTTTTTAGGCAATCAATTATTGATTTATCATCAAATATTTAGGGACTCCCACTCCGTAGCAAGCCCAGAGCTTGGCATTAACCGTTACAGATAGGAATAAGACAGGCATGTTTCTCCTTCCTAGGGTTTGCACTCTGTTGGAAGATGTGCAAAAATCATTACCAGAGAGCTGAGGATCTTGCCAAGACAGTACAAGGCACTGTGGGAACATTTAGCAAGGGAATTAACTGATTTTCAGCAAATAAAAATAGACACTGCTTGTAAATGAGAAGTACCTTAAAACGCCTTTTATTGGAACAGTAAGCTGTTCTCTTCACTACATTGCACATAAATTTTCAGGGCTATACAATTTGTATACCCCACCACCTCCCCAAAATGATTCATGGCAGTTAATTTTTCAGTTAGCAAAGTAGGCTCCTATATCTGTAAAAAAAAAATGCCAGTACTTTCTCTTACCAATAAACTTGAAACAGGATAAGCAACCCCAAACTTTGTAGCTACATGGAAATGTTAGAGTACTTTTCAGCTAACACAAAAGAGCAATGAGTCATTCTAGAAGGCATGGAGCTCTGCGCCTTCTCACGTATCCCGCACTTTTGGTGGAAGGTCTGTCTTGATGTCTGTGCAGCAATAAATATTTTTCCTTCACCACATGACAAGCATTTAATTGACAGTCTGATAAATGCTACCAACAAAAAAGCTATCGGTTCTTTCCTCTGGTGTTCTATCATCAATTATCTTACCATTCAGAATATCCATAAAATATTCAGATCACCATGTAATAAGAAGCTGTGGCTGTATGCCACCATGAGGTAGCATATGTTCAGCGGCAAATGCTCAGTGACCTAGGAAGTGTGCCTTCCTCTCTTAACACATGCCTTGGACAATCTTAACAGAAGTTCTGAAGTGGCAACCAAAACACACTTCCTTCCCGACAGATGATGCATCCTGTCATATTTTTTTTAGAAAAGTGATTTAATCATTTCAATGAAATGTTTTTTTGGAACCAAAATGGCATTTTAACAGCTTACATGCTTTATACCTGATTCTATGCTTCTTTCACTTACTTGCCTTGTGGATAGCAAGGATACAATGGAAAGTACACGAAAAGCTAAGCTCTAGTTGTATAAGAATATATCTAAAGGTAGATAGAAAATCAGTCATCTTCAGTGGGTTTCAGTTTTTTCCTCTCTCAAATGGTTCAGGAAAGAGTTGTGAGCTTGGTGATCTCCTAGTTTCCTTCAGGACTATGTTTATGTGGAATAAAAGTAAAAAATTTAAGAAAAATGTACTTGATAGTCTTGCATAAAGAAAATTGGATTTTGTGATATTTGCTTGAAAAAAAAAAAAACTGAAGAGAACTATAGGAATCACTTGTTCAAATCCTCTTGATTTGTACATGAAAAACAGGAGCCAAAAGCTGTTAAGGAAATTGCCCCAAGCTACACAGCTGGTTGAGGACAGAATTGAGAGTAGATTCCTGCCTTCTTGACTCCTGGCTTAAATTTTACCCTCAAAGTTGGTACTTGTGAACTTGTTTCCTATTTGTAAAGAAGATTGGTTGAAATTTTAAAAATTATAACGATGACTAAAATTAAAGAGATGCTGTGACAAACTAGAACAAAGGCTAACAGAAGGAGTCTGAGACCCTGAATTCACCTGTAAGATCTAAAATCACTCTTGCCCCTTCAATTGCCATGTCAGAAAAATGAGACCTTCTCTCAAGGTTTTATCTATTATAGTTATACAAAAAAAAAAGAAAAGAAAACCATTAGGGAAAAAATACAATATAGTAACAAATACATTGTTCAAAATACAATATAGTAACAAAACCAAAGAGCAAGACAAAACACTGGTGTAGCTTAGGACTTAAGACTTCAGGCATTGGTGTTACACACCTGAGTTCACATTTCAGCTTTGTCACTTCTCACTATTTACTTAATTCACCTCTCTGCCCCTCACTTTCTTATCTATCAAATAGATTTAATAATATTTATCACATACGGTTGCTGTTAAGACTAACCAAGATTGTGTATATAGAACCAATTTATAACATTTGTATACAAACATGGATCAATTTAACTCTTTTCCATAATATCTCACTCTAAAATGTGGCAGTTCCTTTAATAACATCACAGTCACGCTCCTTAACTTTAAGTCACTTGTGGTTACAGAGTAACATATATTTTAGTATATCAGAAATATATATATGTCAGGATTGATGTTGAAGCTGAAACTCCAATACTTTGGTCACCTGATGTGAAGAACTAACTCATTTGAAAAGACCCTGATGCTGGGAAAGATTGGAGGCAGGAGGAGAAGGGGATGACAGAGGATGAAATGGTTGCATGGCATCACAGACCCAATGGATATGAGTTTGAGTAAGCTCCGGGGGTTGGTGATGGATGGGGAAGCCTGGCATGCTACAGTCCATGGGGTCGCAAAGAGTTGGACACGACTAAGTGACTGAACTGAACCGAACTGATATAAGCATACAAAACTCATTCCTGGTGATTTTAAAATTTCAACTTCATCATCTCACATTTGATTCCAAGCTGGGCTTGAAGTGGGTCATGTGACAGAGTGCCTCTACACTTTGTCTGTGTTCCTTTATTTCTTTCTCCTACTTTATGTTCCCAAACCCATTCAGCCTCGAGGACCCGGTCACTTCCAGAGTGTCTCTCTTCCGCCAGGGTGTGATGCTGCTCAGGTGATTCATCTTGTGCAGCTGTAGGTGTGAAGAGGAGGCAGCTCTGGTGTCTCAGGGCTTCTCTGCCTGCTGCTGGAACGCAGTGCCCAATCCTCTTAAACCTGGGCCGCTGCTTGGAAAGCCTGGGAGCTCCAGGCTCCCTGAAAGCTGCTCAGAACTGAGACAGATACCGTTTATACTTAAGTCCCTCCAAGCACCTTTGTCTTTGGGTGTGAGATACTGCTAGGGGTTCCTCATCTTCAGAAATCTCTAAACTGGGAGTAGATACCTCCAGCCCTCAGGGTGTGTTAACCATGTCCAGCTTCTGTTGACATCTGTCCCATGTACACATGCCAGACACGTCCTGTTCTGGGAAATCCGATTACATGCTTGAGTCACTTTGCCTTGGCCCCCTGTTTCCCTCAGTCCTACTCCCTCCCTTGTCTCCTTCCCTTCCCCCACCATCACCTCCCCTACTCCCAGAGAGGTGCTGTTCAAATACAAACCAATCCAAGAAAGAGTCCCCTCTTTTATCCAAATACCTTGGCCAGAAGCATTGCCAAAAATGGATCAGAGTATCAGGTCCATCCATTGTTTATCTTTTCAAAATTCCATCTTTTATTGGGCTCCCACACTTTGGGTGACTATACGTTTTCCCTGACCACCCTAGGGTCAGCTGGTGGGCAACTTTTAGTTACCTTTATCTAAAGTTCATGTATTATAAATATCATAGATAATGGAGATCATCTGAAGTGCTATGTTATCATTCAAGGTATGGTGACAAATTTCCTTTCGGCCTGGTCTGGATATCTTAGGAAAACTGTCTCATCAAATGTCATCTGCTTCAGTTCAAGGAAACCCTTACTGTTAGGTCACCAGATGAATGTGCAGGGCCAGTCAGGGTTCAGTGTTTTCTTTAGGTGTGTCATATGATTCTAAGAGTCTATTCCCTGGAGTTGGGAGGCACCACAGTTGGTTAGCAATGCCTGATAAGGGCCTTTCCAGGAAGGATGAATAGACTTTCTGGAGGTGTCTTTTCCAATAGACAAAGTCTCCAGTTTGCACAGCGTGATGTACAGGGTTTTCATTTCCTAGGAGTGAAGTGTAAAAATATTGCTGTACCAAAATATGTTTTTTGAAAAATAGAAGCAATTAAGTCTGTTTTCATACTAAAATATCTCTCCTTTTGTAAGTTGTGGGTCAAAAGAGGCAGAAATCAAGTACATTAGTTATCCTAGGACTATCTCAAGGTGTGTCTTTGAGACACACTTGTATCTCGAAGTGTAAGAGTATATGACTTCCAAAGGGATCGATCTGAGGTTTAGATTCATCCATCCATTCATTCTTGGCAATGTTTTTGGCCAAGGTATTTGGACAGTCTCTACAAATTTTGCCAAGTGAATTTTAATAATGCTATAATATTGGTGTCAATATAATTGTGGTTTGGGACCACGAATTTTAAATTATTATAACTAGGCTCAAACACATCTTTACGAATCAAAACCATTGCAATCATCACATTTTTGACAATGAGAAATAAGTTTGTTTTACTAGAAGTGAAAAAATCTGTGCTTCAGGATTTGAGGAACTCTGGGAAAGCATTTTTTGTCCCTACTGGTTATGGAAGAATTTTCCCTGCAAAAATTTGTCGTGATGCTTGAAGAAGCGGCAAGAGGTCAACTGAATATGGCAGGTAAGGCAAAACTTCTTAACTCAATTCGTTCACCTTTTGAAACAATGGTTCTGTGACGTGTAGTCAAGTGTTGTAGTGCAGAAGAATTGGACCCTTTTTGCTGACCGATGCTGGCTGCAGCCACTGAAGTTTTCAGTGTGTCTCATCAATTTCCTGAGCATACTTCTCAGATGCAATGGTTTTGCCAGGATTCAGAAAGCTGTAGTGGATCAGACCAACAGTAGACCACCAAAGAGTGACCATGTCCTTGGTTGGTGCAAGTTTGGCCCTGGGAAGTGCTTTGGAGCTTCTTCTCTGTCCAGTCACTGAGCTGGTCATCTCTAATTGTCATATAAAATCCACATTTCATCATAATCACAATCCAATCCAGATGGTTTTTTGTTGTTGTGTAGAATAAAAGGAGACTACACTTCAAAGAGATGATTTTTTGATTTGTGGTCAGCTCATAAGGCATCCACTTATTGAGACTTTTTTCACCTTTCCAATTTGCTTCAAATACCAAACAACCATAGAACAGTCGATGTTGAGTTTCTCGGCAACTTCTTGTGTAGTCATAAGAGGATCAGCTTCGATGATTGCTCACAACTGATTGTTGTCAATTTCTGATTGCTGTCAACTTCTCATCTTCAAGGCTCTCATCTCTTTAGCAAGCCTTCTTGAACTACTTGTACATTTGTTAACCGTTCCTGGGCCAAATGCGTTGTTGATATTGAGAGTGGTCTCTGCTTCTTTATGACATATTATGAACTGGATTAAAAAAAAATCACTTGAATTTGCTTTTTTGTCTAACATCATTTTCATAGTCTAAAATAAATATAAAATAAACAGCAAGTCATTGGGCTTCCCTGTTAGCCCAGCTAGTAAAGAATTCACCTGCAATGCAGAAGCCCCTGGTTCAATTTCTGGGTTGGGAAGAGCCCCTGGAGAAGGGATAAATTACCCACTCCAGTATTCATGGGCTTCTCTGGTGGCTCAGATGGTGAAGAATCTGCCTGCAATTTAGGAGACTTGGGTTCGATTCCTGGGTTGTAAAGATTCCCTGGAATCTTCAGTCCTTCCAATGAATATACAGTGTTGATTTCCATTAGAATTGGCTGGTTTGATCCTCTTGCTGTAGAAGGACTCAAGAATCTTCTCTTGCACCACAGTTCAAAAGCATATGGTCCAACTCTCACATCCATACATGACTACTGGAAAAACCATAGTTTTGACTAGAGGGACATTTGTAGGCAAAGTAATATCTCTCTTTTTTAATATACTGTCTATATTTGCCATAGCTTTTCTTCCAAAGAGCAAGTATCTTTTAATTTCAAGGCTGCAGTCACCATTCTCAGTGATTTTGGAGCCCAAGAAAAGAAGGTCTGTCTGTTTCCATTGTTTCCCCATGTATTTTCCATGAAGTAATGGAACCAGATGCCATGATCTTAATTTTCTGAATGCTGAGTTAAAGTCAGCTTTTTCACTCTTCTTGTTCACCTTCATCAAGAGACTCTTTAGTTCCTCTTTTCTTTCTGCCATTATGGTGGTAGATTATCTGAGGTTGTTGATGTTTCTCCCAGTGTAGGAGTAAGCCAAGAGATTGTGGGTGATAAGCACACAGAAAGTTCTGTAAAATCAGCCAAACAGGATAAGCTTGCTAAAATACCTAACTAGTAAAATGAGTTCCTTGATCACTATGAAGTTCAAGAGAAGTTCCTAAGATGGGGATAATCTTTTCCAAAAGGACTTTATCCACAGACAAGGCCATAGTTACCTTCAAGGGCAGGCTTCAGTCCAGTATGAAAAACACATAGACCATGACTAAAACATATTTAAGTCCATTAAATGGAGAAAGTTGTATGAAATCCATTTGCTAGATCTCAAATTGTTTGCTAGACATTTTAAAATGCCAAGGAGTAGTATAGACAGGAATTCCTAAGACTGTATTTTAGACAAGCGAGGTAGATAGTTTTTGCATAGTTTTTGCAGCCTTATTAGTGCTTTCCCCATCAATACTGATTCATAAATGCTATCATTTTATCACTAGACTGATGGTTTAATACACATACAGTGGTGAGGTGTGGGATTTAAAAGTAAACTGTCTTCAGTAGGACTAGATTATTACTTGGTCTGAACCAGAGCTTTCTGTTTTTATCAAACCAACAATTGTTGAATTTACAATCTTGTTTTTCACATTCTGAGGCCAATTGTTGAGACGTTCTAGCCAGTTTCTCTAAGTTATTATTTGGAGAAATATCTCTTTGCATCATGACGGAGGTTTGGCTGCTTCTGGTAGCTTTACAGACAGCATTCCTTGCAGAAATGTCAGCAAGGTGATTTTCCTTAACTTCCAGTGTCAGTCTTAGAATGCCCAAAAATCATAATAGCTAAAGCATCACATCAGGTAAAATGTATTGCATCTAATACTTCCTGAACATGTTATTTTCAATTTTATCAATTTTTCCATTGGAAGTAAGGAAGCCATGTTGCTTCCACAACATTCCAAAATCATGAGCTATTCTAAAACCATGTCTGCTACCAGTTTAAATACTGGCAGTTTTGTCCTTGGCTAAAGTATAAGTCTATGAAAGAGTATATCATTCAGCCTATTGGACCAAAATAGATAAATTGTTGCCTCAACAGCATCAAAGGACTTACAGTAGCATATAGCACTTGCCATTGTCATCTTTTAAATAAGAACCATTATGAGAATTCGACGCTACCCAGTGGAATTTCCAGTGGATCATCATGAGGAGTCAAAAGGTGATCCATCAGTATTAAGTAGTTGTGAGGGACTTCATCAGTGACACAGCAGAGAAGAGGAGCAGGGTTAAGGTTATTACAAGGTCAAAGAGTTATGTAAGGAGCAGTTAACAAAAGAACTTCATATGACTGAGACAGATCAAGTGTGATGAGAATTCAGGAGGGCTTCTATTGTATGAGGTACAAAAATGGCTAAAGGCGATCTCACAACAATTTTCCCTATGGCCTTAACCAAAAAAGCAGTGACTTTAATGTAAGGCAAGATGGTAGCCCCACGCTGCAGAGTCCAATTTCTGCCTATATTACTCTATAAAGGTCCCCGTGTATTTGGGTGAGTACCCCCAAGGCATTTCCTTCCTTTCTATATAGAAAACAGAAAAAGAGGATCTGATAATTAGGATGCCCAAAGGCAGGTGAATTTATCAAACTCTCCTTTAAAGCCTTAAAAGCTATGCTGTCCTGTTCTTCCCACAAAATTGGGTTGGGATGGGTTGGGGTTGCTTTTCTTTAGTAAGAGATACAGAGGTTGGGCCATAAGAGAGAAATTTGGAATCCAATTCTGATAATAGTCAACTAACCTGAGAAAACCCCACAATTGGCACTTAGTTTTGGGATTTGGGAACTTTAAGCCTACAGGGATCTAAGTGATGTCCTAAACATCAAATCCGGGTTTGGGAAAACTGCAATCTTTCTTTGGATACTTTATGTCCCTTTAAGGCTAAAAGCTTTAGGAAATCAATGCTGTCTTTCATGAGGAAGCTTGAGAAGGAGAGCAAAGAAGCAAATCATCCACATATTGCAACAAAGTAGAACCTCTAGGGAAATTATATCATCCAGATTAGTGATTTGTGAGAAATAAGAAGGAATCTCAGTAAAGCCCTGAGGCATTTCTCTCCAGGTGAACTGTTTTCATACCCAAGTGAAGAAAAAAAGGTATTGGCTAGCTTCATCATCTGGGATTCTAAAGAATGTACTGCTTAAATCAATTACAGTAAAGAATTTGTTTCCACTGGAAATGGATGTGAGTGGTATATGAGGGTTAGGAACAGCCTAGTGTCAAGGGATAACAATATTGTTTACTGCTTGGAGGTCCTGAACAGACCTTTACCCTCAGCCCTTAGATTTTTCTCACTGGTAAAATGGGAGTGTTACAAGGGATAATGAAGCCTTCAGCTTTGTCATCTTCTATTATGGGCTTTAGGCTTTGAAGGGCTTCTTTACTTAGAGGGTATTGATTAATTCTTGGAAGAAGTTTTTGAGGGGTCGATCTGAATCTTGACAGGAGGTGTGTNTTAGTGATTTGTGAGAAATAAGAAGGAATCTCAGTAAAGCCCTGAGGCATTTCTCTCCAGGTGAACTGTTTTCATACCCAAGTGAAGAAAAAAAGGTATTGGCTAGCTTCATCATCTGGGATTCTAAAGAATGTACTGCTTAAATCAATTACAGTAAAGAATTTGTTTCCACTGGGAATGGATGTGAGTGGTATATGAGGGTTAGGAACAGCCTAGTGTCAAGGGATAACAATATTGTTTACTGCTTGGAGGTCCTGAACAGACCTTTACCCTCAGCCCTTAGATTTTTCTCACTGGTAAAATGGGAGTGTTACAAGGGATAATGAAGCCTTCAGCTTTGTCATCTTCTATTATGGGCTTTAGGCTTTGAAGGGCTTCTTTACTTAGAGGGTATTGATTAATTCTTGGAAGAAGTTTTTGAGGGGTCGATCTGAATCTTGACAGGAGGTGTGCTGTGAATTTTGCCAATGTTATTTGGACGTTTTGCCCATAAGGAAAATGGTAGCTGATTCAATGGGGACAAATAATCAGTGTTTCCAGAATCAGTTCTAGCACTGTCAGAGATGAAGATAGAACAAATAAAAGGTGTCAAAAGGTCATTTAATTCATCTGGTTGGCTGTTTTGACAACCACTGTCAAGTTCTAGAATTACTTCCCACTTTGAGAGAAAGCAATTCTGATGATACGTCTCAACCTAATAAATTGATGGGGTGAAGGAACTAAGAAGGAAAAGTTGTTCATGTTTTAAGGAGTCTAAACAAACAGGAATTGGTTCAGAAACAGAAATTTCTTGAGGTTCATTAGAGAATCCATACTATTTGAACTATTTTGGTACTCCGAGGGAAGGGGTGTATAGCAGTGGGGCTGAGCACTGAGAATGTGGCTCTGATATCTTTTAGGACTGGAAGAGATTCATCTCCTACTTAGAGAAATGTTTCTAAAAACCAATTCAGAGGGAAGATTGGGAAGAGCCCCTGGAGTTCCTTGGAGCCCCCTCATTGAGAATTGGGAAGATGTTGGAAAGGCTGGTTAGAAGGCTGATAATGACTGAAGTGCTTAAATTTGTAACATCATCTTTTTTAATGTCCTGGCTCTTTGCAGTAATAGCAGAAACCAGACCAGTTTGAGCTTTGTTTAGGGACTTTCAATTGCTAGCGTTGAAGATTAAGAATTTTGGCAGTCTCCCTTGTAGGTGACTCATCTATAATGTAAGAGTGCTGGTTTGCCAGATTAACTAAATCTGGAGTGGACAGTTTCCCGTTCCATTCTGATGGGATTGGACAGTTTCCCATTTCATTCTAGAAGGGAGAGGTCCCGTTGCAATCCATTAATAAACATAGAGGTAAAAGCTACCTTGGTAGAATCAATATCTAAAGGAAGTCTAGAATTAAAAAAAAAAAAAACAACTATCTGAAGTCAACTGTAATAATTATGAACAAATTCATCAGATTTTTGTGTACAAGCCTAAATTTTATTTCAATCAATAGGCTTTAGAAAAGCTCTAAGGAGACTTCCCTGGAGAAGGAAATGGCAACCTACTCCAGTATTCTTGCCTGGAGAATCCCATGGAAAGAGAAGCCTGGTGGGCTGCAGTCCATGAGGTCGCAGGGAGTCAGACATGACTGAATGCGCGCGCACACACACACACACACACACACACACACACACACAGAGGGACTTCCCTGGCAATCCAGTGGCTAAGACTCTGAACTTCCAATGCACAGGGTCCAGGTTCAATCCCTCATCAGGGAACTAGATCGCACATGCCATAGCTAAGAGTTTGCATTCTGCAACTAAAGATTCCACAGGTTGTAATTAAAAAGATAGCACACATCACACTGAAGATCCTGCATGAGGCAACTAAGACCTGATGCAGCCAAATAAGTAAATAATTTTTTAAAAGCACCTAGGAATTGCCTGATAAAATTTCCTAGCAATTGCCCAAGTCCGATCATATAATATGTTAGCAGACTAGTCTCCTGGTTGTAATTCTAGAGATTTTTAGCATTTTCCCAATTAATAGTTTTCATCTGGTGCTGTCCCTGGCCTCCACTGACAAGTGTACCATCTAGCTGATGTTAAGTTGGAGAATCAAGGTTGATAAGCTTGAATAAGTAGATTAAACGCCTCAACAAATCTGTGAGGATCTTCAATTACTTGGGGAAAATCTTCAACTCTGACTTCAGTTTTCAGTTCGGTTCAGTTCAGTTCAGTCGCTCAGTCGTGTCCGACTCTTTGCGACCCCATGAATCGCAGCACGCCAGGCCTCCCTGTTCATCACCATCTCTCGGAGTTCACTCAGACTCACATCCATCGAGTCAGTGATGCCATCCAGCCATCTCATCCTCGGTCGTCCCCTTCTCCTCCTGCCCCCAATCCCTCCCAGCATCAGAGTCTTTTCCAATGAGTCAACTCTTCACATGAGGTGGCCAAAGTACTGGAGTTTCAGCTTTAGCATCATTCCTTCCAAAGAAATCCCAGGGTTGATCTCCTTCAGAATGGACTGGTTGGATCTCCTTGCAGTCCAAGGGACTCTCAAGAGTCTTCTCCAACACCATAGTTCAAAAGCATCAATTCTTTGGCACTCAGCCTTCTTCACAGTCCAACTCTCACATCCATACATGACCACAGGAAAAACCATAGCCTTGACTAAACGGACCTTAGTCGGCAAAGTAATGTCTCTGCTTTTGAAAATGCTATCTAGGTTGGACATAACTTTTCTTCCAAGGAGTAAGCGTCTTCTAATTTCATGGCTGCAGTCACCATCTGCAGTGATTTTGGAGCCCCAAAAAATAAAGTCTGACACTGTTTCCACTGTTTCCCCATCTATTTCCCATGAAGTGATGGGACCAGATGCCATGATCTTCGTTTTCTGAATGTTGAGCTTTAAGCCAACTTTTTCACTCTCCTCTTTCACTTTCATCAAGAGGCTTTTTAGCTCCTCTTCACTTTCTGCCATAAGGGTGGTGTCATCTGCATATCTGAGGTTATTGATATTTCTCCCGGCAATCTTGATTCCAGCTTGTGTTTCTTCCAGTCCAGCGTTTCTCATGATGTACTCTGCATATAAGTTAAATAAGCAGGGTGACAATATACAGCCTTGACGTACTCCTTTTCCTATTTGGAACCAGTCTGTTGTTCCATGTCCAGTTCTAACTGTTGCTTCCTGACCTGCATACAGATTTCTCAAGAGGCAGGTCAGGTGGTCTGGTATTCCCATCTCTTTCAGAATTTTCCAGGGAATATGAGAAATTAAAGAGTCATCCTCTAGACTTTCAGAAGGCTTCATTTCTCTTGCTGCCTTGGAATTCTCTCTTTATCTTTAATTTTTGCCATTTTAGTTGTGATATGTCTCAATGTGGGTTTGTTTGAGTTCATTTTGTTTCCTATATCTGAATATGTTTTCTTCTACAAGCTTGAGAATTTTTAACCATAATTTAATTAAGCTACATCTTCTATTCGTTTCTCTCTCTCTCTCGCTTCTGATTCTGGGACTCCCTGTGGTTGGTATGCTTCATGCTATCCCAGAGCTCTCTTAAACTCTTCTCATTTTTTTTTTTTTTCTTTTTGTTGTTCTGATTGGGTAGTTTCCATTATTCTATCACTTATACATTTTTCTGTATCACCTAGTCTGCTATTAATTCTTTCTAGTGTTGTTTTTTTTTTTAATTTCAGTTGTATTTTTCAGTTCTCACTGGTTCTTTTTTTTTTTTTGTATATTCTAGTTCTTTGTTAAAATTCTCACGTTGTTCATCTATTCTTTTCACTAACTCAGTTAGCATTCTTATGAATGCTGTGAATTTTTTATCTGGAAAATTGTGGTTTTGGTTTTATCATTTATATATATATATATATTTTGCAGAGGTTTTGGTCTTTCAGTTGAGAGCAATTCCTCTGCCTTCTCGTGTTGCTTAACTTTATCTGTATGAAATTCAGTGAAACAGTTACCTAGTGTGATTTTTGAAGAGGTGTCCTTACCTGGGAGTATCCGTGTACAGTCATGGATTTGACATGAACACAGTCATTTCAGGATGTACTGTCGGCTGTCACCTTGGTAGGGGGCGGGGCTGGAGAAGGAGGGGTTAAAGCCAGAACTAGGTATGGGCCAGGCTTCCTCTCTGCTCAGTGCTCACCATGATCCTACCAGGGACCCAAGTTGCTGGAGCATACACCTTGAGGTTTGAGTCCAAATGTCTCTTTCCTTTGGGTAGGCTCTAATCCCACCCCAGTGGTGTTCCCTTGCCCCAGAGCGGAGCAGTGTGGGAGCAAGAGGCATCCATGGGCGCTGTCAGTGTGTGAGGGGAGTAGGCTGCAGTAAACTGGCTGCAGAGAGATGTCTGCGCTGCTTCTGATGCACTGTCTGTGTAAACAATGCTGATGGCTGCCCTCACCCTGTTCAGACACCACTTTGGGTCTGGCCACCTCTAGCTCATGGCAGAGTTCTTTCCCCTGCCAGAGCAGTCCTCACTCCAGTTGGAGCAGCAACGTGAAGTAAGCGGGGCTGGAATGCTCACTCAGCTCAGGCTGGGCATGCACCAGGTGGTCATAGGAAACCAGTCAGTCGCCCCCATAGTTTCAGTCTGTCCTCTCTGCCCTGCTTCAGAGGCAAGTAAGCACAAGCAGCCTCCTCCCAAGTGGAGTCCAGGCTTCTCACAGCCCACTTGTTAGTGTCCCAGGCCTTCCAACCAGACTAGATGGCTCCTCTTCTCTGTGTTGGACACCCAATGTCTGCCTCAAACTGCTCACCTCCCAGGAAGGATCTCTGCCTGTGTAATCTCCCTATTCCTCTGAGTCCTCTCCCTGGGGCATAAATCCCAGCCTGACCTCATCTCTTCCCTTTCTACCCAATTCCATGTGGCTCTTTCTTTCAGCCTTAGTTGTACAAGACTCTTTCTGGCAGTCTCCAGTTAGTTTGCTGTGAGAATTGTTCCACACACAGATGTATTTTTGATGTGTTCATGGCAGTGAGGTGAGTTTCACATCTGTGTAGTCCACGATCTTAATCTCCTCTTCCCATTGTATCTTTCTGCAATGTTTGTTTGCTTCAGTTAACCTTAAAATCTTTTTTTCAGAGAGGCAATTTTACCCTCCTGATAATGTTTGGAAGCCTCAAAATACCAATTGAAATGGGGATTCCACTCAACTCTGGAAATTTTAAAAATATTGTAGTCTAATTCAGAAAATTAAACTGATGTTGGGAAAGACTGAGGGCAAGGTGACAGAGGATGAGATGGTTGGATGGCATCACTAACTCAATGAACGTGAGGTTGAGCAAACTCCAGGAGATAGTGAAGGACAGGGAAGCCTGGCATGCTACAATTCATGGGGCTGCAAAGAGTCAGACACAACTTAGTGACTGAACAACAACAACAATGCAGTTTTAAGGAAATTCCAAAAATATGGAGTTTGAAGAGCTTCTGGGTTGTTGAACAGGAGGAGGTGCTTAGAGGGTGGTGCACCCAGAGTGCCTGCTTTACACTCCTTCCCACATATCTTCCCACATATCTCTTCCACCTGGTTGTTCACTTGTAGCCTTTTCATACTTCTGCTGGTGTCTGCAAATAAGTGTTTCTAAAGAAATTATAATTAATCTTATACTAGAGCCACATATGTAGCCTACTAGACTTAAAATCAAAGCAAAGTATCAATAAATAGGGACTTTCCTAGTGGGCCAGAGGATCAGTTCAGTTCAGTCGCTCAGTCGTGTCCGACTCTTTGCGACCCCATGAAT
>SJYS01015234.1:348679-371243 GCA_006410695.1 Philantomba maxwellii
ATACACATTTATTAACAACTATGTATCCAGTGCTTCCTAGGTACTGAGAATGCTTTCTAGATCTCTACTCTCATGGGGCTTTTATTCTGATGCTCAGAGACAGAAACGAACCAAGAAAACAAACAGGATCATTTCAGGTGGTTTAAGTATTACAGACGAAATAAAACAGTGATGTGATATTGATTGGTGGGTATAAGGTGACAATATGTCTTTTAGAAAATGCATTTTGAGTTTGTGACAGGGCTATAGTTTATAGGGTTGCAAAGAGTCAGACACAACCTAGCAACTAAACCATGGCATTTAGTTAGTTGAGTTTTGGAGGATGAGAAGGACCCAGCCATTTGAGGAATTGGTTAGATAGTCTTCCAAGCAGAAGTAGGGGCATGAAACTGGAAAGAGAACACACCAGTATGGACAGAGAATAGCACAGTTGAAAGGGTTATATGAGCTGAGATGGAGAGGTGGGCCGACAGCAGTTCATGTAACTTTGTAGGCAATTGAAAGGAGTCTGAGCTTTATTCTAGGAGCAATAGGTAGATCCTTGAGAGTTTTAAGCAAAGAAGTAGTATCATATGATTTAATTTTAATAAGCTCATTCTTGTCCTGAGGAGATTGGATTCATACAGGCAAAGCATGAACCAAAAGGATAAGTTATGAGACTATTAAAATAATCCAGGTAAGAGGAGATAGTGGTTTATACTATGGTGATGGGAAACAAAATGAAGAAAATACATTTAGGATTTTCTTGTTTTTGGATATTTTGAGCAAGAAAAAATGAAAAATAAAGAGTGACACTTAGGTCAGGGGTTTGAACATCTAAATAGCTGACTTTACCATTTACTGAGATGGGCAAAAATGGAGAAGGAGCACATTTCACAAGTAGAACAATTTGTCTAAAATTTGAGTCTGGTTATGTTTTAGCTTAGCTAATATATTTCAACCATTTCCTATTCTTCTCAGTACAAAATCCACACTTTATATTATACATATGACATCACCTGTATTCATCCTTCCAATCCAGCTTCCTTTCCCATCACTCCCCCACAAGACACCTGCAGCTGCAGCCATAATGAGTTGCCCACTTCTTTTCTGTACAGGCTGTACTTTCTCGCTTTGCCATGCCTCAAAACTCAAGTGTTTATTCTGCCTAAACTTTTTGACCTTCATCCTCTATGTTGTAATGTCTAACCTATCTTTCAATACACTGTGTCACCTCTTCACCAAAGTAAGATGGGTACTTCCCTGTTTCAGTCTCAGATAATGGGCCAATTACATTCTACTGATGAATGTGCCTTGGCTGTGAGCTTATTATCAGTAGAAAGTCTCATTCAACTTGTTACCCCCATAACTGATAAGCCACATCACAGCTCACAGATCAGGCCAAGGTAGATGTACTTCATCCCAGTTACAAAGGTCACCTTCATCCTTCTGGTTATCAGTGTGGAAGTCTTTATTAACTTTCATCTGTTTTTTGCATACAGCCCAAACACACAGTTCTAACAATGGTATTGTTAACGTTCTCTTTTTTTCCCTCTAGCTTAGCTTCATGGATGTTTAGAAATGTGAAAAATATTTTTGCACAGAAGAGAGGATGCTATCAGGGTAATTAGTATATGGGGTCTGAGACCCTTAGGCAAGCCACCACACTTTGAGACAAGATGTTTTCTTAATGAGGAAGTCATTTTCTATGTGTCAAAGTCATAAAACTTAACACTGACCCCTCCCTATATTTTATACTGAGTCTGTGTTGTGCTTGCCTGAATATGCTGCCAGTAGATTTATACTCTAATAACTTGATTTTTAATTAGCGAGAAACCAAGGCAGTACTAGTTAAATGTCTCACAAAGCATTGCAGATGACTCTAAATGCCTTATGATATAAATACCTTTAGTCAAATGAAAACACAAGTAGCTTTGCATATATTTATATGTTTTGCCCTTTAAGTTTTGAGTTTAAAGGCTGAAAGCAGAGGCAGTGGTAAAAGGAAGGCAGCTTCTTCTGAAGATTCATGCATTAAATTAGTTTGATTAAACTCAACATACATTCACCAGGCATCTACTAGGTGCCAAGGCATGTGTAGGGCATGGTGGGAATTGCAGAGCCAGGTGACATGAAGGACATACTGCCAAGATGCTCTTCAGAATAATGTATTTTCCAAGAAAAACCTTTTTCTGTTCCTCTGAGTGGTCTCCAAAGACAGCTGAAGTCAAGAGTCATGCATCAATTTTGGAGTCCTCAGCATTTCGCTGGACTTGCTAAATCAAACCCTAAGTGGAAGTGATGCAGTTCTATTCATTATAATTCATATCTGAAAAGTAAAGATTCATTTGCCCTAAGAACTTATGGCACATTTTTAAAGTAAAATATTAAAAACTCTGAAGCAATATAATTTAAAACAATCTAATCAGTTTAAAAGCTAAATAACCTGAATGAATAAAAGATTTTATTCTGTGATATTTAGGCTCTGGATTTAAATAAAATTTTTAGTTCATTTTAGCTAGAGATAAATAAAATTCCTAACCAAGCATGATCAAAAGTCTCTTTTTCATTAGGGAAATAAGATTCTGTGAATTTTGCACTCGGAATTTTATATCAGAATTGGTGTTCAAGATTGAAAAAGAGTGGAGTAAACCTTAACTTGATGTCAGCCTGTCACTCATTTGTCCAGCCAGACAGCAGCCCTCAGATGTACCAAACACAGATTTGCTGGGCACCCTCTCTGTTTTAGGCTCTGTGACCCATGATTTAGTTCCTTATTCTCTTTGTATTTCAAGTACAGCTCTCTCATTGGAGAGTGACATTTCGTTCTTCCTTCACTCATGGAACAGCATGTTTTGTTTGTTTGTTTTCTTTCCTGTTTGTTTGTTTTATCAGCACTAGTATACCATCTGCATTCTGAGGCGCTTCTTTTCTTTCCTTAAAGATGCATGAAGATCCTCCAGACTGTTTTACTATCCCCTTGTCCCAGCCCAGCCTGGGGATTGGTCAGCAATATCGCAGGAAGCTGGAGGTCTGGGTTGAATGGTCAGCATTTCCAAGAGGCAGTGAAGAGAAGACAGCCTGGTAACTCTGATTACTGAGGAACACTCCAGGCCAGTATTGCTTATTTATTACTGTCACCACTCCTTCACATGCTGGACAGCTTCTGTTTGTCTTCTGTTCTCTTTTTGGCATCTATATTGGTTTGCTAGAGCAGCCAGCCATTAAAAAGCACCACAAACCAGGTGACTTAAAATAATGATAGAAATCTATTCTCTTGAAATTCTGGAGGCTAGAAATCTAAAATCAAGGCAAAAAGTCAAAAATCAAACTGAGCTACACTGCCCTGAGATTCTGAGTAGAATTCTTCTTTGCTTCTTCTAGCTTCTAATGGTTGCCAGTATTCCTTGGCTTATGGATGCATCACTCCAATCTCGGCCTCTGTCTTTACCTTGCCTTCTGCCCTAGGTGTCTGTGTCTAAAGTTACTCTCTTCTTATAAAAACAGCAGTTACTGGATAGAGCTCATCCCAATCCAATATGACCACATCTTAACCTGATCACACCTTCAAAGACACCTTTTCTGAATAAAGTCACATTTATAGGTTTCAAGTGGAAATGAATTTTGAGGAGGTACTGTTGAACACAGTACATTATCCAACTCCCTTTCCTTACCCCTTCAAATTCAGGGGTTTCTTACTATCCAAGAGTTCTAAACTCTTCTTTGTTCATTTCATTGCATTTGTTCATGCAGTTGTAACTTGTTTACATCCCGTGTAAATCTTTTCTTAAAGTCTCCTCAACTTACCTAGTGTGAATGTGTCATTTGTATTCTACAGGGACCCTAACTGATACACAGGTCCTCCCATATACCTCTTTCACTTTCATCTTTACTTTTAATGTTTTTGCTTTCACTTGTCACTTGCTGCAGAAATATGAAGGAAATAAAACATTGGGCCAGAAGTGGCTTGCTTTGATTCCCCCTAGCCTTTGTAGGGCTTCCCCAGGGGCGCAGTGGGTAAAGAATCTGCCTTCAACGCATTAGATGCAGAAGATGTGGATTTGATCCCTATATCGGGACGATCCCCTGAAGGAGGCATGGAAACCCACTCCAGTATTCTTGCCTGGAGAATCATGACAGAGGAACCTGATGGGCTACAATCCATGGGGTTACAAAGAACTGAACATGATTGCAGTGACAGAGCACACATGCAACCTTTGTAGAGAAGGGCCATCCTTCTTGAATAAGCTTCTGCTTTTAATCCTAACTGAACAGAAAAAAAATTAAGACATGAGGCACTAATAAAGAGTTCCAGAAAAAAGAAAACCAGAAGTGTGAGAAAGAAGATGGCGTTAGAATGCATTGGGGGAAAATACATAAATACTTCCATACAGCCAAATGTTTTTATTTATAATATTTTTATAACTATGGAAAAGTGGAAAGGGGAACAAACTATTAAAAAATTTGGTGTTCCTATGTTAATCTAGTGCTTTATTTTTTTTTCTCTTTTTGTTGTGCTGTTGCTAAGTCGTATCTGACTCTGTGATAGCAGCACACCAAGCTTCCCTGTCTTCACTGTTTCCCAGAGTGTGCTCGAATCCAGGTTCATTAAGACAGTAATGCTATCTAACCATCTCATCCTCTGCCACTCTCTTCTCCTTTGCCTTCAATCTTTCCCAGCATCAGGATCTTTCTCAATGAGTCAGCTGCTCGCATCAGGTGGCCAAAGGATTGGAGCTTCAGCTTCCGTATCAGTCCTTCCAATAAATATTCAGGGTTGGTTTCCTTTAGGATTGACTGGTTAGATCCCCTTGCTGCAAATGGACTCTCAACGGTCTTCTCCAGTACAACTCAAAAGTATCAGTTATTTGACTCTCAGCCTTCTTTATGGTTCCAACTCTCACATCCATATATGACTATTGGAAAAAACATAGCTTTGACTAGACAGATCTTTTTGGCAAAATGATGTCTTTGCTTTTTAAAATGCTGTCTAGGTTTGTCATATCTTTTCTTCCAAGGAGCAAGCATCTTTTAATTTTACATCAGCAGTCGCAGTCCACAGTGATTTGGAGCCCAAGAAAATAACATCTGTCACTGTTTCCACTTTTCCCCCTATCTATTTGCCATCAAGTGATGGAACTGGATGCCATGATCTCAGTTTTGTCCTTTTACCTGTGATTTATATTGATACACCTTTGAAATTCTAGAATAAATCATTTTAGTACTCATGCATTAGTTTAGGAATTTTATATTTACTATAAATGTAATTGGTTCTTAGCTTTCATTTTAAGACCATTTCATTTCAGATTTGGGACCAGAGTTATGTTAAATTTAAAAAATTATCTGAGAAACCTTTTATTCTTTATTTGCATTTTGAAACAACTGAACTATTGATAGAACAGTGTTTGTTTTATTAGTGTTTCCTTCTTGAAGATTTCAATGAATTTTCTGATGAAATTATTTTGGTTTAGCAATGTGTTTGTCTGTGCTTAGTCATGTCTGACTCTTTGAGACTCCATGGACTGTAGCCTGCCAGACTCCTCTCTCCATGGAATTTTCCAGGCAAGAATACTAGAGTGAGTTACTGTTTCCTTTTTCAGGGGATTTTCCACCACCAAGGGATCAAACCCTCACCCCCTGAGTCTCTTGCATTGGCAGGTAGATTCTTTACCACTAGCATCACCTAATGAATACTTTGAAAATCATTGATCTAAAATTTTCTTCTATAAGAGCTAATATATTCATTTTATATTATTTCAGCAGTTTTTATTTTATTACAAAGATCCACTTCATTAAGATTTTAAAATTATTAGTTGAGAGCTACACACGGAAGGTAGCTATAATTTCAATTTTTTTTTTAAATTTTTTAAATTTATTTTTTGGCCTCACTGAGAAGCATGTGGGATCTTAGTTTGCTGACCAGGGATTGAACCTGTGCCCCTTGCACTGAAAGCACAGAGTCCTAACCACTGGAATGCCAGGGAAGTCCATGTAGTTATAATTTTTAAATTTTTAAATTTCTGATTATATTCTCCTCTTCCTTCTCCATAATAGTAAAAATATTAGTAATATGATGGTAATGATGCTGTTTGGAAAAACCATAGATTTGACTAAATGGACCTTTGTTGACAAAGCAATGTCTCTGATTTTTAATATGCTTCTAGGTTGGTCATAACTTTTCTTCCAAGGAGCAAGCATCTTTTAATTTCGTGGCTGCATTCACTGTCCGCAGTGATTTTGAAGCCCAAAAAGATAAAATTTGTCACTGTTTCTGCTGTTTTCCCGTCTATTTGCCATGAAGTGATGGGACAAGATGCCATAATCTTAGTTTTCTGAATGTTGAGTTTTAAGCCAACTTTTTCACGTTCCTCTTTCACTTTCATCAAGAGGCTCTTTAGTTCTTCTTCACTTTCTGCCATAAGGGTGGTGTCATCTGCATAACTGAGGTTATTGATATTTTNCTGTCCTTCAAAACACTTTATCACTGTTGTAATTTTACATTCATTTGTGTGACCATTGGATAATATCTGCATCTCCCACAAAACTTTAATTTCCATGAAGGCAGGGACCATGGCTTTTTGCTCATTATTGCATCCCGAGGGCCTAACATAGAGCCTGGCACATGGTAGCCATTAAAACCTACATTAACTAAATGAATGAATCAATTTAAATAATAATTGCTGTTATTCTAGATTTTAAGACTCAGCCTACACTAAAATTAATGGTGTATTTGTACATTTCCACCCACCAAAGTTCTGTCTTCCTTCTCATTTTTTCTGACATCCAAGACTGTTTCATGAGATCAGTGTACTAGGATTATTTTTCCTTTCCCCATTTATTTTTTAATGGAGTCACAAAATTTAACTCACTCTACAATTTGGATATTTAGAATAAGGAGAGTGCTTCTAATTTTGTCTAAATTTAATCTAGTTGTTTTCTGCCAATTACTACCACCCCCATTTGAAACTCCCACACACTGGTTAGCAGGATTAAAAAAAATCAAATATGGATTAAAATCTAGTCAAATCTATTATTTTAATTGTCTCTTTAGAGATCAGTCTTTCATATATGCAGGTGCAATCTCTCAGATAACCCCTTTCTCCTGTTTCCCTCCTAAAGTCTAAGTCTGGGTTTGTTTGTCTCTGATTTCATGACAACAGAAATGGAATGGGGACTCCTGTCATGATGCCCTGTGCTTTCACTGGTCATCAGGGCAATGCCGTTTGTCAATTAGTGTTTTCCTTGCTGGCATTTGCGCCTGGAGTGAGATACCTTGTGTATTACACTCATCCTTTAGTCTATGATTGTGTCAGGGACCAACAGAGTCTGTGGACTGGTAAACAAAGCACCTTTGAAAAGAGCAAAAAATGAAGGCTGTAAGGGAGGGCAAGAGAAAGGAAAGAAAGTGGAAAGAGAGGGAGGGAAGGTGGGAGGGAAAAGAGAACTTGCAGGTAAAGTAGAATTGCTGGAACCCACAGGATCTCTTGCCACCATGCCATTCAGTGGCTTATCCTCCTCTCCACCCAAGTCAGAGAAAAGAATAGAAGTTTGTAGAAAACTGCTACTCTAAACAAGACCTGTTCTTGCAGGAACAGAACAGGATTAGAAATGTTGAGATTGGAAATGGAGATACCAGAGGCAAATTCTGCATCACTCAAACTACAGAAGACCTACAAGCATCTGGAGAGTCATTGGAAAGCCTAAGGGAGCGCATGGCAGTACATTTAATTTCGTTAATCAGTTTGCATAGAATTGCAGGATTAATGGACAGAATGTAGTTTATAAATGTCAGGTATAGCTATAATGTTCACCCTGTGCCATAATTTAATTCGATGGAGCTAAAGGCTAGTAAATTCAGAACCAATAAAAAGAAATACTTCCTCCCATTGTACACTCCACCCCTCTGAGACCATTGCCAGGAGGTCCTTGAAATGGCGCCAGCTTTGAGAAAGAATTTGACAGGCCTCAATTAGATATATATCTGGGCAGGCAAAGAGAAGATGATTTAAGAGTCACAAAATCCTGTGCTTTAGTGTATCATTGAAAGCCTGTGCAGGGGTAGAGGGGGTAGTCTACCCCTTTACTCTGCTTGGCTTAAGGTGGATTAATCACATCTGCTTTTTATAGTGAAGGAAAACATGGTATATATCAGTTCAGAGAGGAACTCCCAGGGAGAGATACCCGCTTTGTACCACGTGGATGCCAAATGTCCTAGGGAATCCAGATACTCTGCTTCTGGGCAGGAAGGAATCTGGAAAGGGCCAAGGGACCCCATGGAAGTTGCTGTCTGCAGCCTTCTGAGAAATGTCTCCAAGTTTCCCTGAAGATTACGTGTGGGACACCTTTGTGTCAAATGACCCCTCTCCCTCTAGTCCCTCTGACCCCTCTAACCTTGAATGTGTCTTTTCCCATTGAAGAAATTCATCTTTGAAACAATTCCACTGATTTCCACCTAAATTCTACTCCTATATCATTGACTTCCTTGGAAATAAAGAGTCAGGGCAGAAAGTCCTAAACACCATTCCTCCCCATTTTATCTCAGAACAGAATCTAATGAGAAAGCCTTTACTGATGTGGCTATCTAACCTATGGATTTAGTACCCTCAGGGGAAGTTTGGAAATATAGACAAATAATTTGTCTTCTAGAGTAGGTATCCCCAGTTATTTACATATTGAAGTAGATCATTTAGTTATATATGTTATTTTTTTTATTACAACAGAACATTATCCTATTTTTTCATTTAAAGTTCTCATGCATGCTAAGTCCCTTTAGTCATGTCTGACTCTGTGTGACTCTACATACTGTAGCCCACCAGGGTCCTCTGTTCATGGAATTCTCCAGGAAAGAACACTGGAGTGGGTTACCATTTCCTTCTCCAGGGGATCTTCCCAACCCAGGGATCGAACCCTTGTTTCTTATATCTCCTGTGTTGGGAAGCAGTTTCTTTACCACTAGCACCACCTGGGAAGCCCAAAGTTCTCCTATCATCTCTGAATTCCATTTTAGATTGGTAAAGGGGATTTTACAAAATGTTTATTGTAAAAGAGGAGGATGACATCAGAAGGTTTGAGAACCACAGACACAGTGCACAAGTAGCGATACTCACATATACTTGAGTAAAATTTTCCCACCGAGTATTCAGTTTGCTCCTCTGTATCTCAAGGTTCTTTTCCTCAGCCTCATTGGTTGCTCACTAAGGCTTCTACTTCTGCAAAATACTGACTTTATTGCTTTTGATTACTTGCTATTGCTACCTTTATCCTTCCAAAATCTGGATTTCTTATTTGTTTGAAAGCCCTATTCCCTTGTCCTGGAAGTCAAAATGTTTCCATGTGACTCCTAGTATATCCTTTGGTATCTTACAGCAAATTGTAGCTGTAGGGGTTTTCTCAGGCAATAGTGGAAGTCACTGATGTAGGGGTTAAGGAATAAAAGTTGGATAAATATTTGTTCAACTCTCAACAAATTACTGAATATCTTAAAATTCAGTTTTCTCATCTATTAATAAACATGTTGATACTAATATCAACCTCACTGGGTTGTTTTAAGGGTTAAAAGAGATACCACATGTGAAGGATTTAGCATAGCATAAGTTGTAGACTTGTGGAATACTTTATTCTCTGCTTTTAAAGTGTGTGATTCTTTTGAATATCAATTATATATTAGACTTTTAATGGTATCCATTTCTTGCAGAATCTCGTCATTAAGACCTGTGAAACTCACCCAAAATTGAGTCTAAAATGCACTTACCAGTTATTGGAGATACACTGGTGCAATTGTTTATTACTTCAATTTGATCTTAATTAGCGGAGTGAGAGATGTCTTTGAAACAGCATGAAAGTGTTTATTTAATTCTCCTATTCAGTACTCTCAAGGGTGAAAGCTTCTGCTTTAGTGCTTGGTCAAGCCTTAAACTTTATGTGCTTTGGCACGGCTCTGTAACAGAAGTGTTCATGGCTGACACTGCCAAGTGCACAGAATAAATATAAATTTTTATCAGTACAGTAAGTGTTCATAATACTGACTGTCAGTTGAAAGCTATGCAGTGCTTTTATGGTTTCAAATTTTATAATAGAAAAGCAGCAAGGTTTGAGTGTGGCTGTGTATCCTTCAAATCTAAGCTGCCAACGCTCACAAACCACTATGTACATGTAGTGCCCATAATATTTAGCACAGAAGAAGTGAGGAACTAACAGGCCAGGGACAGGGATCTAACCCAAGCTTTATCACGACTCTCTAGGAGCCAGAAAAAGTCCCCAACAGTCTCACCTGTTGAAAAAAAAAAAAGAAAAGTCTATTACTGGTAGAGATCCACCTTCCAGTGTTGCTAGGAGGAAAAAAAATTAAGCAACACATATGAAAATGACGCCAAAGTTACACAGTCTAACTATACAGTTGTTGTGTCCTTCAAGCTGCTGTGTTATTGATAAAGAATCCAGGGAGTTTTCAAGGAAGCCAGTTTTACTAACACAGCCTATGAAGTAATGCAGAATAACCTGTTTTACATTCAGATTCATCAACTTCAGAGGGATCTTCAGAAGTCATGTTGTCTATATCGTTCCACTTCTAGGAATTTTGATTTTGACAAATGAAGACAGCAAATAAAATTTCTTCATGCACTCTCTTTAGAACTGATGACCTGCATTTTTAGTTTATCGACTAGCAAATCTTGGTCAAGAAAGATCTGTGTTGAACTATAAAGCATTTCTCAAGAAATGAAGATACCACCATGGGTATCCTAGGAGAGATCAGGAGAAACCAAGTAAGACCACAGACAAGAAGAAACGGCCTCTATGAAGCAATGTCTCTTGAAGCGATTTCAATCTGTTCTTTTCTTGACGCATCTTATTCAAAACTGGGCCTAGGTTATCAATAGTCTTAGAGCAGTCTGGGCCATTCTGGTTTCTATAAATATTAAATTTACTTACTGTTTGAAAAAAATAAATCATACTCCTCCTTCATTGAATGTTATTAATATAACTCTCAAATGCTGATATTTTGGGAGAGATGGCTTCTTGACCAGAATAAAGCACTTGAGTGAAATCAGAATCATTTCTGTCCTAGAAGGCCATTGAGTTAAGATGTTATGCCTGATATATGATTCCTGAAGCCCTGGTGAATCAAATTTGATGATCTATTATATCTTGGATTGCTTTCTAATTGTTTTATGAACTTTAGTTTTATCTCCTCAATGTAAAAAGGCAGATACAGCATCTTTTACTTCTGCCCTATAAGGCCCAACATAGAGCTGGCATTCAGTGCAATTTTAAAACGTATTTTGTAAGTTCTCCTAGGTAACATGAATAATTCAATAACTCTTTTGTTAGAATGATTCATTCATTCATTCAACAGCACATGCTGTTTATCCTTTTATTTAGAGAAAGAAATGCTCCAAATCTTTAAACTGGTAGAGCCCAAAGGACACTTTCTGACTGGCTCATTCTGTGCTGAATGGGTCTCTCTTACTCTTCTCCCTTTTCCATGTTGAACTGGTTACCCAATTTTATTAATTCCATCCTAAAATATCTTTCTAATCCATTTCTCTCTATCTTTAGTCCCACTGCCCAAGTTCAGACCATCATACCTTTTACCTACTTTGTTTCAAGACTCTTCAAATCAATGTTTGCCTAATCTACTTTTTAAGATTCAATTAATACACATTTATTAACAACTATGTATCCAGTGCTTCCTAGGTACTGAGAATGCTTTCTAGATCTCTACTCTCATGGGGCTTTTATTCTGATGCTCAGAGACAGAAACGAACCAAGAAAACAAACAGGATCATTTCAGGTGGTTTAAGTATTACAGACGAAATAAAACAGTGATGTGATATTGATTGGTGGGTATAAGGTGACAATATGTCTTTTAGAAAATGCATTTTGAGTTTGTGACAGGGCTATAGTTTATAGGGTTGCAAAGAGTCAGACACAACCTAGCAACTAAACCATGGCATTTAGTTAGTTGAGTTTTGGAGGATGAGAAGGACCCAGCCATTTGAGGAATTGGTTAGATAGTCTTCCAAGCAGAAGTAGGGGCATGAAACTGGAAAGAGAACACACCAGTATGGACAGAGAATAGCACAGTTGAAAGGGTTATATGAGCTGAGATGGAGAGGTGGGCCGACAGCAGTTCATGTAACTTTGTAGGCAATTGAAAGGAGTCTGAGCTTTATTCTAGGAGCAATAGGTAGATCCTGGAAAGTTTTAAGCAAAGAAGTAGTATCATATGATTTAATTTTAATAAGCTCATTCTTGTCCTGAGGAGATTGGATTCATACAGGCAAAGCATGAACCAAAAGGATAAGTTATGAGACTATTAAAATAATCCAGGTAAGAGGAGATAGTGGTTTATACTATGGTGATGGGAAACAAAATGAAGAAAATACATTTAGGATTTTCTTGTTTTTGGATATTTTGAGCAAGAAAAAATGAAAAATAAAGAGTGACACTTAGGTCAGGGGTTTGAACATCTAAATAGCTGACTTTACCATTTACTGAGATGGGCAAAAATGGAGAAGGAGTACATTTCACAAGTAGAACAATTTGTCTAAAATTTGAGTCTGGTTATGTTTTAGCTTAGCTAATATATTTCAACCATTTCCTATTCTTCTCAGTACAAAATCCACACTTTATATTATACATATGACATCACCTGTATTCATCCTTCCAATCCAGCTTCCTTTCCCATCACTCCCCCACAAGACACCTGCAGCTGCAGCCATAATGAGTTGCCCACTTCTTTTCTGTACAGGCTGTACTTTCTCGCTTTGCCATGCCTCAAAACTCAAGTGTTTATTCTGCCTAAACTTTTTGACCTTCATCCTCTATGTTGTAATGTCTAACCTATCTTTCAATACACTGTGTCACCTCTTCACCAAAGTAAGATGGGTACTTCCCTGTTTCAGTCTCAGATAATGGGCCAATTACATTCTACTGATGAATGTGCCTTGGCTGTGAGCTTATTATCAGTAGAAAGTCTCATTCAACTTGTTACCCCCATAACTGATAAGCCACATCACAGCTCACAGATCAGGCCAAGGTAGATGTACTTCATCCCAGTTACAAAGGTCACCTTCATCCTTCTGGTTATCAGTGTGGAAGTCTTTATTAACTTTCATCTGTTTTTTGCATACAGCCCAAACACACAGTTCTAACAATGGTATTGTTAACGTTCTCTTTTTTTCCCTCTAGCTTAGCTTCATGGATGTTTAGAAATGTGAAAAATATTTTTGCACAGAAGAGAGGATGCTATCAGGGTAATTAGTATATGGGGTCTGAGACCCTTAGGCAAGCCACCACACTTTGAGACAAGATGTTTTCTTAATGAGGAAGTCATTTTCTATGTGTCAAAGTCATAAAACTTAACACTGACCCCTCCCTATATTTTATACTGAGTCTGTGTTGTGCTTGCCTGAATATGCTGCCAGTAGATTTATACTCTAATAACTTGATTTTTAATTAGCGAGAAACCAAGGCAGTACTAGTTAAATGTCTCACAAAGCATTGCAGATGACTCTAAATGCCTTATGATATAAATACCTTTAGTCAAATGAAAACACAAGTAGCTTTGCATATATTTATATGTTTTGCCCTTTAAGTTTTGAGTTTAAAGGCTGAAAGCAGAGGCAGTGGTAAAAGGAAGGCAGCTTCTTCTGAAGATTCATGCATTAAATTAGTTTGATTAAACTCAACACACATTCACCAGGCATCTACTAGGTGCCAAGGCATGTGTAGGGCATGGTGGGAATTGCAGAGCCAGGTGACATGAAGGACCTACTGCCAAGATGCTCTTCAGAATAATGTATTTTCCAAGAAAAACCTTTTTCTGTTCCTCTGAGTGGTCTCCAAAGACAGCTGAAGTCAAGAGTCATGCATCAATTTTGGAGTCCTCAGCATTTCGCTGGACTTGCTAAATCAAACCCTAAGTGGAAGTGATGCAGTTCTATTCATTATAATTCATATCTGAAAAGTAAAGATTCATTTGCCCTAAGAACTTATGGCACATTTTTAAAGTAAAATATTAAAAACTCTGAAGCAATATAATTTAAAACAATCTAATCAGTTTAAAAGCTAAATAACCTGAATGAATAAAAGATTTTATTCTGTGATATTTAGGCTCTGGATTTAAATAAAATTTTTAGTTCATTTTAGCTAGAGATAAATAAAATTCCTAACCAAGCATGATCAAAAGTCTCTTTTTCATTAGGGAAATAAGATTCTGTGAATTTTGCACTCGGAATTTTATATCAGAATTGGTGTTCAAGATTGAAAAAGAGTGGAGTAAACCTTAACTTGATGTCAGCCTGTCACTCATTTGTCCAGCCAGACAGCAGCCCTCAGATGTACCAAACACAGATTTGCTGGGCACCCTCTCTGTTTTAGGCTCTGTGACCCATGATTTAGTTCCTTATTCTCTTTGTATTTCAAATACAGCTCTCTCATTGGAGAGTGACATTTCGTTCTTCCTTCACTCATGGAACAGCATGTTTTGTTTGTTTGTTTTCTTTCCTGTTTGTTTGTTTTATCAGCACTAGTATACCATCTGCATTCTGAGGCGCTTCTTTTCTTTCCTTAAAGATGCATGAAGATCCTCCAGACTGTTTTACTATCCCCTTGTCCCAGCCCAGCCTGGGGATTGGTCAGCAATATCGCAGGAAGCTGGAGGTCTGGGTTGAATGGTCAGCATTTCCAAGAGGCAGTGAAGAGAAGACAGCCTGGTAACTCTGATTACTGAGGAACACTCCAGGCCAGTATTGCTTATTTATTACTGTCACCACTCCTTCACATGCTGGACAGCTTCTGTTTGTCTTCTGTTCTCTTTTTGGCATCTATATTGGTTTGCTAGAGCAGCCAGCCATTAAAAAGCACCACAAACCAGGTGACTTAAAATAATGATAGAAATCTATTCTCTTGAAATTCTGGAGGCTAGAAATCTAAAATCAAGGCAAAAAGTCAAAAATCAAACTGAGCTACACTGCCCTGAGATTCTGAGTAGAATTCTTCTTTGCTTCTTCTAGCTTCTAATGGTTGCCAGTATTCCTTGGCTTATGGATGCATCACTCCAATCTCGGCCTCTGTCTTTACCTTGCCTTCTGCCCTAGGTGTCTGTGTCTAAAGTTACTCTCTTCTTATAAAAACAGCAGTTACTGGATAGAGCTCATCCCAATCCAATATGACCACATCTTAACCTGATCACACCTTCAAAGACACCTTTTCTGAATAAAGTCACATTTATAGGTTTCAAGTGGAAATGAATTTTGAGGAGGTACTGTTGAACACAGTACATTATCCAACTCCCTTTCCTTACCCCTTCAAATTCAGGGGTTTCTTACTATCCAAGAGTTCTAAACTCTTCTTTGTTCATTTCATTGCATTTGTTCATGCAGTTGTAACTTGTTTACATCCCGTGTAAATCTTTTCTTAAAGTCTCCTCAACTTACCTAGTGTGAATGTGTCATTTGTATTCTACAGGGACCCTAACTGATACACAGGTCCTCCCATATACCTCTTTCACTTTCATCTTTACTTTTAATGTTTTTGCTTTCACTTGTCACTTGCTGCAGAAATATGAAGGAAATAAAACATTGGGCCAGAAGTGGCTTGCTTTGATTCCCCCTAGCCTTTGTAGGGCTTCCCCAGGGGCGCAGTGGGTAAAGAATCTGCCTTCAACGCATTAGATGCAGAAGATGTGGATTTGATCCCTATATCGGGACGATCCCCTGAAGGAGGCATGGAAACCCACTCCAGTATTCTTGCCTGGAGAATCATGACAGAGGAACCTGATGGGCTACAATCCATGGGGTTACAAAGAACTGAACATGATTGCAGTGACAGAGCACACATGCAACCTTTGTAGAGAAGGGCCATCCTTCTTGAATAAGCTTCTGCTTTTAATCCTAACTGAACAGAAAAAAAATTAAGACATGAGGCACTAATAAAGAGTTCCAGAAAAAAGAAAACCAGAAGTGTGAGAAAGAAGATGGCGTTAGAATGCATTGGGGGAAAATACATAAATACTTCCATACAGCCAAATGTTTTTATTTATAATATTTTTATAACTATGGAAAAGTGGAAAGGGGAACAAACTATTAAAAAATTTGGTGTTCCTATGTTAATCTAGTGCTTTATTTTTTTTTCTCTTTTTGTTGTGCTGTTGCTAAGTCGTATCTGACTCTGTGATAGCAGCACACCAAGCTTCCCTGTCTTCACTGTTTCCCAGAGTGTGCTCGAATCCAGGTTCATTACGACAGTAATGCTATCTAACCATCTCATCCTCTGCCACTCTCTTCTCCTTTGCCTTCAATCTTTCCCAGCATCAGGATCTTTCTCAATGAGTCAGCTGCTCGCATCAGGTGGCCAAAGGATTGGAGCTTCAGCTTCCGTATCAGTCCTTCCAATAAATATTCAGGGTTGGTTTCCTTTAGGATTGACTGGTTAGATCCCCTTGCTGCAAATGGACTCTCAACGGTCTTCTCCAGTACAACTCAAAAGTATCAATTATTTGACTCTCAGCCTTCTTTATGGTTCCAACTCTCACATCCATATATGACTATTGGAAAAAACATAGCTTTGACTAGACAGATCTTTTTGGCAAAATGATGTCTTTGCTTTTTAAAATGCTGTCTAGGTTTGTCATATCTTTTCTTCCAAGGAGCAAGCATCTTTTAATTTTACATCAGCAGTCGCAGTCCACAGTGATTTGGAGCCCAAGAAAATAACATCTGTCATTGTTTCCACTTTCCCCCCTATCTATTTGCCATCAAGTGATGGAACTGGATGCCATGATCTCAGTTTTGTCCTTTTACCTGTGATTTATATTGATACACCTTTGAAATTCTAGAATAAATCATTTTAGTACTCATGCATTAGTTTAGGAATTTTATATTTACTATAAATGTAATTGGTTCTTAGCTTTCATTTTAAGACCATTTCATTTCAGATTTGGGACCAGAGTTATGTTAAATTTAAAAAATTATCTGAGAAACCTTTTATTCTTTATTTGCATTTTGAAACAACTGAACTATTGATAGAACAGTGTTTGTTTTATTAGTGTTTCCTTCTTGAAGATTTCAATGAATTTTCTGATGAAATTATTTTGGTTTAGCAATGTGTTTGTCTGTGCTTAGTCATGTCTGACTCTTTGAGACTCCATGGACTGTAGCCTGCCAGACTCCTCTCTCCATGGAATTTTCCAGGCAAGAATACTAGAGTGAGTTACTGTTTCCTTTTTCAGGGGATTTTCCACCACCAAGGGATCAAACCCTCACCCCCTGAGTCTCTTGCATTGGCAGGTAGATTCTTTACCACTAGCATCACCTAATGAATACTTTGAAAATCATTGATCTAAAATTTTCTTCTATAAGAGCTAATATATTCATTTTATATTATTTCAGCAGTTTTTATTTTATTACAAAGATCCACTTCATTAAGATTTTTAAATTATTAGTTGAGAGCTACACACGGAAGGTAGTTATAATTTCAATTTTTTTTTCTAATTTTTTAAATTTATTTTTTGGTCTCACTGAGAAGCATGTGGGATCTTAGTTTGCTGACCAAGGATTGAACCTGTGCCCCTTGCACTGAAAGCACAGAGTCCTAACCACTGGAATGCCAGGGAAGTCCATGTAGTTATAATTTTTAAATTTTTAAATTTCTGATTATATTCTCCTCTTCCTTCTCCATAATAGTAAAAATATTAGTAATATGATGGTAATGATGCTGTTTGGAAAAACCATAGATTTGACTAAATGGACCTTTGTTGACAAAGCAATGTCTCTGATTTTTAATATGCTTCTAGGTTGGTCATAACTTTTCTTCCAAGGAGCAAGCATCTTTTAATTTCGTGGCTGCATTCACTGTCCGCAGTGATTTTGAAGCCCAAAAAGATAAAATTTGTCACTGTTTCTGCTGTTTTCCCGTCTATTTGCCATGAAGTGATGGGACAAGATGCCATAATCTTAGTTTTCTGAATGTTGAGTTTTAAGCCAACTTTTTCACGTTCCTCTTTCACTTTCATCAAGAGGCTCTTTAGTTCTTCTTCACTTTCTGCCATAAGGGTGGTGTCATCTGCATAACTGAGGTTATTGATATTTTTCCCAGCAATCTTGAGTCCAGCTTGTGCTTCATCTGGCCCAGTGTTTCTCATGATGTACTCTGCATATAAGTTAAATAAGCAGGTGACAATATACATCCTTGATGTACTCCTTTCCCTGTTTGGAACCAGTCTGTTCCATTTTTCAGTAGTCATGTATGGATGTGAGAGTTGGACTATAAAGAAAGCTGAGCACTGAAGAATTGATGCTTTTGAGCTGTGGTGTTGGAGAAGACTCTTAAGAGTCCCTTGGACTGCAGGAGATCCAACCAGTCCAGCCTAAAGGAAATCAGTCCTGAATATTATTGGAAGGACTGGTGCTGAGGCTGAAACTCCGATACTTTGGCCTCCTGATGTGAAGAACTGACTCACTGGAAAACACCCTGATGCTGTGAAAGATTAAAAGCGGGAGGAGGAGGGGATGACAGAGGATGAGTTGGTTGGATGGCATCACCGACTCAATGGACATGAGTTTGAGTAACTCTGGGAGTTGGTGATGGACAGGGAGACCCAGCGTGCTGCAGTCCACGGGTCTCAAAGAGTCGGACACGACTGAGGACTGAACTGAACTGAATGATACTGTTTGCCAGGCTAAGCACTGTATACATCTTACAGTTTTTAATCTTCACAAGAGTCCTAGGAGGTAGATTCTGTCATTTGCCCATTTCGGGCAAGAATACTGACATATATTTTTCTCTTCTAATTACTAATATATGAAAGGTAATAGTAGGTCTTGTCACTTTGAGACAACTTCTCTCCAAGTCATTGAATCACTATGACAGCATGAAATTTAGCCCAAGATAACTTCAGAAACTATCCTCTTAACCTCCACCCTATGTGTATTTGTATTGATATTACTTTCTTTTTTCCTCTATTGGTCTTAGCAGAGATTTGTTTCACAGATAAAGAATCAATTCTTCACTATATTACCAAACCATCCCTTTTTAATTTTTTAAAAAATCATTAATTTTTGGTTTTTATTGTTATGTGTGCATGCTCAGTTGCTCAGTTGTGTCTGACTCTTTGCAAGTCTATAGACTGTAGCCCACCTGGGTCCTCTGTCCATGGTACTGTTCAGGTAAGAACACTGGAGTGCCCCCAGAGGATCTTCCCAACTCACGGATCAAACCTGGTTCTCTGGGAGGCTGGTTCTTTACCACTGAGCCACCTGGGAAGCCTTTTTTATTCTTACACTCGTATATTTTTGCTAACTTTTTTAGTTTCTTTAATTTAATCTTAAACAATTTAAATTTCTTTGTATTTAAAAATAAAAATATTTAAAGCTATGAAATTTTCTCTGATTATAATTAGTATGAAATCTTACACCTTGAGATATTATATTGAACCTATAAAATTGACATCAATAATTGACAGATTTGGGCATTATAAAAATGATTGTTTCATATGGTTCAACATAATGCCTAATATTATTTTCCCAATATTTTATAATTATAGTTTGATATGCTCAGTTGTAAAGAATCTGTGTGCAATGCAAGAGACTCCAGTTCGATTCCTGGGTTGGAAAGATCCACTGGAGAAGGGGTAGGCTACCCACTCCAATATTCTTGGGCTTCCCTTGTGGCTCAGTTGGTAAAGAATCTGCCTACAATGAGGGAGACCTGGGTTCCATCCCTGGGTTGGAAAGATCCCCTGGAGAAGGGAAAGGCTACATACTCCAGTATTCTGGCCTGGAGAATTCCATGGACTATATATAATCTATGGTGTCGCAAAGGTCAGATGTGACTTTCACTTTCATGCTTTCTTTTTTCAAGGATTATTGTGCGCCAGANCAATATTCTTGGGCTTCCCTTGTGGCTCAGTTGGTAAAGAATCTGCCTACAATGAGGGAGACCTGGGTTCCATCCCTGGGTTGGAAAGATCCCCTGGAGAAGGGAAAGGCTACATACTCCAGTATTCTGGCCTGGAGAATTCCATGGACTATATATAATCTATGGTGTCGCAAAGGTCAGATGTGACTTTCACTTTCATGCTTTCTTTTTTCAAGGATTATTGTGCGCCAGAGGGAAGTTTTAAAATTTGTTTTCTAAAGCATCAGTTCAGTTCAGTCGCTCAGTCGTGTCCGACTCTTTGCGACCCCATGAATCGCAGCACACCAGGCCTCCCTGTTCATTACCATCTCTCGGAGTTCACTCAGACCCACATCCATCAAGTCAGTGATGCCATCCAGCCATCTCATCCTCGGTCGTCCCCTTCTCCTCCTGCCCCCAATTCCTCCCAGCATCAGAGTCTTTTCCAATGAGTCAACTCTTCGCATGAGGTGGCCAAAGTACTGGAGTTTCAGCTTTAGCATCATTCCTTCCAAGAAGAATAGCCCTAGTGATATTTCTTTACTCAAAAAGATTTTCTTTCTTTTTTTGGCTGCACCATGTAGCATGTGGGATCTTAATACCTGGACCAAGGATGGAACCCCTGGCCCCTGCAGTGGAAGCACAGAGGCTTAACCACTGAACACCAGGGAAGTCCCCTTAGGCTTTCAGGGTGACATTCATTGTCCTTCACATTGCTACTCAATATGTTGCATGCTGCCTGTATGTACCCCTCACAACCATCCAGACTGAACCCAGCTTTCCCTGCCCACCTCTGGCTTTGCTCATAATCTTCTTTCCATATGAAATATCCTCTCTGCTCAACTCCACTTGCTGAAAATCCTCTCTAATCTTTGAGGAATAGAGCAAAGGCACATCTTCCAAGGTTTCTCTTATTCCCTCAGTTCGAATTTGTAAGTTCAGTTATTAATGGCTGAGTTCCAGTTTGTTCACTTGTAAAATCTACATCAGTAGGAGAGTTCCTAGCATGTATAATTTTTTTTTTTGTCTGTGTTATTCCCTGTTGACCCCCTACCACCATGGCTTTTCCTCCCCTGCCAAACCTCATCTCAAAGTGCTCTGCCCTCAGAGATCTCATGTCTTCAACCTCTCTTCATCCTTTACTCTAAGTTGGCTTCACATCTCTTTCTTTCCTCTACAGATGAACTACCTTACAAACTTGTGTGTTGTTCCCATCACATCTGCTCCTGTTGTTCACATCTCCCTCTCCTCCTTGCCTGGGACTTCTCCACCACAGTCCCTGCCTCTTCTCTTATTTCTCTAACCTCTTNACCTTACAAACTTGTGTGTTGTTCCCATCACATCTGCTCCTGTTGTTCACATCTCCCTCTCCTCCTTGCCTGGGACTTCTCCACCACAGTCCCTGCCTCTTCTCTTACTTCTCTAACCTCTTCCTCTCTCAGCCTATTGGCAATTACTGTTTTACCCACTTACTGTTGAGTATAAACTGAAATTTATATTTCACCCTTATATCTGTGCTTCTGTTTCAGTGAAGAACAATATCATATAACCAAAATCTAAGAATCATCTCTAAATTATTCTTCAGACCCAGTGGTCCACTTCCTATCTATCCTATTCTTTCAAATTTCTCTGTGTCCAGATCCCCATTCTCTTTCTCTTAGATGGCTCTAACAGGTTTCTAAAACTCTACTAACCCTCTTTCTTTCCTATTCAGTACATTCTCCTCTCTGGTGACTGAATTATAATTCTAGAACATAAATGAAGAGTCTTTTAAAGTCTTTTATAGCTAACCTTTGCTTAGAGTTTACCATGAACATAAAGCCCTCAAAACAAGCCTTCCTTAAACACTTCACAGTTATTTATTCTTTAGTGACTGTTTTATCAGTTGGTCCATGATTGCAACAGAACTTTCATGTCTCTGAGCTGTTTGAAATTAAGGGCTGCAATTTCTCTTTTATAGCTCCCAATGAACCTGCTACAATACGTGACAAGCCATCACTCATCAGCGTTGTCAACCTGAATCCTGAAAGTAACTGCTACCATTATTGAGTGTTTCCTATGTGCCTACTACTCTCTCATGTATTTTGCATAAGTTTTAACTTAATTCCTGTGGAATAAGTATTAATACTATCAACATGAAGTAAGGACCTACAGCTAATAAGCAAAAGAGCTAGGATTTGAATCCAGGCAACTACAGAACTTGTCTTTGTAAATATTGCATTATTTACCTAGTGCACATGCTTGTAGAGAAAATGCCTAAAGGACTAAGATAAAAACAAATGTATTTTTATTGTGGCATAAAGCAAGTACAATGGTGAAGAGTTCTGATAAAATGTAGTCCACTGGAGAAGGGAATTGAAAACCACTTCAGTATTCTTGCCTTGAGAACCCCATGAACAGCAAGAAATGGCAAAAAGATAGAATACTGAAAGAGGAACTCCCCAGGCAAGTAGGTGCCCAATATGCTACTGGAGATCAGTGGAAAAATAACTCCAGAAAGAATGAAGAGATGGAACCAAAGCAAAAACAATACCCAGTTGTGGATGGGACTGGTGATGGAAGTAAATTCCAATGCTGTAAGAGCAATATTGCATAGGAACCTGGAATGTTAGGTCCATGAATCAAGGCAAATTAGAAGTGGTCAAACAGGAGATGGCAAGAGTGAGCATCAGCATTTTAGGAATCA
>SJYS01015234.1:379365-404141 GCA_006410695.1 Philantomba maxwellii
TAATAATAAGTGTAAATATACAATAATTTAGGCTACAAGTAAGGATTAAAAATAGGAAATGGTAGGTAATGGAACATTTATTATTTTTAAAGTAGCACCAAATATAATATGGAGTTTCAAAATTTAAATTTAACAGATTGCCATCTGTTAAAATATGTTGTCATTTTTTTTTCTTTCTTCCTTTCTTCCTTCACTTCTTTCTTTAAGTATACAAAATTTCTATGTTATATTGTCTACAAAGCCTGAAGGGGCTTCCCAGGTGGCTTTAGTGGTAAAAAAAAAAAAAAAAAAAAACACCCCCCAGGGCAGGAGACTTAAGAGACGCAGTGTCAATTCCTGGGTCAGGAAGATCCTCTAGAAGAGGGTGTGGCAACCCACTCCAGAATCCCCTGGACAGAGAAGCCTGGCAGGCTACCGTCCTTAGCACCCAAAGGGTTAGACACAGCTGAAGCGACTTAGCATGCACACACATATTAAGCCTGAAGCAGATTTGTAAGGTTACACATGTATTGTAGAATATTCCCAGTTCTAAGACAGATATCTCCAATGAGATAAAAGGATTTGGCTTTTATAAGATAACAATAGGAAAATGAAATGAATGGAGTTGCTCAGTCGTGTCCGACTCTTTGCGACCCCGTGGACTGTAGTCTACAAGGCTTCTCCATCCATGGGATTCTCCAGGCAAGAATACTGGAGTGGGTTGCCATTTCCTTCTCCAGGGGATCTTCCCGATCCAGGGATCGAACCCGGGTCTCCCGCATTGCAGGCAGACGCTTTAACCTCTCAGCCTCCAGGGAAGCCCACCCTCAACAATAGGAAGACAATATTCAAATGCTAAAAAAAAATCCAAAGAATTAAACTATGTCTTCAACTGGTATATTTGTTTCCTTCTTATATTTGCTAGCATATCTATTAACTGATAAACTCTAATGATTTGAAATGACTGTATTTACATCTATATCCTCTTTTCAAAAGCATTTAGACTGCTACCCAAAGAACATTACCAAGTTATCTTCGGCTGAGAAGATAACCTGGAACATTTTTAACTAAAGAAAATGCATAATATTTAATTATTATTTCTTCCATATCATCAAATGGGAAATATTTTTAAGGAATTCTGCAAAGTGAATTAAGTTCAGTTCAGTCGCTCAGTCGTGTCCGACTCTTTGCGACCCCATGAATCGCAGCACGCCAGGCCTCCCTGTTCATCACCAACTCCCAGAGTTCACTCAAACTCATGTCCATCGAGTCCGTGATGCCATCCAGCCATCTCATCCTCTGTCATCCCCTTCTCCTCCTGCCCCCAATCCCTCCCAGCATCAGAGTCTTTTCCAATGAGTCAGCTCTTCGCATGAGGTGGCCAAAGTACTGGAGTTTCAGCTTTAGCATCATTCCTTCCAAAGAAATCCCAGGGTTGATCTCCTTCAGAATGGACTGGTTGGATCTCCTTGCAGTCGAAGGGACTCTCAAGAGTCTTCTCCAACACCACAGTTCAAAAGCATCAATTCTTCGGCGATTAGCCTTCTTCACAGTCCAACTCTCACATCCATACATGACCACAGGAAAAACCATAGCCTTGACCAGACGGACCTTAGTCGGCAAAGTAGTGTCTCTGCTTTTGAAAATGCTATCTAGATTGGACATAACTTTTCTTCCAAGGAGTAAGCGTCTTCTAATTTCATGGCTGCAGTCACCATCAGCAGTGAATTAAGTTATGAAACTTAAATCAAAGAATACAAAATGGGACAGGCTGTAGCTTCCGTAGCTTTTGCATTTCATTTCTTTTGGAAAGGACTCTAAAATGTCCAGGGTTAAAAAATGCTGTAACTCTTCAGCATAAAGAATATTACTGAATAGTTAATGTCAAGCAGTTAGGTAGAAGATTGTTTGTTTGCTAATTTGTTCATCACTGGCTGAGCTGAATTTCTCACTGCTCACAAAGAGGTTAAGTAATGAACATTGACTATATAGATATATGGATTTCCATGCATAGAAAGTACATATTGCTAATTCCCAAGGAAGCATTCCTAGCCTCCTGTCATTTGTAGAGACATAAGAAAACTTAAAGGAGGGGGAGCTCTCTTCTGAGTTCTGTTTCATTTCATAAACCTTCACTTCTGATTTTAATTTTCTTCCGCTTGTCTTTGAGAGGCTGGAAACTGCAAGATCTCGTTCGCCAGCATGTTCAGAATCTTTCTTTTAAACCCGCCCAGGCTTTATTTTCTTAAGTGACTTAATCAAAGGGAATTCAAGTTCACATTTTTGTATCAATGGTTGTATTTAAAAGGTCTTATCTGATTTCCATCACCAATTACAGGCTTGCATTTCTTGTTTATATCCATGTTGAAACTGACAAGGGCCCGCTTTGGTTTTGATAGGAAGTCAAGCCTTCATCTCATGTCAAAAGTCCCTAAAGCACATTTGTTCTGGTAAAATTATATCTCGGGAATGATGGGTTCTAATATGAAATGAGGATGTGGTGGCATGGGGTGGTCCCTGCCACTTTGTTTGAAAAATAAATTGTGAAACCTCAGTAGTAAATATTTGCCTGAGAGAACACAGTGGGAGGGAAATTACAGTGCCGGGGAATATTGCCATTAAGAGGGCTGAAGTCAGAGGTTAACGTAACAGGAGTTGGTCTAGTCAAAAAGGTCAAAGCGGGTTGGCTCACTCAGCAGAGAGCTCCTAGATGACTTTTAACTATTTCTGGCAAGATAAACATCATATGTCCTTGCCTTTGGGAGCGAAGAACAAAGGTCGAAGACCCAGGGGTATTAACTTCTTAAAAAGAGATACAATATTTAACTTGGCTGCCCTCAAATGCCTTGGTTTTCTGCCTGCTTTCTTCAGCAGTGGAATTTCAGGTTTTGTTTAAAACAAAGTGTCTTTCAGAAGTCAAGATTCTAACTCTGCAAACCTAATACCATAAGAAACCATAGATTTTAAGTTAAATTTTAGACTCGGCGTTTAGCTTGGTGGTCCAATTTGTTCCAGGGTGTGGGCCACCACCCCGAAGGTCTCGTGCACCTCCCTTCGTCCTCGCAGCATCCTGAACATTCCTGGCACCTGCTGTTCCCGATCCTCTCTGTACCTATCAAGTGCGCGTCTGTCTCTTCCAACTGGACTCTGAGTTTCCTGAGCTCTTCTTAGTCTAACTTATTTACCGTTGACATGGTTTGGTTCAGTCAGATTACTTTTATTTGCTTCCTTCTACCTGGATAAAATTAGACAATTTCTTTAACCTCACTGTGCCTCAGTTTCCTTGAACTGGAAGTGACAATAATAATACCAACCTTGTAGGTATCTCTTATTCACGTTCTGATATCCAAAATATTCAGGAAACTGATTATTCTTTCTTAAATTTGTAGAAAACCTACATGGTGGTTTTAAATAACGTGAATCTAAAGACTTTATTTCTCTTAGTGTAACAGTTCACCTATTTCAGTGCAGAAAAGTTAATGTATTTGATGACGAGATGTTACCCTAGACCCGCCTGGGATGTTATATTATATACTCTATAAGCATTGCATTTGCTGTTTTAGTATCTTAAACAGTTCTAATTCTGAATCATGTATGACTTCAAAACTTTTAGGTAAGGAACTTTGCTTATTGACACATAGAAATCAATCACAATCTGTTGGCAGTAATCATTATTGATCCTAACTACCTGGAACAGTATCTGACGCAAAGAATATGTTCAATAAATTCTATTGCTATTCCTTTTAGAAACAATGCTCATTGATCACTTCTAGAGTATGGTAGGCTCTTTCCCCAAGGTTTGGTAAGGCCAAGAAGCTCCCACATTTAGGTGGTAGAATAAAAATTCGACAATAGGCAGGTTAATTCCAAAGTGTATGCACTGAACTAGTTCACACACAGTTAGTACTAAAACACTGACCATCCACATTTTCTATAGCAAAATTGTGGTGCTGCTGTGAATGAGATCTGAATAATTCAGGACCAATGGCATTTTAGGTTTTGCACTTTGTGTTGAATTGTATGCTTACGCTATTAGAAACAGGAAGAGAACAACTAAACAATGAGCATCCAAAAGAAATATCAACAACATACTCAATTCAGTTCAGTTCAGTCGCTCAGTTGTATCCAACTCTTTGTGACCCCACGTGTGTGATTTCAATCTGTCCTTGCACCGATTAGTGCTAGATACTAAGCAGCTTCCCAATTAATATGTATTGAAGTAAACTAATGAAAGCCTGTGGGCACAAGTTCTCTGTTTTACCTTCTGCGAGTCACTTCTATAACGCAGATCAGCAAATATTTGAATATTAAAGTTATTTAGTCTTTATCCTGCTATTTTATTTTTGTCTTTTAAATATCTAAATACAAAAAATAGCCTTGACATCATGCATTTCTTTTACATTGTATCCAAGCCTTGTTGGAAAAGATGGAGTCATTTATTAATTGATGGTATCTTTTATGATATAAGCATATCACCAATTCTTTAAGGAAGGAAAGCAATGTATACATAAATAAAATATTTTCTCCTTTTTAGTTCCAATTAAAATAACTTCTCTGAGGCTTATGAATTCTCTTTTAAAATATATCAGCTTACATGTCTATTGGAAGCCTAGTTAGTGTATGTATTTATGATCCATCAACTTAAACTCAATTATTTTTCATCTAAAAAATATTACCCTCATTTAGCTTATATAATATAGAACATTAATAATAATTATTTAGTGTGATACTAAGGGCTTAAGAAGGGGATTTTTGCTGTTTAGCTGCCAATTTTTGTCTGACTCTTTTTTCGACCCCTTGGACTATAGCCTCCGAGGCTCCTCTGTCCATGATATTTCCCAGGCATGAATACTGGAGTGGGTTGCCATGCCCTTCTCCAGGGGATCACCCTAACCCAGGGATCAAACATGCATTTTCTGCATTGCCAGGTGGATTCTTTACCACTGAGCCATCTGGGAAGCCAAAGGGAGTGCTAACTGCTAAAATACTTGTGGTTTTGCACAATTTATTCAGTGCAATTGATTTTACTAATAGTCCCACTTTTCCATAAATCCAGTATACTCACTCTTTGTGGCCAATCACACAGACTCTAGGCTTGATTTGTAGGCTTTATTTAGTCAGGCTTGATTTGCATCAGCTTAGAGAAGCTGATGAAAGAAAAGCCTAAAAAAGTGCATTCCCCTTGTGTCTCATGCCTTCCTCAGTGATCAGTGCAAAGAAATAGAGGAAAACAGTAGAATGGGAAAGACTAGAGATCGCTTCAAGAAAATCAGGGATACAAAGGGAACATTTCATGCAACGATGGGTACAATAAAGGACAGAAATGGTATGGACCTAACAGAAGCAGAAGATATTAAGAAGAGGTGGCAAGAATACACAGAACTATTCAAAAAAGATATTCATGACCCGGGTAATCATGACAATATTATCCCTCACCTAGAGCCAGACATCCTGGAATGCAAAGTCAAGTGGGCATTAGGAAGCATCACTATGAACAAAGCTAGCGGAGGTGATGGAATTCCAGCTGAGCTATTTCAAATCCTGAAAGATAATGCTGTGAAAGTGCTGTACTCAATATGCCAGCAAATTTGGAAAACTCAACAGTGGTCACAGGAAAGGAAAAGGCCAATCCCTAAGAAAGGCAATGCCAAAAAATGTTCAAACTACTGTTCATTGCACTCACCTCACATGCTAGCAAAGTAATGCTCAAAATTCTTCAAGCCAGGATTCAACAGTACATGAACCATGAACTTTCAGATGTTCAAGCTGGATTTAGAAAAGGCAGAAGAACCAGAGATCAAATTACCAATATCCATTGGATCATTCAAAAAGCAAGAGTTCCCCCCAAATCTACTTCTGTTTTATTGACTATACCCAAAGCCTTTGACTGTGTGGATCACAACAGACTCTGGAAAATTCTGAAAAAGATGGGAATACCAGACCATTAGACCTGCCTTGTGAGAAATCTGTCTGCAGGTCAGGAAGCAACGGTTAGAACTGGACATGAAACAACAGACTCATTTCAAATTGGGAACGGAGTACGTCAAGGGTGTATTTTGTCACCCTGTTTATTTAACTTATATGCAGAGTACATCATGAGAAACGCTGGGCTGGATGAAGCACAAGCTAGAATCAAGATTGCTGGGAGAAATATCAACAACTTTAGTTATGCAGATTAGTTCAGTTCAGTCACTCATCGCGTATGACTCTTAGCAACCCCATGAACCACAGCACACAAGGCCTCCCTGTTCATCACCAATTCCCGGATTCACCCAAACCCATGTCCATCAAGTCGGTGATGCCATCCAAACATCTTATTCTCTATTGTCCCCTTCTCCTCCTGCCCTCAATCTTTGCCGCATCAGGGTCTTTTCAAATGAGTCAGCTCTTCGGATGAGGTGGCCAAAGTATTGAGTTTCAGCTTCAACATCAGTCCTTCCAATGAACACCCAGGACTGATCTCCTTTAGGATGGACTGGTTGGATCTCCTTACAGTCCAAGGGACTTTCAAGAGTCTTCTCCAACACCACAGTTCAAAAGCATCAATTTTTTGGCACTCATATTTCTTTATAGTCCAACTCTCACATTCATATATGACCACGGAAAAACAATAGCCTTGACTAGAGGGACCTTTGTTGGCAAAGTAATGTCTCTGCTTTTTAATATGCTGTCTAGGTTGGTCATAACTTTCCTTCCAAGGAGTAAGAATCCTTTATTTTCATGGCTGCAATCACCATCTGCAGTGATTTTGGAACCCAGAAAAATAAATTCAGCCACTGTTTCCACTATTTCCCCATATTTGCCATGAAGTGCAGCATGTCATGATCTTAGTTTTCTGAATGTTGAGCTTTAAGCCAACTTTTTCACTCTCCTCTTTCACTTTCATCAAGAGGCTCTTTAGTTCATCTTCACTTTCTGCATTAAGGGTGGTGTCATCTGCATATCTGAGGTTATTGATATTTCTCCTGGCAATCTGGATTCCAGCTTGTGCTTCTTCCAGCCCAGCGTTTCTCATATAAGTTTCTCTCTTATATGTACTCTGCATATAAGTTAAATAAGCAAGGTGACAATATGCAGTCTGATGTATTCCTTTTTCTATTTGGAACCAGTCTGCTGTTCCCTGTCCAGTTCTAACTGGTGCTTTCTGACCTGCGTACAGGTTTCTCAAGAGGCAGGTCAGGTGGTCTGGTATTCCCATCTCTTTCAGAATTTTCCAGTTTTTTGTGATCCACACAGTCAAAGGCTTTGGCATAGTCAATAAAGCAGAAGTAGATGTTTTTCTGGATCTCTCTTGCTTTTTCCATGATCCAGCGGATGTTGGCAATTTGATCTCTGGTTCCTCTGCCTTTTCTAAAGCCAGCTTGAACATCAGGGAGTTCACGGTTCACGTATTGCTGAAGCCTGGCTTGGAGGATTTTGAGCATTACTTTACTAGCATGTGAGATGAGTGCAATTGTGCGGTAATTGGAGCATTCTTTTGCATTGCCTTTCTTTGGAATTGGAATGAAAACGGACCTTTTCCAGTCCTGTGGCCACTGCTGAGTTTTCCAAATTTGCTGGCAGATTGAGTGCAGCACTTTCACAGCATCATCTTTCAGGATTTGAAACAGCTCAACTGGAATTCCATCACCTCCACTAGCTTTGTTCCTAGTGATGCTTTCTAAGGCCCACTTGACTTCACATTCCAAGATGTCTGGCTCTAGATTAGTGATCACATCATCATGATTATCTGGGTCGTGAAGATCTTTTTTGTACAGTTCTTCTGTGTATTCTTGCCACCTCTTCTTAATATCTTCTGCTTCTGTTAGGTCCATACCATTTCTGTCCTTTATCGAGCCCATCTTTGCATGAAATGTTCCCTTGGTATCTCTAATTTTCTTGAAGAGATCTCTAGTCTTTCCCATTCTGTTGTTTTCCTCTATTTCTTTGCATTGATCGCTGAGGAAGGCTTTCTTATCTCTCCTTGTTATTCTTTGGAAGTCTGCATTCAGATGCTTATACTTTTTTTTTTTCTCCTTTGCTTTTTGCTTCTCTTTTTTTCAAAGCTATTTGTAAGACCTCCTCTGACAGCCATTTTGCTTTTTTAAATTTATTTTTCTTGGGGATGGTCTTGATCCCTGTCTCCTGTACAATGTCACAAACTTCCATCCAAAGTTCATCAGGCACTCTGTCTATCAGATCTAGTCCCTTAAATCTATTTCTCACTTCCACTGTATAGTCATAAGGGATTTAATTTAGGTCAACCTGAATGGTCTAGTTGTTTTCTCCACTTTCTTCAATTTCAGTCTGAATTTGGCAATAAGGAATTCATGATCTGAGCCACAGTCAGCTCCTGGTCTTGTTTTTGCTGACTGTATAGAGCTTCTCCATCTTTGGCTGCAAAGAATATAATCAGTCTGATTTCAGTGTCAACCATCTGGTGATGTCCATGTGTAGAGTCTTCTCTTGTATTGTTGAAAGAGGGTGTTTGCTATGACCTGTGAGTTCTCTTGGTAGAACTCTATAAAGCAAAGAACTAAAGAGCCTCTTAATAAAAGTAAAAGAGGAAAGTTAAAAAGTTGGCTTAAAATTCAACATTCAGAAAACTAAGATCCAGGTATCTGGTCCCATCACTTCATGGCAAATACATGGGGAAACAATGGAAGTATTGAGAGACCTTTTTTTGGACTCCAAACCCACTGCAAATGATGATTACAACAATTAAATTAAAAGTCGCTTGCTCCTTGTAAGAAAAGCTATGATCAACCAAGACAGCATATTAAAAAGCAGAGACATTGCTTTGCCAACAAAGGTCCATCTAGTCAAAGATATGGTTTATCTAGTAGTCATGTATCAATATGAGAGTTGGACTATAAGGAAAACTGAGTGCAAAAGAACCGATGCTTTTGTATTGTGGTGTTGGAGAAGACTCTTGAGAGTCCCTTGGACTGTAAGTCCCTTGGACTGTAATACTTTTGCCACCTGATGCAAATAACTAACTCATTGGAAAAGACCCATGTCTTTTGGGGAAATGCTGGGAAAGATTGGGGGAGGAGAAGAGGGCGACAGGATGAGATGGCTACATGGCATCACTGACTCAATGGACATGAGTTTGAGTAAACTCAGAGAGTTTGTCATGGACAGGGAGGCCTGTCGTGCTGCAGTCCATGAGGTCACAAAGAGTTAGACACGACTGAGCAACTGAGCGAACTGAACTGGTTGTACCTCATGAACCCCTCAACTTCCCATTCCCTGAGAAAATGTCCAGGATACCTTGCTGAAAGAATATGGGAGGCATTTGGGTGGGAGTTAAGTCATTAAGCTGAGGCCATCCCTGACCAACCAGCTTCTGGCCAAGTCATCAGCTCAGTACAAATGTTTGAGTAAGCCCAGTTGATATCAACAGAGCCTGGTCAGAGAGAAGATCTCCTAAGTCAACCCATAGACTCACAAGAAATAATAATGAGAGAGTCAAATCCTAGGCAGGTTGATAAGAAGTCTGGGGGTCCTAGAGAAGAAGAAAGGGGTCTGAGGCTCTTGAAGGGGAGATAGGGGAGATAGGGGTCTGGAATTCTCAAAGAGGAGGAAAGGACAAACATCTTTTTGTTTCTCTACATTCCTTAGTCTTAGTCACATAAAATTTTTTTTTCTTTAAGCCCAGAAATGATGTTACAAAACAAACAACCCAGTTTAAACTCTATACTAAGGTTTATATAACAACATTGTATCCTGCCTGAGGACAGTTTCTCCTTCCTGAAAACCTTCTATTATCTTAAAATGTAAATTATGGGAGTGGGTCTAGGAAGATCTCTACAACCTTGAGACATTCTTTTGATTTACTGCAATAGCTAATTTAGAAAGTATATAATTCCCTTGCTTAGACTAGTGAGGGGGTTATTCTCCGTCCCCCTTCTGATGTTTATGTCAGAAGCTTTTTCTGTCTCTTTTTGTACTTTAATAAAACTCTGCTATACAAAAGCTCTTGAGTGATCAAGTCTGGTCCCTGGTCCTGAAGTTAAATTTTCTTCAGAGATCACAAATACAACACTGTTCACTGTAAGCTATCAATAAGCAGTTGATAATTTAAGCCACTATATTTTGGAGTGGTTTATATTATAGCAATGACTATCAGAATTTGCCCTGCTGTGTTTCATTTCCCCTGTCTATTGGAATAAATGAGATTGAATTTCAGTCCAGTTTTGAAATTCTATGCTAATTCTTCATATTAATTTTATGTGTTCAAAGAATTATGGAGTTTACATTTCAATATTATTGTCAGCCACAGTGGTAATATCATCATGACCCAGAAACATTTATTGAACACACACATGCTTGGCTTTAAATCAGACTAAGCAAGATTCATTATAATAAAAACAATCCCCTACTATCTAGAGCCAAACTTGGCAAACTTTCTGCAAAAGGTTAGATAGTAAATAGTTTAGGATTTATGGGTCATATGGTCTCTGTCACACTTATACATCTCTGTCTTTGTAGCACAAATTGACCAAGGAAAATACATAAATAATTGAGCATGTATACTCTCCAATAAAAAATATTTAATATTTACAAAAATAGGTATCAGTCTGGATTTGGCCCACAGGCAGTAGTTTGACAAGCACTTATAAAGAAACTGTTGAAATCAAACAACTCTGCTATGTTATTCAGGAATAAATATAAAAATATAAAGCAGCAAATCAGCATAAACATTTGATTTTTTCCCCTTTTTTATTGTAGTTTAAAAACTCATTGCATGCATGCATGTGTGCTAAGTTGTTTCAGTTGTGCCCAACTCATTGCAACCCTATGGACTATAGCCTGCCAGTCTCTTCTATCCTTGGGATTCTCCAGGCAAGAATCCTGGAGTGGGTTACCGTGCTCTCCTCCGGGGGATCTTCCCGACCCAGGTATTGAACCCCCATCTCTTACATCTCCTGCATTGACAGGTGGGTTTTTAACCACTCACACCTCCTGGGAAGCCCCACAAAATTCATTACATGAGATCTACCCTCTTAAAACTTAAGTGTACAGTGCAGTATTAAATATATACACATTGTTCTATTGCAGATCACTAGAACATTTTCTTGTTGCATGAGTCAAACTCCATAGCCACTGAACAGTCACTCCACATTTCCTTCTCCCCTCAACCCCTGAAAACAACCATTCTTTTCTCTGCTTCTGTAAGTTTGAATATTTTGGATACTTCATATAGGAGGAGTCATGCAGAATTTGTCTTGCGTCTTAATCAGCTCAGTTCAGCTCAGTTCAGTCGCTCAGTCGTGTCCGACTCTTTGCAACCCCATGAATCGCAGCATGCCAGGCCTCCCTGTCCATTACCAACTCCCGGAGTTCACCCAAACTCATGTTCATCGAGTCGGTGATGCCATCCAGCCATCTCATCCTCTGTTGTCCACTTTTCCTCCTGCCCTGAATCCCTACACTTACCATAATGTCCTCAAGTTTTTTTGTATCATGTGATAAGATTTTCTTTTTAAAGCTGAGTTTTATTGTATTGTATTATATACTACTTTTTCTTCCTCTATTTATTAGATGCACAGGGAGGCCTGGTGTGCTGCAATTCATGGGGTCGCAAAGAGTCGGACACGACTGAACGACTGAACTGAACTGAACTGAGACATTTAGATCGTGTCTACTTCTTGGACATTGTGAATAAGATTGTAATGAACACAGAAGTGCAAATATTACTTCAAAAACCTGTTTCTAATTCTTTTACATACCCAGAAGTGTGATTGCTGGATCATATGGTAGCTTTGTTTTTGTTTTTTTTTTTCTTTGTCCTGCTTTGAGAAATTTCCACACTGTTTTCTATAATGGATACACCAGAGTATATTCCTACCAACAGTGTACAAGGATTCCAATTTCTCCACATCATTACCAACAATTGTTATTTTCTGTTCTGATTTTCTGTTTTTTTGTTTGTTCATAATGGCAGGCTACAGACCATGGGATGCAAAGTGTTGGACATGACTTGGCAACTAAAACAAAAACAATAGCAAACAAAAGGTATAAGTAATATCTCATTGTCTTAATTTGCATTTCCCTGATGATTAGTGATGTTAGCTATCTTTTTTCACGTTATCTATAGGCTATTTGCATGTCTTCTTTGGAGAAATCTCTTTTCAGTTGCTTTACCCATTTTTTAAAATTGAATTATTATACTTTTGGTATTGAATCATGAGTTTCTTGTATATTTATGGTTGGCAAATATTTTTCCCAAAATGTAGATTGTCTCTTCAGTTTGTTGATTTTTCCTTTACTGCACAGACAATTTTTAGTTTAATATAACCTTCTTATTTATTTTTGCTTTTGTTGCCTGAACTTTCAGTATCATATTGAAAAAATTCATTATCAAGGCAAATGTCAAAGAACTTTTTCTCTGCTTCTTTCTAGAAATTTTATATTTTCAGGTCTTACATTTAGACTTTTAATTCATTTTTAGTTGATCTTTGTGTATGGTATAAAGATTCAATTTCATTCTTTTCCATAAGGATATCCAGTATTCCCAGCATCATTTACTGAAGAAGATGTGTATAAGAGACAGCTTGAGNAATTCATTATCAAGGCAAATGTCAAAGAACTTTTTCTCTGCTTCTTTCTAGAAATTTTATATTTTCAGGTCTTACATTTAGACTTTTAATTCATTTTTAGTTGATCTTTGTGTATGGTATAAAGATTCAATTTCATTCTTTTCCATAAGGATATCCAGTATTCCCAGCATCATTTACTGAAGAAACTAACCTTTCCTCGTTGTATATTATTGGCTCCTTTGTCATAAATTAATACACCATATATGCATTGGTTTGTTTCTGGGCTCTCTATTCTGTTCCATTGGTCTATGTGTATGTTTTTATGCCACTACTATACTGTTGTGATTACTATAACTTTGTTATATAATTTGAAATCAGAAAGTGTGATTCCTTCATTGTTTTATTCTTTCTCAAGATTACTTTAGCATCAAAGCTTTGCATGTGGGTGAGTGGTTCCATATGCATTTTAGGATTTTTTTTCACTTTGTGAAAGATTGGAATTCTGACAGTGATTGAATTTAATGTGTATATCTCTTTGGAAAGTATGGACATTTCAACCATATTAATTGTGGTACCAGTTGATCCAATAAGTATATTTTTAAATGCTATGTTATAGACACAGCCACATAAATTCAGATACACATGCATACAGTAATTCTTATTATAATATTATCCTAATTTGAAAAAAAAAAAAGGAAACAAAGTTAAGGTCCATGCATAAGACAATAGTTAAACAAATCACTTCCAAAGTCCACAATACAATGCAGCATTTAAAATGAATTTAGTACACTGATGAACATAGATGCAAAAACTCTCAACAAAATTCTACCAAACAGAATCCAACAAGATATGAAAGAGATCATATATATATTATGAACAAGTGGACTTTATTCCAGGGAGGCAAGGATTCTTCAATATTTGCAAATTAATTAATGTGATGCACCATAATAACAAATTGAAAGATAAAAACCATATGATTATCTCAATAGATGCAGATAAAGCCTTTGACAAAATTCAATACACATTTATGATTAAAAAAAAAAAAACTCTCCATAAAGCAGGCATAGAAAGAACATATTTCAAGATTATAAAAGCCACCTACGATAAACCCATAGTGAATGTTATCCTCAATGGCAAAAACAATTGAAAGAATTTCCTCTAAAATCAAGAACAAGACAAGGGTGCCCACTCAACCACTATTATCCAGCATAATTTTGGAAGTCTGAGTCACAGCAATCAGAGAAGAAAACGAAATAAAAGGAATCCACATTGGAAAAGAGGTAAAACTCTCACTATTTGAAGATGACATGATCCTCTACATAGAAAACCCAAAGACGCCACCTGAAAATTACTAGACTTAACCAATGAATATAATAAAGTCATAGGATATAAAATTAATACACAGAAATCTCTAGCATTCTTATACACTAACAATGAAAAAACAGAAAGGGAAATTAAGGAAACAATTCCATTCACAAAAAGAATAAAATACTCAGGAATAAATCTACTTAAAGAAATAAAAAAACATATATATAGAAAATTATAAAACACTGATGAAATAAATCAAAGATGACACAAAAAGATGGAGAAATATACCATGTTTATGGATTGGAAGAATCAATATAGTGAAAATTAATATACTACCCAAAGCAATCTATAGATTCAGTGCAATCCTTATCAAGTTACCAATTGTATTTTTCACAGAACTAGAACAAATAATTTCACAATTTGTATGGAAACAAAACTGCGATTCATGGGGTTGCAAAGAGTCGGACACGACTGAGCGACTGAACTGAAAAAAACTTTGAATATCCAAAGCAGTCCTGAGAAAGAAGAGAGGAACTGGAGGAAGCCATATTCCTGACTTCAGACTATACTACAAAGCTGCAGTCCTCAAGACAGTAGGGTACTGGGACAAAGACAGAAATATAGATCAATGAAACAAAATAGAAAGCCTGTAGATAAACCCACACACCTATAGATGGAGAAGGCAATGGCACCCCACACCAATACTCTTGCCTGGAAAATCCCATGGATGGAGGAGCCTGGTGGGCTCCAGTCCATGGGATGGCTAAGAGTCGGACACTACTGAGCGACTTCACTTTCACTTTTCACTTTCATGCATTGGAGAAGGAAATGGCAACCCACTCCAGTGTTCTTGCCTGGAGAATCCCAGGGACAGGGGAGCCTGGTGGGCTGCCATGTATGGGGTCACACAGAGTCAGACACGACTGAAGTGACTTAGCAGCAGCAGCATACTTACAGTGAAGTAAGTCAGAAAGAGAGACACCAATACAGTATATTAATGCATATATATGGGATTTAGAAAGAAGGTAACAATGATCCTATATGAAAGGCAGCAAAGGAGACAGAGATGTAAAGAACAGACTTTTGGACTCTNACTCCAGTGTTCTTGCCTGGAGAATCCCAAGGACGGGGGAGCCTGGTGGGCTGCCATGTATGGGGTCACACAGAGTCAGACACGACTGAAGCAATTTAGCAGGCAAATAAATGTGCACTGATGCAATTTTGCAGTCTCAGTGCAAAAATGCTGCAGATTTAAGCAAACTTAGTTAATCATAGGAAACAAAAGTGGCTCATCTGGAGGACCCCCAGCAGGAGGGTGGAATGTCTTATCATTAACATCAGAAACAGCTAGGGAGCCCTTCTACACTTTTGGTGGAAATATGATTTGGTGCAGCCACTCTGGAGAACAGTATGAAGGTTCTTTAAAGGTCTAAGCATAGAGCTGCCATGTGACCCTGCAGTCTCACTCTTGGGCATATATTCCAGAGAAAAACGTAGTCTGAAAGAATGCATGCACTCTAGTGTGCGTAGCTGGAGGTTCTTAAAACACTGATTCTTGGGCCTAACCTGCAAGGTGTCTGAGTCAGTTGGCCTGGGTTGTGGACTGAGAAGTCGCATTTCTCCTGAGTCCTCAGGTGGCGNAGGTAAAGTGGGATCTATAAGTCATTACTCCATATTCCCTTCTGCTCCCTGGGCAGATTATTAGAGGGCGGGGAATTCATGATTATCTCCAAGAGGAGAGCATTTCTTGTTCAAAGAGTAGATGTTTGTTGAGTCAGAAGACCTACAGATGTTGCCTCAATGACTCTCAAGTGTGAGGAAAAGGGCAGAAATGTTATTCTCCTTATATGGCCCCANTCCATATTCCCTTCTGCTCCCTGGGCAGATTATTAGAGGGCGGGGAATTCATGATTATCTCCAAGAGGAGAGCATTTCTTGTTCAAAGAGTAGATGTTTGTTGAGTCAGAAGACCTACAGATGTTGCCTCAATGACTCTCAAGTGTGAGGAAAAGGGCAGAAATGTTATTCTCCTTATATGGCCCCAAAGAAACCTCTAGCTATGATTTCTCAAAGCCAAACCCAGAGTCTCAGTATGTTAGTAGCTCAATTATAATGCAAATTGTATTCCTAAATTTCCAGGATGTCTTCTGTTAAAGTGAGGGATTGTTTAGTGAGGAATGGGAACCTGACAATTGGACTAGGGACAAATAGGTTCCCAGGACTCTGAGGACATTGTTCTGCTAATTTTTTGACCAATAATTAGCAGTTTCATGAGAATTTGGCCCTCATTTGCCTTAGAAACACATAATAAACGCCCCTGAGGTTGTTGCCATTACGACACTGCAGATTCTCCTCAGGGACCACTCTCATCTTCCCTCTTTGCTTCCAAACTTGTAAGTAGATCCATAATTCCAGCAAACTCAAAGGGTGAAAGTTGTTATATAGGAAAGGAGTAGCATGATTTTTCCAAAGCATACAGACAGAAATCTGGGAGATAAGTGTGGGGATGGAGCTCATGGGTATGGAATTATGGTGGGAGGAAAAAAGTTGTATAAGGCTAAACTTATTGATATGGCCCACTAAGTAGAGACCTTGGATTCAGTGTTTCAGCTCAAGAGGTTAGAAAGTGCTCTACAGATTGTTTAGTTGGCTGGCTAAAACATGAGTGCAAGGGTAGGTCTACCACAGTAAATAGAATTTAAAGTGTAAGATTTATGTTTATATACTGAAGAGTAAGTTGTCCAAAGGCTTTGGGAGATAAACTGTTGGAATGGGTTTATCAAATAAGGCCTGCTCAACCACTCTGGAAGAATACATCTTTCACTCTGACTATGAGAAACAAATTTATGAGAGAAGATCCAGCATCCTTTAAGGGCCCTGTGGTTGCTCTTCTGTGTTCAGTTCAGTTCAGTTCAGTTCAGTCGCTCAGTCGTGTCCGACTCTTTGCGACCCCATGAATCGCAGCACGCCAGGCCTCCCTGTCCATCACCGTCTCCCGGAGTTCACTCAGACTCACATCCATCGAGTCAGGGATGCCATCCAGCCATCTCATCCTCGGTCGTCCCCTTCTTCTCCTACCCCCAATCCCTCCCAGCATCAGGGTCTTTTCCAATGAGTCAACTCTTCGCATGAGGTGGCCAAAGTACTGGAGTTTAAGCTTCAGCATCATTCCTTCCAAAGAAATCCCAGGGTTGATNTGACTATGAGAAACAAATTTATGAGAGAAGATCCAGCACCCTTTAAGGGCCCTGTGGTTGCTCTTCTGTGTAGGTCAGAAATTATAGTGGGAGCTGCTACCACTGAACTGGGATCTCTAAATGCAATGGGAATAATGGAATCTCATGTGGCATGGCCATCATCATATCTTAATCATCAAAGATAAGTTGAATGTGGCTGTTGTAATGGGTGGGAGAGTGAAAGCAGTAAGCATAGCAGTCTGACTCACAGAGACTGATGGTTAGTTGATGATGATGTTCTTAGAAAATAACTTCTTGGTGTCAAATCCTTTGTTCTTGAGGTTAAGTCATGGTCAGCTAATGACATTCTTATAAATGTCCACCAAACAAATGTCATTTTCTGATCTAACAAGAAAAGCAAGGTGCCAAGGCACACCTCTCCCCTGCCGAGGTCCTGGTCTTGGCTCAGAGAAGGTAGATCTCAGCTAGTAGCTTCCTCAGGACCAGGTCCCAGGCCCTGCCCAGCTGTCATCACTGAGGGAGCCAGGCACCCAGGACCCAGCTGGCTCTCAGGCTCCCCAAACAGTGGGGTGGGGGTCAGGGGTCAGCCAGGTTCGATAGACTGTGAACCCAGGCAGACTGCCACTGCTATTAGGTCACAGAAACAGGGATGGGGGAGAAGCTCACCACTACCTCAAGGCCTGGGTCAAGCCAGTGGGTAGCCTTGGTGAGGGCTTTGGAGACCTGCAGGTCTCAGACCCCAGCCTCATTCCTTGGTCTCTCAACTCGCCCACTGGCCCAGGGCCAGGCGAGCTGGAAGACCCTAAGGAGAAGGCCAGGATCCCTCTCTCACCTCACTGTACGACTGACAACCACCACTCCCACTGGACCTTGGCTGAATTCCTCACTAACATGGCTCATTAATAGTTGGCTGCTTGAGAGCTAGGCCCACGTGGTGCTGATCAATGGCCAAGAATGACAACTACAGATAGCTTACAGTGAAAAGCTATCATGTTGGATTCATGATCTCCAAAGAAGAAGATTTAGTTTTGGGACCAAAGACCAGGCTTGATCACTCAAGAAATTTCATATAGCAGAGTTTTATTAAAGTGAAAAGGGACTGAGAAAGCTTCTGACATTGACATCAAATATGGGATGGAGAGTGACCCCCGTGCTAGTTTTAGCAAGCTGTTTTATGTCTGTTCAGTTCAGTTGCTCAGTCGTGTCCAACTCTTTGTGACCCCATGAATCGCAGCACGCCAGGCCTCCCTGTCCATCAAAAACTTCCTGAGTTCACTCAGACTCACGTCCATTGAGTCAGTGATGCCACCCAGCCATCTCATCCTCTGTCGTCCCTTCTCCTCCTGCCTCCAGTCCCTCCCAGCTTAGAAAGTTATTAATCAGATAAGATAGACACCTCAAGGCTGAGGGAGTTTCACCAGGCCTCTTTCCCACAATATGCATTTTTGAGATAGGATGGCACAAGGTTTGTCATCTCCCAGGCATAAAATAATTGATATGAATATTGGTTTGTTGAACTATTATCAGCCCGAGGTTTGAGAAAAGAAAGTTAGTCTTAGGTGGACACATTTTGAAGAAAGGCAAATTCCAAAGAAAATACATAGTTTCATTAACACAGCTTAAGAAAAACGTTTCCTTGGAGAGTTTGTTTCCTTCTGCCACTTAAGGGAAAGACAAAAAATGTCTAACACTTGCAGCCTATTTCCTTCATTTGGAGACCCCTGGCATTCCTGCCTGTTATCCTCTTAGTACCAGTCCCATGGCAACTGTTGCCTGGTAACACCATAGGGGAAAACGGTAGGAATAATGCACAACAATGGGCTCATGCAAAGAGCTGCACTTGTCTGGCTCTATTACAAAGATATCATGCTTATTGTTTTTTCTTATCATGCAATGGTGAAGTCAAGTGGGCCTTAGGCAGGCTTACTACAAAAAAAGCTAGTGGAGGTGATGGGATTCCAGCTGAGCTATTTGAAATCCTGAAAGATGCTGTAAAAATGCTGCNCTGTGATCTCCCCAAACTAAAAATTACAGTACTTAGAATTGTGTTCTTTATGGTTGTAGTGTTGGTAAAGGACTAATATGCAGAAATATGAAGGAATTACACACACACATACATACAAAAAAAAAAAAGGTGGTATACCTAATTCTATTTATAGATCTATACTTGATTAATTTGTATATAAATTGATATGTATACTATATATATGCATGTTAAATATATACTGTATAATTTTATATACATAGTGTGCATATTGCAGTAATATAATATGTATGTGGCTAATAACATATGTAATATATACTGTATAATTATATTGTGTGTGTGAGACATGTATTATTACAATGCATTGGTTTGTGTTGGTCGGTATTGGTTGTGTGCATGTTGTATTGCTGCAATATATATATTAATATATTAATCATAAAGATTAATTAAAGTATATTGATTTATATATATGTCAATGAGTTTATACTTGTTGCCATATATAAATACATTATTTAGGTATATGGCATCCCACTCCAGTACTCTTGCCTGGAAACTCCCATGGACAGAGGAGCCTGGTAGGCTGCAGTCCATGGGGTCGCTGAGTCAGACACAACTGAGCGACTTCACTTTCACTTTTCACTTTCATGCATTGGAGAAGGAAATGGCAACCCACTCCAGTGTTCTTGCCTGGAGAATCCCAGGGATAGGGGAGCCCAGTGGGCTGCCATCTGTGGGGTCGCACAGAATCGGACATGACTGAAGCGACTTAGCAGCAGCAGCAGCAGCAGTGTACCAAAATGAATAAGGAGGTTATACATTTGTTATTTAAATTTATGCAGAGACCTAAACTACATTAGTCCTAAATTAACATATACCTAAATTCAAGTTGTTAAAACACAAATTAAAAAAAATTAAATTGACAACTGCAATGCTTCGTCATTGGTGCCCGGAGAAATTAGATGTAAAGCTTTTGATAAAGTGGAAAGATCTCCTTTCCAGACAATAAAAAGATCCTGATCCAAAATTAACTGCGGGCCAAGGAAGTGCTTGTATTTTTTCCACAGGATGCAGATTTGTCAATTTGGATCCCAGACAGGCTGATTCGTCATGTCACAGTCCCCCAGGCACTTGGTTCACAAAAAAAGAAAAGAAAAAGGGAACTCCTCTGCCACCGCCGCCTTGGGAAACAGCCACATGCCGAGAGCCGAGGGCAGGGCCAGCCTGACTGACTGATGGGACACAGTGCACATCACTCGCAGCCAGTAACAGCACCAGCATCTGTCTACGAAACGATGGGATAGAGGCTTGATGGGGAAAGGAGATATATGGGAACTGTATACTATTTGCTCAAATTTTCGTGTCACTTGGCCGCCTCTAGGGCCAACGCAGAGGGTGGGGTGAGGGCCGCAGCTCCGGCCGGCAGGAGAGACAAGATAAACATCAAGATCCCGGCGGGACTGACAGCTGCTGCAGCGCAAACTCCAACCAGAAAATAACTCTATGTACTCTATTTTAGCTTGTCTACCCTCTCCTTATGTTTTTCTTTTCACTAATGACTCTGGAAGACTTAACATACGACTGAATTATACAGGTGGACCCAATGTAGTGTATTGTGAACCATGTATGCTTTCATCTTGTTTAACTCCTCAAAATAATGTTTTCTCTTTTGTTGCTTTAAAAATGTCCTGTAACTGTAACAACTTATTGATATAATTATGCTCTTGCTGTGTAAAAACAACTGTTAGTGTTATTGTTACTATGGCAGCAATCATTGACTCAACAAGTGTAAATGTCCAATATATTGAAAAATCAAGTTTTAGGTGTTTGGAACAGCTCAGATATTAGTTTAGACTTAGGGAAACTTCATAATCAGATTCAGAGCTTGGAACACTCCCGATTAGATTTTACCGCTGCAGGAGTAGCCAATGACTTTTTCGACACCTTCTCTAACTTCATTTCTGGAAAGACTACTCTGTCTACTGCTTTTAGTTTTCTCTAAATCTTGCTCCTCATAATCATTCTTCCCTGTATTGTCAGGATTCTTCAGCAGAGCATTCAGAATCTCGCGACTGAATTACGCCTGGTCGTTTTAAAAGACAAAAAAGGGGGAGGTGCCAGAAGCCAGCATGAGGAATCCCACCCGTGACAAGGTCATGTGGCGGAGGTCTGATGTGAAAGGTCCAGTCAGATCTCAGGTTTTCCCCCTGGTAATTCCTGAGCATGTACCCAAAAAATAAGAATATGCCTGCCTTATTGTATTGTACTTTTCCAATCTTCTGACACACTCTGGAAAAAGTCAACTCAGGGCTTTAGTCTTCTGCATTTGAAAGAGTGTTTCAATCCAAAAACCCCTCTAATGGCTTTCTAGCCTGCCTGCAGGACTCATACAACTGCACATGTGATTGTTTGAGGCCTCCCAACCGCAGGAGGCACAGGAAGCTTAAAACCTCCTAGGAATGTAGAGGCTTTCGAGGAGTCAAAATCATTAGAATAAGACTGATTAAAGGTTTCATTTGTTGAGCCAATACTTGCTGCCAAATTTTCATATCCTTTATATTTAGATATAGTTGGTATATAGAAAAACAAGTAGTAGACCTGGTATTAGCAAAATTAGATCTTTGAGTTAAGTATTTTCTTTGTTATAACCCATTGCACCTTTGTTCTACGGGAATGTTTACTTTATTTAGTACTTTGAGTTTGATGGAGAGTAAAGAAAAAACACTTCTAGGGAAAAGGAGTTTTCTGGTTTGTAGACAATTATCCAGGAAGAGAGCCATAAAAATGTTAACAGGCCTCTTGGCCAGAAGATAATGTAAACCACCTGAGACCTTCTGTATACGGGAGGNTGTTATAACCCATTGCACCTTTGTTCTACGGGAATGTTTACTTTATTTAGTACTTTGAGTTTGATGGAGAGTAAAGAAAAAACACTTCTAGGGAAAAGGAGTTTTCTGGTTTGTAGACAATTATCCAGGAAGAGAGCCATAAAAATGTTAACAGGCCTCTTGGCCAGAAGATAATGTAAACCACCTGAGACCTTCTGTATACGGGAAGGCATGCAAAAAGAAACCCTGGTCTCAATGAGGGTCATGACTGCTGCCCCTGCATAACTCTGCATATTCCATTATTTCTTTATGTACAACTTGGGGTATATAAGCTGATTTTGAGAAATAAGGTTTTTGGAGTCTTGAACTGATGCTAGGCTTCCCCATGTCGTTCTTTTCTCCCCTTTTTTAGGGCTGAACTCCCATTTGGGGCGTGGAACCTCACCATGTCTCCTTATTTGTTCCGACTTTCAAGATCTGTAAGAGAGAGAGGCAAAGGCGGGGCACTCTCCAATATTCAAATGGGTGCCGGCAGCCTATTGTAGATGGTGCAAGTTCCTTGTCTGGAACTTTATTGCCTTTGTCACGTAAACCAAGTTATTCAGCTTCTTTCCTCCACTTAATTTTCCTACTACACTATTTCTGCCTAATCTAATCTTATATCTCTAAATAAATAAGTTTTTCCTCGCCTATCCATCTCCCCTTTGAATCACCCTGGATCCACCGGGGCTGGACTCTGGCACTGAGTATCAACTGAAAACAGGGTGGCACGTGTGACAGCCCTGTGGCACTTCGACCAAAAGCCACAGATACCTATGTAAGCTCAGCAGGAAGCCTGACATTACTGTTATAGCTCGAGAGGAAAGCAGACTTTCATGTCTCCACAAAAGTCGAGACCTGACTGCCCTGTTGAAACTCCATTGAAACCCTGAGATCCATGTCAGCACTGTAGAGGAATCTTGAGGTTCTGGCTTGAACTCAAGATGGGATCTAGGACCCAGCTCCGACTGGAGAGGAATCCTGTGAGGGCCCTTGCAATTCCATGGTGGCTGATATTTCCTGAGGCAACACAAGCGGGTCACTGAGATCTATGTCATAACTCGAGAGAAATCCCATGTTTCCTGCTGCAACTCGAGAAAAACCAGGAGATTCTCCCCTCAACGTGAGAAGAGGCCCTTTTCCTCTGCTGCGTCTCAAGAGAAATCCGACCTTCCCTCTTGAGCCTCGAAAGGGTCCTTGATGCTGCTCAAGAAGTTCCCTGACATACCTGTCTGCACTCGAGAGGAAACACGAGGGTCCCATCACAACTCAAGAAGAGCCCCGTTTTTCCCTCCTCATGAATTGTGTGTCAATTTCCTTGATTTGTCGGGAAAGGAATCCCGGTGTTCCTGTCGCGACTCAAGTAGAGGCTGTCTAAACTTGAAAGTTGAGAGGAATTCCACAGGTCATGCCACCATTCCACAAGACCCCAATGTCCCAGTCCACTCCAGATACACCTGATTCCGCTGTACTGACTCGACGGTCACCCTGAATATCAACTCAAAACACGTTGGCACGTGTGACAGCCCTGTGGCACCTCGAGAGAAAGTCAAAGATCCCTATGTCAACTCGACAGGAAGCCTGACACTACTGTTACAGCTCGAGAGGAAAGCGGACTTGTATGTCTTCAAAGGAGACGAGACCTGATTCCACTGTGGAAACTTCAGAGGAACTCTGAGATTCATGTCAGCACTGGAGAGGAAACCTGAGGTTGCAGCCTCAACTACAGATCAGGACCTAGTACCCGGCACTGATGAGAGGAATCCCTAGAGGCCCCTTGCACCTGGCTTGGAGACTGAACTTTCCTGAGGCAACATGAGCAGGTCCTTGAGTTCCCCATCATAACTCGAGAAGAACCCCAGGTTTCCTACCACAGCTTGAGAAAAACCAGGAAATTCTCCCCTCAACGTGAGATGAGGCCCTTTACACTGTGGCGTCTCAAGATAAATCCCACCTTCCCTCTTAAGCCTTGAAGGGTCCTTGACACCCTGGATACAACTCAATAATTTCCCTGAAATACCCATCTCCACTCAAGAGGAAAACCGAGGGTCCTGACACAACTAAGGACCCCCGTTTTTCCTTCCTCATCTCGAGATGAGGGTCCATTTCCCAGCTTCGTCAAGAAAGGAATCCTGGACTTCCTGGCACACCGCAAGTGGAGGTGGTCTCACCTTGAACGTCGAGAGGAATGCCAGGGGTCGTTCCACCATTCCAAAAGACCACGATTGACGGGAGTCAGCACGGGAGATTCCACCCTGGACAAGGTCATGCGGAGAGACCTGACGGGGCAAGGTGAGTCAGGTCTCAAGGGGTCCTCTCCCTGAGCATCTACCCTGAAACCAAAATCTGTATGTTTACTGTATGCTATGCTATACCCTTCTGACATTACAGGGGGCTATCTCTAACNGATTGACGGGAGTCAGCACGGGAGATTCCACCCTGGACAAGGTCATGCGGAGAGACCTGACGGGGCAAGGTGAGTCAGGTCTCAAGGGGTCCTCTCCCTGAGCATCTACCCTGAAACCAAAATCTGTATGTTTACTGTATGCTATGCTATACCCTTCTGACATTACAGGGGGCTATCTCTAACCACCTTTCTCTGGAAAATGTTAACTTAGAACCCCAAATGGTCTCCTGCATATGAAAGTAGTGCCTCAGCTCAAAACTCTCTGATGGCTCTCTAACTTCTCTGGCATGTTCCCCCAGACTTTTACAACTTGTGATTCAGCTCCCCAACCGCGAGAGGCATGCAGGTTAAAGCATCTTAAAGCATCTTAAAGATATAGACCCTTTTCTATAAAGCTAGAAATTATATTGGTGATGGGTTCCACTGTTGATTCAATGAATGCTGCCAGGCCTCCATATTCTTTATCTTTTAGGCACCTGAAGGATATTAATCAATGTAACTGGGATATAGAAA
>SJYS01015234.1:404695-420449 GCA_006410695.1 Philantomba maxwellii
TGGGTATGCAGGAGAAAGCCAGGTCTCAATAAGTGTCAGGGCTGCTGATGCTGCATAATTTTGTGTTATCCATTGATCCCTATGTACAACCAAAAGTATAAACAGCTTTTCTGGACAATAAAAACCAGTCTGGAAAGACTGGTTTCTCCCGTGTCGAATCTCTGTCTCTCTCTTTCTCCCACTCCCTCCCTCTCCTTTGCAGGCTGAATTCCCATCTGGGTTGTGGAGGCTACCATGTCTACTTACTTGCCCTGGCTTCTAAGACCAATGTGAGAGGGAGCCCAAGGCGGGGCACACTCTGCTATTCAAGTGGGCACTGGTGGCCTTCGTAGGTGGTGCAAACCTCTTGTCTTTTGATTTATTAGCTCTCCATGTAAACTAAGTTATTCAGCCATTTTTCTCCACTAATTTTCCTACTATAGTATTCTATCCTAATCTTTATATTTATAATTAAAAAATATTTTCTAAGACGCCAACTCCATCTCTCATACAAATTCCCTGGATCCAATGGGGCTGCACCCCAGTACCTGATGTCCCAATCCACTCCAGGTACACCTGACTCCCATTCACTGACTCGACGGTCACCCCGAGGATTGACTCAAAAAACGATGGCAGGTGTGACAGCTCTGTGGCACCTCGAGAGAAAGCCACCAATCCCTATGTCAACTCAACAGGAACCTGACACTGCTTTTCCAGCTCAACAGGAAAGTAGACTTGCATGTCTCCACACGAGAAGAGGACTGACTCGCCCATGGAAACACCACAGGAACCCTGAGATCCATGTCAGCAATGGAGAGAAATCCTGAAGTTCCACCCTCAATTCCAGATGAGGACCACTGCCACGGCAGTGACTGGAGAGGTATCCCGAGAGGCCCCTCGCATTTCGCATGGAGACTGGACTTTCCTGAGGCCACAGGAGTGGGTCCATGATGTCCCTCTTGAGCCTCTAAAGGATCCTTGACACCCTTGAAGCAACTGAAGAATATGCCCGACATACCCATCTCCACTAGAGAGGAACACCGAGGGTCCCGCCACAACACAAGAAGAGCCCCGGTTCTCCCTCCTCATCTCGAGATGAGGGTCCCTTTCCCTGCTTCATCGGGAAATGAATCTCGGAATTCCCATCACTTCTGAAGAGGATGGCGTCTCCGCTTGAACCTCGAGAAGGACTCCAGGGGTCGTGTCACCCTTTCAAAAGAACCCGAAGTCCCAATCCACTCCAGATACACCTGACCCCCCCAAAAAAAAGATTAGACAGTCATACCGAGGATCAACTCAAAACACGATGGCAAGTGTGGCAGCCCTTTGGCATCTCGAGAGAAAGCCACCGATTCCTATGTCAAATCGCCATGAAGACTGACACTGCTTTTCTAGCTCGAGAGGAAAACAGACTTGTATGTGCACACGAGATGAGGATTTAGTCCCCTGTGGAAACTGCTGAGGAACACTGAGATCTATGTCAGCATTGGAGAGGAAGTTTGAGGTTCTGTCCTCAACTCCAGATGAGGACATCAGCCCAGGCAGTGACTGGAGAGGAATCCCGAGAGGCCCCTCACAACTGGCATGGAGACTGGACTTTCCTGATGCAACACAAGTGGGTCCCTCATGACCCAGTCGTAACTCAAGAGGAACACAATGTTTTCTACCACAACTCGAGAAAAACCAGCATATTCTCTCCTCAACACGAAATGAGGCCATTTTCTGCTGTCGTGTCTCTAGGGAAATCCCGCTTTCCCTCTTGAGCCTCGAAAGTGTCCTTGACACCCTTGAGGCAACTCAAGAATTTCCCCGACATAACTGTCTCCACTCGAGAGGAAGCCGTGGTTCCCGCCACAACTCAAGAAGAGCTCTGGTTTTCACTCTTCATATCGAAAATTGGGTCCATTTCCCTGATCCATTGGAAAGGAATTCCAGCATTCCTGTCGAACCTCAAGTGGAGGCAGTCTCAATCTGAACCTCAAAAGGAACTCCATTGGTCATGCCACCATTTGAAAAGTCCCCGATGTCCCAATCCACTGCAGATACACCTGACTCCACTACACTGACACAATGGTCTCCCAAGGATCGCCTCAAACCTCGATGGCAGTTTTACAACCCTGTGGCACCTCAAGAGAAAGCAACNAGACTGGACTTTCCTGAGGCCACAGGAGTGGGTCCATGATGTCCCTCTTGAGCCTCTAAAGGATCCTTGACACCCTTGAAGCAACTGAAGAATATGCCCGACATACCCATCTCCACTAGAGAGGAACACCGAGGGTCCCGCCACAACACAAGAAGAGCCCCGGTTCTCCCTCCTCATCTCGAGATGAGGGTCCCTTTCCCTGCTTCATCGGGAAATGAATCTCGGAATTCCCATCACTTCTGAAGAGGATGGCGTCTCCGCTTGAACCTCGAGAAGGACTCCAGGGGTCGTGTCACCCTTTCAAAAGAACCCGAAGTCCCAATCCACTCCAGATACACCTGACCCCCCCAAAAAAAAGATTAGACAGTCATACCGAGGATCAACTCAAAACACGATGGCAAGTGTGGCAGCCCTTTGGCATCTCGAGAGAAAGCCACCGATTCCTATGTCAAATCGCCATGAAGACTGACACTGCTTTTCTAGCTCGAGAGGAAAACAGACTTGTATGTGCACACGAGATGAGGATTTAGTCCCCTGTGGAAACTGCTGAGGAACACTGAGATCTATGTCAGCATTGGAGAGGAAGTTTGAGGTTCTGTCCTCAACTCCAGATGAGGACATCAGCCCAGGCAGTGACTGGAGAGGAATCCCGAGAGGCCCCTCACAACTGGCATGGAGACTGGACTTTCCTGATGCAACACAAGTGGGTCCCTCATGACCCAGTCGTAACTCAAGAGGAACACAATGTTTTCTACCACAACTCGAGAAAAACCAGCATATTCTCTCCTCAACACGAAATGAGGCCATTTTCTGCTGTCGTGTCTCTAGGGAAATCCCGCTTTCCCTCTTGAGCCTCGAAAGTGTCCTTGACACCCTTGAGGCAACTCAAGAATTTCCCCGACATAACTGTCTCCACTCGAGAGGAAGCCGTGGTTCCCGCCACAACTCAAGAAGAGCTCTGGTTTTCACTCTTCATATCGAAAATTGGGTCCATTTCCCTGATCCATTGGAAAGGAATTCCAGCATTCCTGTCGAACCTCAAGTGGAGGCAGTCTCAATCTGAACCTCAAAAGGAACTCCATTGGTCATGCCACCATTTGAAAAGTCCCCGATGTCCCAATCCACTGCAGATACACCTGACTCCACTACACTGACACAATGGTCTCCCAAGGATCGCCTCAAACCTCGATGGCAGTTTTACAACCCTGTGGCACCTCAAGAGAAAGCAACTGATCCCTAGTAAACTCGTCAGGAAGCCTGACACTGCTTTTCCAGCTCAAGAGGAAAGCAGACTTGCATGTATCCACACTAGACGAGGCCTGAATCCCCTGTGGAAACTCCAGAGGAACCGCGAGATCCATGTCAGCACTGGCGAGGAATCCTGAGGTTCCAGCTTCAATTCCAGATGAGGACCACTGCCAAGGCAGGGACAAGAGAGGAATCCCGAGAGACCCCTCGCATCTCGCATGGAGACTGGACTTTCCTGAGGCCACACGAGTGGGTCCCTGAGATCCCCGGCATAACTCGAGAAGAACACCAAGTTTCCTGCAGCAACTCGAGAAAAATCAGGAGATTCTCCCTGCAATGGGAGATGAGGCCCTTCTCCACTGTGGCACTCAAGAGAAATCCCACCTTCCCTCTTGAGCCTCGAAAGGGTACGTGACACCCTTGGGGCAACTCAAGAAGTTCCTCGACATACCGCCATCCACTCGAGAGGAACACCGAGGGTCCCGCCACAACTCAAGAAGAGCCTCGGTTTTCTCTCCGCATATCGAGATGAGTGTCCATTTCCCTGCTTCAAGGGGACAGGAATCCAGGTGTTCCCATCACACCACAAGAGGAGGCACTCTCAACTTGAAACTCGAGAAGAACTCGAGGGGTCGTGTCACCATTCCAAAAGACCCTGATGTCCCAATCCACTCCAGATACACTTGACTCCCCTGCACTGACTCGATGGTCACCCCGAACATTGACTCAAAGCACAATGGCAGGTGTGACAGCCCTGTGGCACCTCGAGAGAAAGGCACCGATCCATATGTCAACTCGACAGGAAGCCTGACACTGCTTCTCCAGCTCGAGGGGAAAGCAGACTGGCGTGTTCCCACATGAGACCAGGGCTGACTCCCCTGTGGAAACTCCAGAGGAACCCTGAGATTCATTTCAGCACTGAAGAGGAAATCTGAGGTTCCAGCCTCAACTACAGATGAGGACTATGGCCCCGGTAATGACTGGAGAGAAAACCCGAGATGCCCCTCGCAACTACCATGGAGACTGAACTTTCCTGAGGCAACATGAGAGGGTCCCTGAGATCCCTGTCGTAACTGAAGAGGTACCCCAAGTTTCCTGCCACGACTCGAGAAAAACCAGGAGATTATCCCCTCAACACGAGATAAGGCCCTTTTCCAATGCAGCTTCTCGAAAGAAATCCCACCTTCCCTCTTGAGCCTTGAAAGGGTCCTTGACACCCTTGAGGGAACTCAAGTAATTCCCCGACATACACTTCACCACTCAAGAGGAACACCGAAGGCCCCACAACAACTCAAGAAGAGCCCTGGTTTTCCCTCCTCATCTTGAGATTAGGGTCCATTTCCCTGCTTCAATGGGAAAGCAATCCCGGCATTCCCGGTACACCTCAGAGGAGGGCATCTCAGGTTGTACCTCGAGAGGAACTCCAGGGGTCATGCCACCACTCCAAAAGACCCCGATGTCCCAATCCATTGCAGATAAACCTGACTCCCCTGCACTGATTTGACGGTCACCCCGAGGATTGACTGAACACACGATGGAAAGTGTGACAGCCATGTTGCCCCTCGAGAGAAAGCCACCGATCCCTATGTCAACTCAATAGGAAGACTGACACTGCTTTTCCAGCTTGAGAGGAAACCAGACTTGCATGTTTACACAGAGACGAGGCCTGACTCCACTGTGGAAACTCTAGAGGGACCCCAAGAACCATGTCAGGACTGGAGAGGAACCTTGAGTTTCCAGCCTCAAAGCCAGATTAGGACCTTGGCCGAGGGAGCAACTGGAGAAGAATCCCGAGATGACCCTCGCAACTTGCATCAAGACTGGACTTTCCTGAGGCAACAGGAATGGGTCCCTCTGGTCCGCGTTGTGACTTGAGTGGAACAACAAGTTTCTTGCCACAACTCGAGAAAAACCAGGAGATTCTCCCCTCAATGCGAGATGAGTCCCTTTTCTGGTGTGGCGTCTCGAGAGAAATCCCAGCTTCCCTCTTGAGCCTCAAAAGGATCCCTGAAACCCTTGAGTCAACTGAAGAATTTCCCTGACGTACCCATCTTCACTAGAGAGGACCACCGATGGTCCCGCCACAATGCAAGAAGAGCCCCGGTTTTCCCTCCTCATCTCGAGATGAGTGTCCCTTTCCCTGCTTCATTGGGAAAGGAATCCCGGAATTCCTATGGCTCCTCAAGAGGATGGGGTCTCTGTTTGTTACTCGGGAGAAACTCCAGGGGTCGTGCCACAATTCCAAAAGAAACCGATGTCCAAATCCGCTCCAGATACACCTGACTCCCCTGCAATGACTAGACAGTCATACCGAGTATCCATCCAAACACGATGGCAGGTGTGGCAGCCTTGTGGCCTCTTGAGAGAAAGCCACTGATTCCTATGTAAACTTGCCACGAAGACTGACACTGCTTTTCCAGCTCGAGAGGAAAACAGACTTGTATGTGCACATGAGACGAGGACAGACTCCACTGTGGAAACTCCTGAGGAACCCCAAGATCCATGTCAGTGCTAGAGAGGAAGCTTGAGGTTCCAGCCTCAAATTCAGATGAGGACATCAGCCCAGGCAGTGACTGGAGAGTAATCCTGAGAGGCCCGTTGCAACTTGCATGGTAACTCAACTTTCCTGAGGCAACATGAGAGGGTCCCTGAGGTCCCCATCATAACTCAAGAGGAACCCCAATTTGCCTGCTGCAACTCGAGAAAAACCAGGAGATTCTCCGCACAATGTGAGATGAGGCCCTTTTCAGCTGTAGAGTCTTGAAAGAAATCCCACCTTCCCACTTGAGCCTTGAAAAGGTCCTTAACACCCTTGAGGCAACTCAAGAATTTCCCCGACACACCCGGCTCCATTCAAGAGGAACACTGAGGGTCCCGCCACAATTCAAGAAGAGCCCCGGTTTTCCGTCCTCATCTCAAGATGACGGTCCATTTCCTTGCTTCATCGGGAAAGCAATCCGGGCATTCCCAGCGCACCGCAGAGGAAGCCGTCTGAGTTTGAACCTCGAGAGGAACTTCAATGGACATACCAGAATTCCAAAAGACCCCGATGTCCAAATCCACTGCAGATACACCTGACTCCCCTGCACTGACTCGATGGTAATCCCGAGGATCGACTCCAAATACGATGGCAGGCGTGATAGACCTCTGGCTCCTCAAAAGAAAGCCATCGATCCCTATGTCAAATCGACAGGAAGACTGACATTGCTTTGACAGCTCGTTAGGAAACCAAACTTGCATTTCTTCACACAAGACGAGGCCTGACTCCCCTGTGGAAAGTCCAGAGGAACACCGAGATCCATGTCAGCACTGGAGAGGAACCCTGAGGTTACGGCCTCAACTCCAGATGAGGTCTTGGCTCCAGAAGAGACTGGAGAGGAATCCCGAGAGTCTCCTCGCACCTCGCATGAAGACTGTACTTTCCTGAGTCAACACGAGTGAGTTCATGAGGTCCCCATCTTAACTCGTGAGGAACCCCAAGTTTCCTGCTGCAACTTGAGAAAAACAAGGAAATTCTCCCCTCAACATGAGATGAGGCCCTTTTCCACTGAGGCGACTCAAGACAAATCCCACCTTCCCTCTTGAGCCTCGAAAGGCTCCTTAACACCATTGAGGCAACTCAAGAGTTTCCCCGACATACACTTCTCCACTCGAGGTGAACACAGAGAGCCCCACCACAAATCAAGAAGACCCCAGTTTTCCCTCCTCATCTCATCATGAGGGCCCATTTCCCTGCTTTGTCAGGAAAGCAAACCCGGGATTCCCAGGACACCTAAAGTGAAGGTGGTCCCAACTTGAAACTCGAGAGGCACTCCAGGTGTCGTTGCAAAATTGCACAGGAACCCGATGTCCCAATCCACTCCAGATACACCTGACTCCCCTGCACTGACTCGATGGTCACCCTGAGGATCGACTCAAAACATGATGGCAGGTGTGAGAGCCTTGTGGCACCACGAGAGAAAGCCACTCATCCCTATGTCAACTCGACAAGAGGCATGACACTGCTTTTCCAGTTCAACANCAGATACACCTGACTCCCCTGCACTGACTCGATGGTCACCCTGAGGATCGACTCAAAACATGATGGCAGGTGTGAGAGCCTTGTGGCACCACGAGAGAAAGCCACTCATCCCTATGTCAACTCGACAAGAGGCATGACACTGCTTTTCCAGTTCAACAGGAAAGCGGACTTGCATGTCTGCACACGGGATGAGGACTGACTCCACAGGAACCCCGAGATCCATGTTAGCACTGGCGAGGAATCCTGAATTTCTGGCCTCAATTCAAGATGAGGACAGCTGCCACGACAGCGACTGGAGAGGAATCCCGAGAGGTCTGTCGCATCTCACATGAAAGTCCATTAGGCCACACGAGCAGGTCCTTGAGGTCCCCATTATTACTCGAGAGGAACCCCAAGTTTCCTGCCACAACTTGAGAAAAACCAAGAGATTCTCTCCTAAACGCGAGATGAGGACCTTTTCAGCTGTGGCATCTCGAGAGAAATCCCACCTCCCCTCCTGAGCCTTGAAAGGGTCCTTGACACCCTTGAATCAACTCAAGAATATCCCCGACATACCAGTGCCCAATCGAGAGAAACACCAAGGGTCCTGCAACAACTCAAGAAGAGCCCCGGTTTTCCCTCCTCATCTCGAGATAAGTGTCCATTTCCCTGCTTCATTGGGAAAGGAATCCCGGTGTTCCTGTCACACCTCAAGAGGAGGCAGACTCAACTTGAATCACGAGAGGAACTCCAGGGTTCACGTCAACATTCCCAAAGACCCTGATGTTCCAATCTACTGCAGATACACATGACTCCACTGCACTGACTCGCGGTCACCCTGAGGATCGACTCAAAACCCGATGGCAGGTGTGACAGACCTGTGGCACCTCGAGAGCAAGCCACCGATCCCTATTGCAACTCGACAAGAAGCCTGACACTGCTTTTCCAGCTCGAGAGGGGAGCAGACTTGCTTGTTTCCACACGAGACGAGGGCTGACATCACTGTGGACACTACAGAGGAACCCTGAGATCCATGTTAGCACTGGAGAGGAACTCTGAAGTTCCAGCCTCAACTGCAGATGAGAATTCCAGCCCCGGCAGTGAATGCAGAGGAATCCCAAGTGGCCCCTTGCAATTCACATGGAGACTGGACTTTTCTGAGGGCACACCAGCGGGTCCCTGAGGTCCCTGTCGTAACTGGAGAGGAACCCCATGTTTCCTGCCACATCCCGAGAAAAACCAGGAGATTCTCCCCTCAACGGGAAATGAGACCCTTTTCTGCTGTGGCATTCGAGAGAAATTCCAACTTCCCACTTGAGCCTCGAAAGGGTATATGACACCCTTGAGGCAACTCAAGACGTTCATTGACATACCCGTCTCCACTCAAGAGGAACACCGAGGGTCCCACCACTACTCAAGAAGAGCTCAGGTTTTCCCTCCTCATTTCAAGATGAAGGTCCATTTCCCTGCTTCATTGGGAAAGCAAACCCAGGATTCCCATCACACCTAAAGTGGAGGTGGCCCCAAATTGATACTCGAGAGGCAGTCCAGGTGTCGTAGCACAATTGCAGAGGAACCTGATGTCCCAATCCAGTCCAGATACACCTGACTCCCCTGCATTGACCTGACGGTCACCCTGAGGATCGACTCAATGCATGATGGCAGGTGTGAAAGCCATGTTGCACCTCGAGAGAAAGCCACCGATCCCTATATCAACTCGACAGGAAGACTGACACTGCTTTTCCAGCTAGAGAGGAAAGTGGACTTGCATGTCTCCACACGAGACGAGGCCTGACTTCCCTGTGGAAACTCTAAAGGAACCCCAAGAACCATGTCAGCACTGAAGAGGAAACCTGTGATTCTGGCCTCAAATTCAGATGAGGACCTTGGCTGCAGCAGCGACTGGAGAGGAATCTCGAGATGACCCTCACAACTCGCATCAAGACTGGACTTTCCTGAGGCAACTGGAATGGGTCCCTGTGGTCCATGTTGTAACTCGAGAGGAACCAAAAGTTTCTTGCTGCAACTCGAGAAAAAACAGGAGATTCTCCCCTCAATGCGAGATGAGTCCCATTTCCTGTGCAGCGTCTTGAGAGAAATACCAGCTTCCCTCTTGAACCTTGAAAGGATCCTTGACACCCTTGAGGCAACTGAAGAATTTCCCCGACATACGATCTCCACTAGAGAGGAACCCCGAGGGTCCTGCCACAATGCAAGAAGAGCCCCGGTTTTCCCTCCTCATCCCGAGATGAGGGTCCCTTTCCCTGCTTCATTGGGAAAGGAATCCCGGAAATCCATTCACTCCTGAAGAGGATGGGGTCTCCGCTTGAACCTCGGGAGGAACTCCAGGGGTTGTACGACCATTCTAAAAGATACCATTGTCCCAATCTACACCAGATACACCTGACTCCTATGCAATGACTAGACAGTCATACCAAGGATCAACTGAAAACACGATGGCAGGTGTGACAGCCCTGTGGCATCTTGAGAGAAAGCCACCGATTCCTATGTCAACTCACCAGGAAGACTGACACTGCTTTTCCAGCTCGAGAGGAAAATGGACTTTATGTGCACATGAAATGAGGACTGACTCCCTTGTGGAAACTCCAGAGGAACCCCGAGATCCATGTCAACACTGGAGAGAAAGCTTGCGGTTCTGGCCTCAACTCCAGATGAGGACACCAGCCCAAGCAGTGACTGGAGAGGAATCCCGAGAGGCCCCTCGCAACTCGCATGGAGACTGGACTTTCCTGAGGCAACACGAGAGGGTCCCTGAGGTCCCCATCGTAACTCGAGAGGAACCCCAAGNACTGGAGAGGAATCCCGAGAGGCCCCTCGCAACTCGCATGGAGACTGGACTTTCCTGAGGCAACACGAGAGGGTCCCTGAGGTCCCCATCGTAACTCGAGAGGAACCCCAAGTTTCCTGCCGCAACTCGAGAAAAACCAGGAGATTTTCCCCTCAAAGCGAGATGAGGCCCTTTTCCACTGTATCATCTCGAAAGAAATCCCATCTTCCCTCTTGAGCCTTGAAAGTGTCCTTGACACCCTTATGGCAACTCAAGAAGTTCCTGGACATAGATTTCTCCACTTTAGAGGAGCACCGAGGGTCCCACCACAACTCAGAAAGTGCCCTGGTTTTTCCTCCTCATCTTGAGATGAGGGTTCATTTCCTTGCTTCATCAGGAAAGGAATCCCGGCATTCGTGGCACACCCCTGAAGAGGCCGTCTCAGTTTGAACCTCGAGAGGAACTTCAGTGGACATACCAGAATTCCAAAAGACCCTGATGTCCAAATCCACTGCAGATACACCTGACTCCCCTGTACTGACTCGATGGCAATCCCAAGGATCAACTCCAAGCACGATGGCAGGCGTGATAGACTTCTGGCTCCTCAAAAGAAAGCCATTGATCCCTATGTTAACTCGACAGGAAGACTGACACTGCTTTGACAGCTCTTTAGGTAAGTGGACTTGCATGTCTCCACACGAGACAAGGCCTGACTCCCCTGTGGAAACTCCAGGGGAACTCCAAGATCCATGTCATCACTGGAGAGGAACCCTGAGGTTCCAGCCTCAACTCCAGATGAGGATCTCAGCCCTGGAGGTGACTGGAGAAGAATCCCGAGAGGCTCCTCACACCTCACATGGAGACTGGACTTTCCTGAGGCAACACGAGTGAGTACTTGAGGTCCCCGTCTTAACTCAAGAGGAACCCCAAGATTCCTGCCACAACATGAGAAAAACCAGGAAATTCTCCCCTCAACGTGAGATGAGGCCCTTTTCTGCTGAGGGGACTCAATAGAAATCCCACCTTCCGTCTTGAGCCTCGAAAGGGTCCTTGACACCATTGAGGCAATTCAAGAATTTACCCAACATACACTTCTCCATTCGTGGTGAACACAGAGGGTGCTGCCACAACTCAAGAAGACCCCGGTTTTCCCTCCTCATCTCGAGATGAGGGTCAATTTCCCTGCTTCATCGGGAAAGCCAACCCGGGATTCCTGGCACACCTAAAGTGGAGGTGGTCTCAACTTGAAATTCGACAGGCACTCCAGGTGTTGTGGCACAATTGCACAAGAACCCAAAGTCCCAATCCACTCCAGATACACCTGAATCCCCTGCACTGACTCGACAGTCACCCTGAGGATCGACTCAAAACATGATAGCAGGTGTGACAGCCCTGTGACACCTAGGGAGAAAGCCACTGATCCCGATGTCAACTCAACGGGAAGCCTCACACTGCTTTTCCAGCTCAAGAGGAAAGCGGACTTGCATGTCTCCACATGAGATGAGGACTGACTCCCCTGTGGAAACTCCACAGGAACCCCGAGATCCATGTCAGCACTGCTGAGGAAGCCTGAAATTCCTGCCTCAATTCCAGATGAGGATCACTGCCACAGCAATGAATGGAGAGGAATCCTGAGAGGCCCCTAGCATCTCACATGGAGATTGGCCTTTCATTAGGCCACACAAGCGGGTACCTGAGGTCCCCATCAAAACTCGAAAGGAACCCGAAGTTTCCTGCAGCAACTCGAGAACAACCAGGAAATTCTCCCCTCAATGGGAGATGAGGCCCTTTTCTGCTGCGGCATTCGAGAGAAACTCCACCTTCCCACTTGAGACTTGAAAGGGTATGTGACACCCTTGAGGCAACTCAATAAGTTCCACAACATACCCGTCTCCACTCGAGAGGAACACCAAGTGTCTCACCACGACTCAAGAAGAGCCCTGGTTTTCCCTCCTCATCTCGAGATGAGGGTCCTTTCCCCTGCTTCAAGGAGAAAGGAATCCCGGTGTTTCCATCACATCTCAAGAGGAGGCAGTCTCAAATTGAACCTCGGGAGGAACTACAGGAGTCCTGCCACCATTCCAAAAGACCCCAATGTCCCAATCCACTCCAGATACACCTTACTCCCCTGCACTGACTCAACGGTCACTCCGAGGATCAACTCAAAACGCAAGGGCAGATTTGACAGACCTGTGGCACCTCGAGAGCAAGCCACCATTCCCTATGTCAACTTGACAGGAAGCCTGACANGTCCCAATCCACTCCAGATACACCTTACTCCCCTGCACTGACTCAACGGTCACTCCGAGGATCAACTCAAAACGCAAGGGCAGATTTGACAGACCTGTGGCACCTCGAGAGCAAGCCACCATTCCCTATGTCAACTTGACAGGAAGCCTGACACTGCTTTTCCAGCTCAAGGAGAAAGCGGACTTGTATGTTTACAAACGAGATGAGGGCTGACTCCCCTGAGGAAACTCCAGAGGAACCCCAAGGTCTATGTCAGCACTGGAGAGGAAACCTGAGATTCCAACCTCAACTCCAGATGAGGACCATGTGCCTGGCAGCGACTGCAGAGGAATGCCGAGAGGCCCCTCACATCTCGCATGGAGACTGGACTTTCCTGAGGCCACACGAGCGGGTCCCTTAGGTCCCCGTCATAACTTGAGAGGAGCACCATGTTTCCTGCTGCAACTTGAGAAAAAACAGATTTCCCCTCAAAGTGAGATAAGGCCATATTCCACTGTAACGTCTTGAGAGAAATCCCACCTTTCCTCTTGAGCCACAAAAGGGTCCTTGACAACTTGAGGCAACTCAAGAAGTTCCCCGACATAACCATCTCCAATTGATAGGAATACCGAGGGTCCCGCCACAACTCAAGAAGAGCCCCGGTTTTCCCTCCTCATATCGAGATGAGAGTCCTCTTCCCTGCTTCAAGGGGAAAGGAATCCCGGCATTCCCGTCTCACCACAAGAGGAGGTGCTTTCAACTTGAAACTTGCGAGGAATTCCAGGGATTGTGCCACCATTCCAAAAGACCGCGATGTCCCAATCCACTCCAGATTCAACGTACTCCCCTGCACTGACTCGACTGTCACCCCGAGGATCAACTCAAAACATGAGGGCAGGTGTGACAGCCCTGTGTCACCTCAAGAAAAAGCCACCAATCCCTATGTCAACTCAGGAAGACTGACACTATTTTTCCAACTCAAGGGGAAAGTGGACTTGCATGTCTCCACAAGAGACGAGGGCTGACTCCCCTGTGGAAACCCCAGAGAATCTCCGAGATCCATGTCAGCACTGGAGAGGAAACCTGAGGTTCCAGCCTCAAATCCAGATGTGGACCGCGGCCCCAGGGAATGATTGGAAAGGAATCCTGAGAAGCCCTTTGCAACTCGCATGGAGACTGGACTTTTCTGAGGCCACACGAGTGGGTCCCTGTGGTCTCTGTCGTAACTCGAGATGAACCCCAAGTTTCCTGCCGCAACTCAAGAAAAACCAGGAGATTCTCCCCTCAACGTGAGATGAGACCTTTTCCTGATGCTGTGTCTCGAGAGAAATCCCACCTTCCCTCTTGAGCCTTGAAAGGGTCCTTGACACCCTTGAGCCAACTCAGGAAGTTCTGCTACATACCCGACTCCACTCGAGAGTAACATTGAGGGTCCCACCACAATTCAAGAAGAGTCCTGGTTTTCCCTCTTCATCTCGAGATGAGGGTCCCTTTCCCTGCTTCGTTGGAAAGGGAATCTCGAAAGTCCCATCACTCCTCAAGAGGATGAGGTCTCAGCTTGAATCTCAGGAGGAACTCCAGGGGTCATGCCACCATTCCAAGAGACCCCAATGTCCCAATCCACTCCCAATACACCTGAATCCCCTGCAATGACTAGACAGTCAAACCGAGTATCAACTCAAAGCAGGATGACAGGTGTGACAGCCCTGTGGCACCTCAAGAGAAAGCCACCAATTCTTATGTCAACTGGCCACGAAGACTGACACTGCTTTTCCAGCTCGAGAGGAAAACAGACTTGCATGTGCACACCAGACGAAGACTGACTCCCCTGTGGAAACTCCAGAGGAATCACGAGATCCATGTCAACACCGGAGAGGAAGCTTGAGGTTCCGGCCTCAACTCCAAACGAGGACATCGGCCAAGGCAGCGACTGGAGAGGAAACCTGAGAGGCCCCTCGCAACTCGCATGGAGACTGAACTTTCCTGAGGCAACACGAGAGGGTCCCTGAGGTGCCTGTTGTAACTCAAGCAGAACCCCAAGTTTCCTGCCGCAACTAGAGGAAAACCAGGAGATTCTCCCCTCAACGTGAGAAAAGGCCCTTTTCCACTGTGGCATCTCGGGAGAAATCCCACCTTCCCTTTTGAGCCTCAAAAGGGTCCTTGACACCCCTGAGGCAACTCAAGAAGTTCCCCGACATAACTGTTTCCACTTGGGAGGAACACCGAGGGTCCGGCCACAACTCAAGAAGAGCCCCGGTTTTTCCTCCTCATCTCTAGATAAGAGTCCTTTTCCCTGCTTCAGGGGGAAAGGAATTCCGGTGTTCCCGTCTCACCACAAGAGGAAGCGGTCTCAACTTGAAACTCGTGAGGAACTCCAGGGGTCGTGCCACCATTTCAAAAGACTGAGATGTCCCAATCCACATCGGATACAACTTACTCCGCTGCACTGACTCGACGGTCACCCCGAGGACCGACTCAAAACACGATGGCAGATGTGACAGCCCTGTGTCACTTTGAGAGAAAACCCCTGATGCCTATGTCAACTCGACAGGAAGTCTGACACTGCTTTTCCAGCTGGAGGGGAAAGTGGACTTGCATGTCTCCACACAAGACGAGTCGTGACTCCCCTGTGGAAACTCCAAGGAAACACCAAGATCCATGTCAGCACTGTCGAGGAAACGGGAGGATCCGTCCTCAATTCCAGATGAGGCCCACAGCCTAGCCATCGACTAGAGAGGAATCCCAAGAAGCCCCTTGCATCTCGCATGGAGACTGGACTTTCCAAAGCCACAGGAGTGGGTCACTGAGGTCCCCATCGTAACTCGAGAAAAACCCACGTTTTCTGCAGCAACTCGAGAAAAACCAGGAGTTTCTCCCCTCAACACGAGATGAGGCCCTTTTACACTGCAGCATCTCGAGAGAAATCCCACCTTCCCTCTTGAGCTTCAAAAGGGTCCTTGACACCCTTGAGGCAACTCAAGAAGTTCCCCGACAAACCAGTCTCCACTTGAGAGCAACACCAAGGGTCCCGCCACAACTCAAGAAGAGCCCTGCTTTTCCCTCGTCATCTCGAAATGAGGGTCCATTTCCTTGCTTCATCAGGAAAGCAAACCCGGGATTCCCATCACACCTAAAGTGGAGGTGGCCCCAAACTCTATTCAGCACTCCCCTCTATTCAAGAGAATGCTGGTGGCCTAACGTAGATGGTGCAAACTTCTTGTCTTGAAGTTTTATTGGTTTTCCACGGAAACCAAGTTATTCAGCCTCTTTTCTCCATTTAAATTTCCAACTATGCTATTTCTTCCTAATCTAATCTTATATTTCTAATTAAATAAATAAATAAGTTTTTCCTCACCTATGCCATTCA
>SJYS01015234.1:435911-449841 GCA_006410695.1 Philantomba maxwellii
CTACAGCATTCCCATCCTGCATACCACCTTCTCTAACCCCACCAACTCATTTTTAGTAGTATCTATGGCCAGGAGCTGAGCTAGTGTTTCCCAGCAATGAAAGAAAAGTCTGCTCTAGTGTCTGACAGCCCTGACATTTTATTTCCTTGAATTAAAAAAATCTATTAAAGGCCTAGAAGCTGTAATTTTCAGCATCCAAAAAGCTAGATCACTATATCTAAATCCTCTGGTGCTCCTAGCTTGAGAAGTCAAAGTTTTTCCTGTCTGATAATAAGGTAAATGCAAAAGGTGTGCTCTTTCTTTTAACCTTTAGTAATTTGCACAATTTTAGTAGGCGGCAAGAACAAAACTTTAATTTTTCCAGTATAATCAGAATCTACTACACCAGGCACCAACGAAATTCTTTGAAAAGTAAGCAAGCTACGTCCTAACACAAGTCCTACAATGTCCTCAGGCAGCCTCTCCCATTGGAATGGGAGTAACCGGCCCATCAGGGGTTAATATTGTTGCCAAGTCTCCTTTTCGCTCTGCTTTTTTCCTAGCCTGGGGTTAATTGGCATGGATTGTTGTCTCTCTTTAGCAGGACATTGCCAGCAAAAATGTTCTATTTGACCTCAAGAGAAACATTTTTTTTTGTAAAATCATTTTTAGTACGATTATTTTTCTTTCTTTTTTCTCTTTTTTTGTTTTCCTTTCTCTCTCTCTGTCTCTTTTTTTCCCCCTTGGGTGAGGCCCACACCGAGGGTTTTTTTTTTTTTTTTTGCAAAGACCAGGTTCAGTTTTTAAAGGGTCTTTTGCTCAAAAATATTCTCCCTATACTTTTCAACCTTAAACAATATTCTGGGAGGCTTTGAAGGCAAAGTGTGGATTTCTTAAGCCCTGGGGAGGCACAAACAGAGGTTGCAGTGGTTGCCTTAAATAAGATATATTTTTAAAGGTTTGGTTTGTGTAGAGGGGGAGTGGGCTCGCCAGAGCGCTCGGCTGCTGTGTCCTGAAAGGACTCTCCTTCCTCAGGAGGAAGAGTACAGTCTCCCTCCTTTTCTTCGTCAATGGCAGAAAATATGATTTGCATAGAAGGTGGAGACCCACTACCATCCACTGCTATAGCCTTTCCCATAGGCTATCTAACAGCTTCTTGACGGGGGTCCAGAACACTTCTAAGGGCCAATTAATATTTTACAGCCCTTTTCCTATAAGTGTTTTTCAACCAGAAGACTTATTTGTGTTGATCTTCCCAAAATCTGCTGCCACTCTCAGAAAGCACTAAATAAAGTTACATTCTTGCATAGCAAAGATACAACAATTTATAACAGGTAAAGTAAGTACAGTGATTTATAACAAAAGAAAAATAATTAACTCAAAAATCTAGGGTTGCTAACATCAAAACTACTATATACCTTTTTCCATATCCTGATTACATTGATTAATATCCTCCCAAGTGCCTAAAAGATAAAGAATATGGAGGCCTGGCAGCAATCANAAAGTAAGTACAGTGATTTATAACAAAAGAAAAATAATTAACTCAAAAATCTAGTGTTGCTAACATCAAAACTACTATATACCTTTTTCCATATCCTGATTACATTGATTAATATCCTCCCAAGTGCCTAAAAGAAAAAGAATATGGAGTCCTGGCAGCAATCATTGAGTCAACACTGAAAACCTGTCACCAATATGATTTTAGCTCTTTAGAAAAGGCTCTGTATCTTTAAGATGCTTTAAGCTTTGGGCCTCTCACGGTTGGGGGGCTGTAAGAAATTCACAAGTTGTAAAAAGTCCATGGGAACCTGTGAGGCAAGGTAGAGTGTTATCAGAGGGGGTTTGAACTGAAACATTCCTTTCAAATGCAGAAGGCTGAAGCCCTAAGTTAATTTTTTACAGAGAATGTCAGGAGAGTGGAAAAGCAGAGTACAATAAAATCAGGCTGACTCTGGTTTTGGGGTTCATGCTCAAGAAATTCCAGGGGGAAGCCTGAGGCCTGACTCACCTTACCCATCAGGCCTCCCCACATGATATTCTAATGGGTGGGATCTCCCATGCTGGCTCTTGGCACCTCTCCAGTTGCTGCCGGGGCCGCAGTCCTCATCTGGAGTTGAGGCTGGAACCTCATGTTTCCTCTCCAGTGCTGACATGGATATTGGGGTTCCTCCCAAAGGTCCACAGGGGAGTCAAGTCTTGTCTCGTGTGGAGACATGAAAGCCCGCTTTGCTCTCCAGCTGGAAAAGCAGCGTCAGGCTTCCTGTCGAGATGACATGGGATTGGTGGCTTGCTCTTCAGGTGCCACAGGGCTGTCACATCAGCCATTGTGTTCTGAGTTGATCCTCGGGGTGACTGTCGAGTCAGTGCAGGGGAGGCAGGTGTATCTGGAGTGGATTAAGACATCGGGGTCTTTTGGAATGGTGGCACGACCCCTGGAGTTCCTCTCAAGTTTCAAGTTGAGACTGCCTCCTCTTGACATGCGACGGGAATGCTGGGATTCCTTTCCCGAGGAAGCAGGAAAGTGGACTCTCATCTCCAGATGAGGAGTGCTGGGAACCAGCTCGTGAAATCCCACACATGACGAAGTCATGTGGAGACCTGATGGGCATGGCGAGTCAGGCCTCTAGGGTTCCCCTGGATTTTTCTGAACATCTACCCCCAAAATCCAGAGTCTGCCTTCTTTAATATGATATGCTTTCCACCTACTCTTCAGCCATTAACAGGGTCCTGCCCCCACCCAACTTTTTCTAGGATAAAGTTAATGTAGAGCTTTTAGATAATAAATCTCCTGGGCATAATAAGAGTGTTTCAATCCAAAAACCCCTCTGATGGCTTTCTAGCCTGCCTGCTGGACTCTTATAGCTCCGCATGTGATTATTTGTGGCCTTCTGACCGCGAAAGGCACAGGAAGTTTAAAACATCCTAGGAATGTAGGGGCTTCCAAGGAGTCAAAATCATTAGAATAGGACTGATTAAACGTTTCATTTGTTGAGCCAATATTTGCTTCCGAATTTTCATAACTTTTATTTGTAGATATAAATGGTATATAGAAATAACAGGTAGTAGACCTGGTATTAGCAACATTAGATCTTTGAGTTAAGTACTTTCTTTGTTATAACCCACTGCACCTTTGTTCTACAGGAATGTAACTTTATTTAGTACTTTGAGGGTGATGCAGAGTAAAGAAAAAACTCTTCTAGGGAAAAAGAGTTTTTCTTGTTGATAGACATTTATCTAGGAAGAGAGCCATAAAAATATCGACAGGACTCTAGGCCAGAAGATAATGTAAACCACCTGAGACCTTTTGCATACAGGAAGTTATGCAAAAAGAAAGTCTGGTCTCAATGAGGATCAGGACTGCTGCCTTTGCATAACTCTACATATTCCATTATTTCTTTATATACTACTTGGGGTATATAAGCTGATTTTGAAAATAAAGTTGTGAGTTTGCACTGATGCTGGCTTCCCCCATGTCGTTCTTTTCTCCCCGTTTCTGGCTGAATTCCCATCTGGAGTGTTATGGCTCGCCACATCTACTTACTTGCCCTGGCTTCTAAGATCCACGTGAGAGGAAGTCCAAGGCAGGGCACCCTCCACTGTTCAAGTGGGCACCAGTGGCCTAACGTAGATGGTGCAAACCTCTTTTCTCAAGGTTTTATTAGTTTTCCAAGTAAATCAAGTTATTCAGCCTCTTTTCTCCACTAATTTGCCTACTACACTATTCTTTTCTAATGTCTTTTTATTTATAATTAAAAAGTCCTTTCCCAGACTCCAACAACATCCCTGCTTCGAATTCCCTGGATCCACTGGGGCTGGAGCATGGCAGAGGAGGGAAAAAACGGGGCTCTTCTTGAGTTGTGGCATGCCCCTCAGTGTTCCTAATGAGTGGAGACAGATATGTCAGGGAACTTCTTGAGGTCACTCAAGGTTGTCAAAGACCCTTTTGAGGCTCAAGAGGGAAAGTGGGATTTCCCTCAAGATGCTGCAGCAGAAAAGGGCTTCATCTCGCCTGGAGGGGATAATTTCCTGGTGTTTGTCAAATTGTGGCAGGAAATTTGAGGTTCCTCTTGAGTTACGACGGGGACCTCAGGGACCTGTTCATGTGGCCTCAGGAAAATCCAGTCTCCATGAGGGTTGCGAGGGGACTCTCGGGATTCCTCTCCAGTCGCTGCCAGGGTTGACGTCCTCATCTGGAGTTGAGGCAGGAACCTCAGGTTTCCTCTACAGTGCTGACATGGATTTGGGGGTTCTCTCGGAGTTTCTGCAGTGGAGATAGGCCTCGTTTCTTGTGCAGACATGCAAGTCTGCTTTCTTCTCGAGCTGTCAAAACAGAGTGAGTATTCCTGTCGAGTTGACATAAGGATCGGTAGCTTTCTCTCAAGGTGTCACAGGGATGTCACACCTGTCATCGTGTTTTGAGGAGATCCTTGGGATGTCCGTTGAGTCAGCGCAGGGAAGTCAGGTGTATCTGGAGTGGATTGGGACATCAGGGTCTTTTACAATTGTGGCATGACCCCTGGAGTTCCTCTCGACTTTCAAGTTGAGAACCCCCCTCATCTTGTGATGCAACGGGAACACCAAAATTCTTTTCCCAATGAATCAGGTAAATTGACCCTCACCTCGAGATAAGAAGGGAAAACCGGGGCTCTTCTTGAGATGTGGCGGGACCCTCGGTGTTCCTCTCAAGTGGGGATGGATATATCAGGGAACTTCTTGAGTTGCCTCAAGGATGTCAAGAACCCTTTCGAGGCTCAAGAGGGAAGGTGGGATTTCTCTCGAGATGCCACAGCAGAAAAGGGCCTCATGTCGCATTGAGGGGAAAATCTCCTGGTTTTTCTCAAGTTGTGGCAGGAAACTTGGGGTTCCTCTCGAGGTACGATGGGGGCCTCAGGGACCCAATCCTGTTGCCTTAGGAAAGTCCAGTCTCCAGGCCATTTGTGAGGGGCTTCTCAGGATTCCTCTCAAGTTGCTGCCTGGCCTGAGGTCCTCACCTGGATCTGAGGCTGGAACCTGTTTTCCTCTGCAGAGCTGACATGGATCTCAAGGTTCCTCTGGCATTTCCACAGGGGAGACAGGCCTCGTCTCGTGTGCACACATGCAAGTCTGATGTCCTCTCGAGCTGGAAAATCAGTGTCAGGCTTCCTGCCGAGTTGACATAGGGACTGGTGGCTTTCTCTTGTGGTGCCACAAGACTATCACACCTGCAATCGTGTTTTGAGTCGATCCTCATTGTGACCATCGAGTCGGTGCAGGGAAGCAAGCTGTATCTGGAATTCACTGGGACATCAGGGTCTTTTGGAAATGTGGCATGATCCCTTTAGTTCCTGTCGAGGTTCAAGTTGAGACTGCCTCCTCTTGAGATGTGACAGGAATGCCAGGATTCCTTTCTCGATGAAGCAGGGAAATGGACCCTCATCTCGAGATGAAGAGTGCCGTGAGCCAGCATGGGAGATCCACCCATGGCAAGGTGATGTGAAGAGGCCTGATGGGCAAGGCGAGTCAGGCCTCATGGGTTTTCCCCGGATTTTCCTGAACATCTACCCCCAAAACCCAGAGTCTGCCTGCTTTACTGTGTTATGCTTTCCACCTACTCTTCTGACATTAACAGGGGGATGTCCGCCACCCACATTTTTATATGAAAAAGTTAATGTAGATCTTTAGATAATAAATCTCCTGGGCATAATAAGAGTGTTTCAATCCAAAAATCCCTCTGATGGCTTTATAGCCTGCCTACTGGACTCTTACATCAGTGCATGTGATTGTTTTTGGCCTCCCAACTGCGAGAGTCACAGGAAGCTTAAGACATCCTAGGAATGTAGGGGCTTCCGAGGAGTCTAAATCATTAGAATAGGACTGATTAAAGGTTTCATTTGTTGAGCCAATACTTGCTTCCAAATTTTCATATCTTATATTTATAATATAGATGGTATATAGAAAAAAGAGGTAGTAAACTTGGTATTAGCAATATTAGATCTTTGACTTAAGTTCGTTCTTTGTTATAACCCACTGCACCTTTGTTCTACAGGAATGTAACTTTATTTAGTACTTTGAGGGTGATGCAGAATAAATAAAATCTCTTCTAGGGAAAAAGAGTTTTTCTGGTTGATAGACATATATCTAGGAAGAGAGTCATAAAAATATTAACAGGACTGTAGGCGAGAAGAAAATGTAAACCACCTGAGACCTTTTGCATATGGGAAGGTATGCAAAAAGAAAGCCTTGTCTCAATGTGGGTCAGGACTGCTGCCCCTGCATGACTCTGCATATTCCATTATTTCTTTATGTACAACTGGGGGTATATAAGCTGATTTTGAAAATAAAGTTGTGAGTCTTGCACTGATACTGGCCTCCCCCATGTCGTTCTTTTCTCCCCTTTTCTGGCTGAATTCACATCTGGATGGCAGAGGCTCACCAAGTCTACTTATCGCCCTGGCTCCTAAGATCCACATGAAAGGGAGCCCAAGGTGGGGCACCCTCCGCTATTCAAGTGGGCGCCTGTGGCCTAACGTAGATGGTGCAAACCACTTGTCTCAAGATTTTATTAATTTTCCATGCAAACCAAATTTCTTAGCCTATTTTCTTCATTAATTTTCCTACTACACTATTCTTTTTAATCTCTTTATATTTCTAATTAAATAGTCCTTTCCCAGACTCCGACTCTGTCCCTGCTTCAAATTCCCTGGATCCACCGGGGCTGGACGGTGGCAAAGGAGGGAAAACCGGGGATCTTCTTCACTTGTGGTGTAACCCTCGGTGTTCCTCTTGAGTGGAGATGGATATTTCGGGGAACTTCTTGAGTTGCCTGAAGGGTGTCAGGGACCTTTCGAGGCTCAAGAGGGAAGGTGGGATTTCTCTCGACATGCAGTGGTGNCTGGACGGTGGCAAAGGAGGGAAAACCGGGGATCTTCTTCACTTGTGGTGTAACCCTCGGTGTTCCTCTTGAGTGGAGATGGATATTTCGGGGAACTTCTTGAGTTGCCTGAAGGGTGTCAGGGACCTTTCGAGGCTCAAGAGGGAAGGTGGGATTTCTCTCGACATGCAGTGGTGGGAAAGGGCCTCATCTCGTTTTGAGGGTGAATCTCATGGTTTTTCTCGTGTTACATCAGGAAACTTGGGGTTCATCTTGAGTTATGACGGGGACTTCAGAAATCTGCTTGTGTTGCCTCAAGAAATTCTAGTCTCCATGGGAGTTGTGAGGGGCTTCTCGGGATTCCTCTCTGGTCGATGCCAGGGCCGGGGTCTTCATCTGGATTTGAGGACAGAAATTCAGAGTTCCTCTCTAGTGCTGAGATGGTTCTCTGGGCTCCTCTGGAGTTTCCACAGGGGAATCAGGCCTCATCTCCTGTACAGACATGCTACTCCACTTTCTTCCCGAGCTGTCAAGTAGTGTCAGGCTTCCGGTCGAGTTATCATAGGGATCGGTGGCTTTCCCCATGTTGCAACAGGGCTGTCACACCTGCCATATTGTTATGAGTCAATCCTCGGGGTGACCGTTGTGTCAGTGCAGGGCAGCCACGNGTCAAGTAGTGTCAGGCTTCCGGTCGAGTTATCATAGGGATCGGTGGCTTTCCCCATGTTGCAACAGGGCTGTCACACCTGCCATATTGTTATGAGTCAATCCTCGGGGTGACCGTTGTGTCAGTGCAGGGCAGCCACGTGTATCTGGAGTGGATTATGACACCAGGGTCTTTTTGAATTGCGGCACATCCCCTGGTGTTTCTCTCGAAGTTCAAGTTGAGACCGCCTCCTCTGGACGTACGACAGGAATACCGAGATTGCTTTCCCCACGAAGCATGGAAATGGAGCCTCATCATGAGATGAGGAGGGACAACCAGGGCTCTTCTTTAGTTGTGGTGGGACCCTCAGGGTTCCTCTCCAGTGGACGTGGTATGTCAGGGAACATTTTAAGTTGCCTCAAGTGTGCCAAGGGCCCTTTAGAGGCTCAAGAGGGAAGGTGGGATTTCTCTCGAGATGCCGCAGCTGAATAGGGCCTCATCTCGCGTTGTGGGGAGAATCTCCTGGTTTTTCTTGAGTTTCAGCAGAAAAGAGGGTTTCCTCTCGAGTTACGACGGGGACCTAAGGTTCCCGCTTGTGTTGCCTCAGGAAAGTCCACTCTCAATGCAAGTTGTGAGCCACCTCTCGGGATTTCTCTCCAGTAGCTGCTGGGGCCGAGGTCCCCATCTGGAGTTGAGGCTGGAATTTCAGGGTGCTTCTCCAGTGCTGACTTGGGTCTTGGGGTTCCTCTGGAGTTTCCACAGGGGGGTCAAGCCTCGTCTCGTGTGGAGACATGCAAGTCTGCTTTCCTCTCAACCTGGAAAAGCAGTGTCAGGCTTCCTGTCGAGCTGACATAGGGATCAGTGGCTTTCTCTCGAGGTGCCACAGGTCTGTCAAGCCTGCTACTTTGTTTTGAATCGATCCTCAGGGAGACTGGCGAGACATTGCAGGGGCGTGAGGTGTATCTTGAGTGGATTTGTTCATCGGGGTCTTTTGAAATGGTAACACGACCCCTGGACTTCCTCTGGAGGTTCAAGTTGAGACCGTCTCCTCTTGAGGTGCGATGGGAAGGCCTGGATTCCTTTCATGACGAAGCAGGGAAATGGACCATTGTCTCGATTTGAGGAGGGGAAATCAAGGGTCTTCTTGAGTTGTGGCCGGACCCTCATTGTTTCTCTCAAGTTGAGGCGGGTAAGCCGGGAAAATTCCTGAGTTGCCACAAGGGGGTAAAGGACTCTTTCGAGGCTCTGGGGGAAGGTGGGATTTCTCTCCAGACGCCACAGTGGAAAAGGGCCTCATCTAGCATTGAGGGGAGAATTTCCTGGTAATTGTCGAGTTGCGACAGGAAAATTGGACTTCCTTTCGAGATACATCGGGGACTTCAGGGATCCTCTTTTGATTCCTCAGGAAAAGCCAGTCCCCATGAGAGTTGCAAGGGGCCTCTTGGGATTCCTCTTCAGTTGCTGCTGGGGCTGTGGTCCTCGACTCGACTTGAGGTCTGAAATTCAGATTTCCTCTCCAGATCTCACATGGACCTCGGGGTTCTTCTGGAGTTTCCACAAAGGAGTCAAGCCTCGTCTTCTGTGGAGACATGCAAGTCCATTTTCCTCTCTTGCTGCAAAAGCAGTGTCATGCTTCCTGTCGAGTTGACAGTGAGTTCGGTGGTGTTCTATCTAGGTGACTCAGGGCTCTCACAACTGCCATTGTGTTTTGAGACAATCCTCAGGGTGACCGTTGAGTCAGTGCAGGGGAGTAAGTTGTATCTGGATCTGATTGGAATATCAGGGTTTTTTGGAATGGTGGCACGATCCCAGGAGTTCTTGTCGAGTGTCAAGCTGAGACTGACTCCTCTTGAGATGCGACAGGAATGCTGGGATTCCTTTCCTGACGATTCAGGGAAATGGACCCTCATCTCGAGATGAGGAGGGTAAACCTGGGTGCATCCCGAGTTGTGGAAGAACCCTCAGTGTTCCTCTCAAGGGGAGACGGGTATGTCGGGGAACTTCTTGAGTTGCCTCAATGATATCAAAGACCCTTTCGAGGCTCAAGAGGGAAGGTGGGATTTCTCTTGAGACGCAGAAAAGCACCTTTCTCTGCAGCAGAAAAGCACCTCATTTTGCATTGCAGGGAGAATCTCCTGGTTTTTCTAGAGCTGTGGCAGGAAACTTGGGGTTCTTTTCGAGTTATGTTGGGGACTTCAGGGACCCGCTCGTGTTGCCTCAGAAAATCCAGTCTCCATGCGAGTTGCAAGTGGTCTCTTGGGATTCCGCTCCAGTCATTGCCGGGTCCGAGGTCTTCATCTGTATTTGAGGCCGGAACCTCAGGTTTTCTTTCCAGTGCTCTCATGGAACTCGGAGTTTCTCTGGAGTTTCCACATTTGAGTCAGGCCTCTTCTCATGTGTAGACATGCAAGTCTGCTTTCCTCTCCAGCTGGAAAAGCAGTCTCAGGTTTCCTGTCAAGATGACATAGGGATTGGTGGCTTTCTCTCGAGGTGACACAGGGCTGTCCCACCTGCCATTGTGTTTTGAGTTGACCCTCGGGGTGACCATCGAGTCAGTGCAGGGGATTCAGTTGTATCTGGAGTGGATTGGGACATCGGGGTCTTTTGGAATGGTGGCACCACCCCTGGACTTCCTCTCGAGGTTCAAGTTGAGATCTCCTCCTCTTCAGTTGCCATGGAAATGCTGGGATTCTTTTCCTGATGAAGCAGGGAAATGAAACCTCATCTCAATATGAGGAGTGCCGCGATCCAGCACGGGAGATCCCACCCATGACAAGGTCATGTGGAGAGGCCTTATGAGCAAGGCAAGTCAGACCTCAGGGTTTTCCCCTGGATTTTCCTGAACATCTACCCCCAAAATCCAGAGTCTGCCTGCTTTACTATGTTATGCTTTCCACCTACTTTTCAGACATTAACAAGGGGCTGGGCACACCCACCCATTTCTAGGATAAAATTAATGTAGAGCTTTTAGATAACAAATCTCCTGAGTATAATAAAAGTGTTTCAAACAAAAAAACCCTCTCATCACTTTCTAGCCTGCCTGCCAGACGATTACAGCTGTGTATGTAATTGTTTGCGGCCTGCCAACCATGAAAGGCACAGGAAGCTTAAAGCATCCTAGGAATGTAGGGGCTTCCAAGGAGTCAGAATCATTAGAATAGGACTGATTAAAGGTTTCATTTGTTGAGCCAATACTTGCTGCCAAATTTTCATATATTTTATTTGTTAATATAGTTGGTATGTAGAAATAACAGGTAGTAGACCTGGTATTAGCAACATTAGATTTTTGAGTTAAGTACTTTCTTTGTTATAACCCACTGCACCTGTTTTCTCCAGGAATGTAAATTTATTCAGCACTTTGAGGGTGATGCAGAGTAAAGAAAAAACTCTTCTAGGGAAAAAGAGCTTTTCTGTTTGATAGACAGTTATCTAGGAAGAGAGTCATAAAAATATTAACAGGACTCTAGGCCAGAAGATAATGTAAACCACTTGAGACCTTTTGTTTATGGGAAGGTATGCAAAAAGAAAGCCTGGTCTCAATGATGATCAGGACTACTGCCCCTGCATAACTCTGCATATTCCATTATTTCTTTATGTACAACTGGGGGTATATAAACTGATTTTGAAAATAAAGTTGTGAGTCTTGCACCAATTCTGGCCTCCTCCATGTCGTTCTTTTCTCCCCATGTCTGACTGAATTCCCATTTGAATCGCAGAGCCTCGCCACGTCTACATACTTGCCCTGGCTTCTAAGTTCCACGTGAGAGGGAGCCCAAGGCGGGCCACCCTCTGCTATTCAAGTGGGCGCCAGTGGCCTAACGTAGATAGTGCAAACCTCTTGTCTCGAGGTTTTATTAATTTTCCATGTAAATCAAGTTATTCAGCATCTTTTGTCCTCTAATTTTCCTACTACACTATTCTTTCCTAATCTGTTTATATTTCTAATTAAATAGTCCTTTCCCAGACTTTGACGCCGTCCCCACTTTGAATTCCCTGGATCCACTGGGGCTGGACCCTGGAAGACGAGGGAAAACCAGGGCTCTTCTTGAGTTGTGGCAGGACCCTTGGTGTTCCTCTCGAGTGGAGACAGATATGTCAGGGAACTTCTTGAGTTGCCTCAAGGGTGTCAAGGACCCTTTCAAGGCTCANAAGACGAGGGAAAACCAGGGCTCTTCTTGAGTTGTGGCAGGACCCTTGGTGTTCCTCTCGAGTGGAGACAGATATGTCAGGGAACTTCTTGAGTTGCCTCAAGGGTGTCAAGGACCCTTTCAAGGCTCAAGAGGGAAGGTGGATTTCTCTCGAGATGTCACAGCAGATAAGGGCCTCATCTCATGTTGAGGGGAGAATCTCCTGGTTTTTCTAGAGTTGCAGCAGGAAACTTGGGGTTCATCTCTAATTACAACAGGTACCTCTGCGGCCCGCTCGTGTTGCCTCAGGAAAGTTCAGTCTCCAAGCGAGTTTTGAGGGGCCTCTCGGGATTCCTCTGCAATTGCTGCCAGGGGCGATTTCCTTGTCTGGAATTCAGGCCGGAACCTCAGGTTTCCTCTCCAGTGCTGACATAGATCTCGGGGTTCCTCTGGCGTTTCCACAGGGGGTCAGGCCTCGTCTCGTGTACAGACATGCAAGTCCACTTTCCTCTCGAGCTGTCAAAGCATTTTCAGGCTTCCTGTCGAGTACTCAAAGGAATCAGTGGCTTTCTCTCTAGGTGCCACTGGGCTGTCACACCTGCCATCCTGTTTTCAGCCAATTCTCTGGGTAACCGTCGAGTAAGTTGTATCTGGGGAGTCAGTTGTATCTGGCGTGGTTGGGACATTGGGGTCTTTTGGAATTGTGGCAGGACCCCTGAAGTTCCTCTCGAGTCTCTACTTCAGACCGCCTCCTCTTGAGGTGCGACGTGAATGCTGGGATTCCTTTCCTGACGCAACAGAGAAATGGAAGCTCATCTAGAGATGAGGAGGGAAAACAGGGGCTCTTCTTGAGTTGTGGTGGGACCTTCGGTGTTCCCCTCGAGTGGAGATGTGTATGTCTGGGATCATCATGAGTTGCCTCAGGGTGTCAAGAACACTTTCATGGCTCAACAAGGAAGGTGGGATTTCTCTCAAGACATTAAAGCAGAAAAGGACCTCATCACGTGTTGAGGGGAGAATCTCCTGGTTTTTCTCAAGGTGCAACTGGAAACTTGGGATTCTTCTCGAGTTACACAGGGAACACGGGGCCCGCTCATGTTGTCTCAGGAAAATCTAGTCTCCATGCGAGTTGCGTGGGGCCTGTTGGCATTCCTGTCCTGTTGCTGCCGGAGCAGTGGTCCTCAGCTGGAGTTGAGCCAGGAACCTCAGGGTTCCTCTCCAGTGCTGACATGGATCTCGGGGTTCCTCTGAAGCATCCACAGGGGAGTCAGCCCTTGTCTCGTGTGGAGACATGCAAGTCTGCTTTCCTCTCGAGCTTGAAAAGCAGTGTCAGTATTCCTGTGGAGTTGACATGTGATTGATGGCTTTCTGTCGAGGTGCCACAAGGCTGTTACACCTGCCATCGTGTATTGATTCGATCATCGAGGTGACTGTCGAGTCATTGCAGGGGAGTCAGGTGTATGTGGAGCGGAATGGGACATCGGGTTCTTTTGGAATTGTTGCATGTCCCCTGGAGTTCCTCTTAAAGCTCAAGTCCAGACCGCCTCCTCTTGAGGTACGATGGGATCACCGGATTACTTTCCTGATGAAGCAGGGAAATGGACCTCATCTCGAGATGAGGAGTGGCAGGAGCCAGCATGGGAGATCTCACCCCTGACAGGGTCATGGGGAGAGGCCTGATAGGCAAGGGGAGTTCCTGATAGGCAAGGCCTCATGGGTTCCCCATGGATTTTCCTGAACATCTACTCACAAAAACCAGAGTCTGCCTGCTTTACTGTATTATGCTTTTGACCTACTCTTCTGACATTAACAGGGGGCTGTCCCCCACCTACATTTTTATAGGAAAAAGTTAATGTAGAGCTTTCAGATAATAAATCTCCTGGGCATAATAAGAGTGTTTCAATCCAAAACTCCCTCTGAAGGCTTTCTAGTCTGCCTGCTGGACTCTTAGAACTGTGTGTGTGATTGTTTGTGGCCTCCCGACCATGAGAGGCACAGGAAGCTTAAAACATCCTAGGAATGTAGCGGCTTCCGAGGAGTCAAAATCATTAGAATAGGACTGATTAAAGGTTTCATTTGTTGAGACAATACTTGCTGCCAAATTTTCATATCTTTTATTTGTAGATATAGATGGTATATAGAAATAGCAGGTAGTAGACTTTGTATTAGCAGCATTAGATCTTTGAGTTACGTACTTTCTTTGCTATAACCCACTGCATTTTTATTCTACAGGAATGTAATTTTATTTAATACTTTGAGGGTGATGCAGAGTAAAGAAAAAACTCTTCTAGGGAAAAAGAGTTTTTCTGGTTTATAGACATTTATCTA
>SJYS01015234.1:459091-471842 GCA_006410695.1 Philantomba maxwellii
GTGGAGACATGCAAGTCCATTTTCCTCTCGAGCTGGAAAAGCAGTGTCAGGCTTCCTGTCGAGTTGACATAGGGATTGGTGGCTTTCTCTCGAGGGGCCACAGGGCTTACACACCTGCCATCGTTTTGAGTTGATCCTCGGGGTGACCGTCGAGTCAGTGCAGGGGAGTCAGTTGTATCTGGAGAGGATTGAGATATCGGGGTCTTTTGGAATTGTGGCACGAACCTTGGAGTTCCTTTTGAGGTTCAAGTTGAGACTGGCTCCTCTTGTGCTGCAATGTGAACATGGAGATTCCTTTCCCGAAGAAGCAGGGAAATGGACCCTCATCTCGAGATGAGGAGGGAAAACCAGGGCTCTTCTTGAGTTTTGCCAGACCCTTGGGGTTCCTCCCGAGTAAAGACGTGTATGTCGAGGAATTTCTTGAGTTGCCTCAAGAGTTTCAAGAACCCTTTCGAGGCTCAAGAGGAAAGATGGGATTTCTCTCAAGTTGCCTCAGTCGAAAAGGGCCTCATCTCGTATTGAGGGGAGGCTCTCCTGGTTTTTCTCGAGATGTGGCAGGAAACTTGGTGTTCCTTTCGAGGTATGAAGGGGACCTCTGGGACCCACTCGTGTGGCCTCAGGAAACTGCAGTCTCCATGCGAATTGCGAGGGGCCACTTGGGAATCCTCTCGAGTCACTACTGGGGCCACGGTCTTCAGCTGGATTTGAGACTGGAGCCTCAGGTTTCCTCTCCAGTGCTGACATGGATCTCGGGGTCCAGTGGAGTTTCCACAGGAGAGTCAGGCCTTGTCTCTTGTGGAGACATGCAAGTCTGCTTTCCTCTCAAGCTGGAAAAGCAGTGTCAGGCTTCCTGTCGAGTTGACATAAGGATCAGTGGCTTTCTCTCCAGGTGCGACAGTGCTGTCACAGCTGACGTCGTGTTTTGAGTTGATCCTAGGGGTGACCGTTGAGTCAGTGCATGAGAGTCAGGCGTATGTGGAGTGGATTGGGTCTTCGGGGTCTTTTGGAATGGTGGCAGTACACCTGGAGCTCCTCTCGATTTTCCACTTGAGACTGCCTCCTCTTGAGGTGTGACAGGAACACCGAGATTCATTTCACAACAAAGCAGGGAAATGGAACATCATCTCGAGATGAGGAGGGAAACCCGGAGCTCTTCTTGAGTTGTGGCAGGACCCTCGGTGTTCCTCCCGATTGGAGACGGGTATTTTGGGGAACATCTTGAGTTACCTCAATGGTGTCAAGGACCCTTTCGAGGCTCCAGAGGGAAGGTGGGATTTCTCTTGAGATGGTGCAGCAGAAAAGGGCTTCATCTTGCTTTGAAGGTAGAATTCCCTGGTTTTTCTCGAGTTGCAGCAGGAAACTCAGNCCGATTGGAGACGGGTATTTTGGGGAACATCTTGAGTTACCTCAATGGTGTCAAGGACCCTTTCGAGGCTCCAGAGGGAAGGTGGGATTTCTCTTGAGATGGTGCAGCAGAAAAGGGCTTCATCTTGCTTTGAAGGTAGAATTCCCTGGTTTTTCTCGAGTTGCAGCAGGAAACTCAGGGTTCCTCTTGAGTTAGTAGGGGGACCTCAGGCGCCTTCTCCTGTTGCTTCAGGAAATTCCAGTCTACATGCGAGTTGCAAGAGGCCTCTAAGGATTCATCTGCAGTTGCTTCCCAGGCCGAAGTTCTCATCTGGATTTAAGGCTGGAAATCAGGGTTACTCTCCACTGTTGACATGGATCTCGGGGTTCCTCTGGAGTTTCCACAGGGGATGCAGGCCTCGTCTCGTGTGGAGACATGCAATTCTGCTTTCCTCTCGAGCTCTCAAAGCAGTGTCAGGCTTCCTGTCAATTTGACAGGGATTGATGTGTTTTCTCGATGTGCCACAGGGCTGTCACACCTGCCATCGAATTTTGAGTCGATTCTTGGGGTGACAGTCAAGTCAGTACAGGGGAGTCAGGTGTATCTGCAGTGGACTGGGATCGGGGTCTTTTGGAATGGTGGCACGACCCCTGGAGTTCCTCTCATGGTTCAAGTTGAGACTGTCCCGTCTTGAGGTGTGACGGAACGCCGGGATTCCTTTCCTGACGAAGCAGGGAAATGGACCCTCATCTTGAGATGAGATGTGAAAACCCGTGCTCTTCTTGAGTTGTGGCAGGACACTCGGTGTTCCTCTTGAGTGGAGACGGGTATGTCGGGGAACTTCGTGAGTTGCCTCAAGGGTGTAAAGGACCCTTTCGAGGCACAAGAGGGAAGGGGGATTTCTCTCAAGACACTGCAGCAGAAAANGCTCTTCTTGAGTTGTGGCAGGACACTCGGTGTTCCTCTTGAGTGGAGACGGGTATGTCGGGGAACTTCGTGAGTTGCCTCAAGGGTGTAAAGGACTCTTTCTTGGCATATGAAGGAAGGTGGGATTTCTCTCAAGATGCCACAGGGGCAAAGGGCCTATTCTCACGTTGAAGGGAGAATCTCCTGGTTTTTCTCAGGTTGCGGCAGAAAACTCAGTGTTCCTCTCAAGTTACAATGGTGAACTTAGGGACCCACTCATGTGGCCTCAGAAAGTCCATTATCCATGCGAGTTGAGAGGGGCCTCTCAGGATTCCTCTCCAGCCACTGCCGGGGCCGCGGTCCTCAGCTGGAGTTGAGGTCGGAACCTCAGTGTTCCTTTCCAGTGCTGACATGGATCTCGGGGTTCCTCTGTAGTTTCCACAGGGGAGTCAGTCCTCGTCTCCTGTGGAGACATGCAAGTTCACTTTCCTCTGAAGCTTGAAAAGCAGTGTCAGGCTTCCTGTAGAGTTGACATAGGGATTGTTGGCTTTCTCTCGAGGTGCCACAGGGCTGTCACACCTGCCATCGTGTTTTGAGTCGATCCTCGGGGTGACTGTTGAGTCAGTGCACGGGAGTCAGGTGTATCTGGACTGGATTGGCACATCGGAGTCTTTTGGAATTTTGGCTCGACCCCTGGAGTTCCTCTCGAGGTTCAAGGTGAGACCACCTCCTCTTGAGGGGTGAAGGGAACGCTGGGATTCCTTTCTCAATGAAGCAGGGATATGGACCCTCATCTGGAGATTAGGGGGAAATCCGTGGCTCTTCTTGAGTTGTGGCAGGACCCTTGGTGTTCCTCTCGCATGGAGAGGGGTATGTCAGGGAACTTATTGAGTTGCCTCAAGGTTGTCAAGGACCCCTTCGAGGCTCAATAGTGAAAGTGGGATTTCTCTCGAGATGGGGCAATGGTAAAGGGGCTCACCTTGAGGTGAATGTAGAATCTCCTGTTTTTTCTCGAGTTGCGGCAGGAAACTTGGGGTTCCTCTTGAGTTTTTAAGGGGACCTCAGGGACCGGCTCTTGTTGTGTCAGGAAAATCCAGTTTCCAGGCGAGTGGCCAGAGGCCTCTAGGAATTCATCTGCAGTCGCTTCTGGGGCCTATGTGCTCATCTGTATTTGAGCCCAGAAACTCAGGTTTCCTCTCCAGTGCTGACATGGATCTCGGGGTTCCTCTGGAGTTTGCACAGGGGAGTCATGCCTCGTCTCCTGTGGAGATATACAATTCCGCTTTCCTCTCGAGCTCTCAAAGAAGTGTCAGGCTTCCTGTCGAGTTGACATAGGGATAGGTGTCTTACTCTCGATGAGCCACAGGGCTGTCACACCTGCCATCATGTTTTGAGTAGATCCTCGGGGTGATCATCGAGTCAGTACAGGGAAGTCAGGTGTATCTGGAGTTGATTGGGATCGGAGTCTGTTGGAATTGCATCACGACCCCTGGAGTTCCTCTCCAGGTTCAAGCTGAGACCGCCTCCTCTTGAGGTGAGACAGGAACGCCGGGATTCTTTTCCCGACGAAGCAGGGAAATGGACCCTCATCTTGAGATGAGGAGTGCCAGGAGCCAGCATGGGAGATCCCACCAATGACAAGGTCATGCGGAGAGTCCTGATGGGCAAGGCGTGTCAGGCCTCAGGGTTTCTTCCTTGATTTTCCTGAATCTACCCCAAAAAAAACAGAGTCTGCCTTCTTTTCTGTGTTATGTTTTCACCTACTCTTTTGACATTATCAAGGGCCTGTTCCCCCACCAACTTTTTCTATGATAAAGTTAATATTGAGCTTTTGGATAATAAATCTCCTGGGCATAATATGAGTTTTTCAATCCAAAAGCCCCTCTCATGGCTTTATAGCTTGCCTTTTGGTCTCTTACAGCTGTGCCTGTGATTGAGGCCTCCCAACCACAGGAAGCACAGGAAGCTTAAAGCATCCTAGGAATGTAGGGGCTTCTGAGGAGTCAAAATCATTAGAATAGGACTGATTAAAGGTTTCATTTGTTGAGCCAATATTTGCTGCCAAATTTTCATATTTTTTATTTTTAAATATAGCTGGTATATAGAAAAAAAAGGTAGTAGACTTGGTATTAGCAACATTAGATCTTTAAGTCCTTTCTTTGTTACAACCCACTGCACCTNAAATCATTAGAATAGGACTGATTAAAGGTTTCATTTGTTGAGCCAATATTTGCTGCCAAATTTTCATATTTTTTATTTTTAAATATAGCTGGTATATAGAAAAAAAAGGTAGTAGACTTGGTATTAGCAACATTAGATCTTTAAGTCCTTTCTTTGTTACAACCCACTGCACCTTTGTTCTATAGGAATGTAAATTTATTTAGTACTTTATGGGTGATGCAGAGTAAAGAAAAAACTAGCCTAGGGGAAAATAGTTTTTCTGGTTGATAGACATTTATCTAGGAAGAGAGCCATAAAAATATTAACAGGCCTCTTGGCCAGAAGATAATGCAAACCACCTGAGGGAAGGTATATGGGAAGGTATGCAGAAAGAAAGCCTGGTCTCAATGAGGGTCAGGACTTCTGCCCCTGCATAATTCTGCATATTCCATTGTTGCTTTATGTCCAACGTGGATTATATAAGCTGATTTTTAAAATAAAGTTGTGAGTCTTGCACCAATGCTGGCCTCCCCCATGTCGTTCTTTTCTCCCCTTTTCCGNCAAACCACCTGAGGGAAGGTATATGGGAAGGTATGCAGAAAGAAAGCCTGGTCTCAATGAGGGTCAGGACTTCTGCCCCTGCATAATTCTGCATATTCCATTGTTGCTTTATGTCCAACGTGGATTATATAAGCTGATTTTTAAAATAAAGTTGTGAGTCTTGCACCAATGCTGGCCTCCCCCATGTCGTTCTTTTCTCCCCTTTTCCGGCTGAAATACCATCTGGATCACGGAAGCTTGCCAAGTCTACTTACTTGCCCAGGCTTCTAAGATCCACACGAGAGGGAGCCCAAGGTGATGCACACTCTGCTATTCAAGGGGGCGCTGGTGGCCTAATGTAGATGGTGCAAACCTCTTGTCTCAATGTTTTATTAGTTTTCCATGAAAACCAAGTTATTCAGCCTCTTTTCTCCACTAATTTTCCTACTACACTATTCCTTCCTAATCTCTTTATATTTCTAATTAAATAGTCCTTTCCCAGACTCCGACTCCATCCCCGCTTCGAATTCCCTGGATCCACCGGTGCTGGACTCTGGCAGAGGAGGGAAAACCAGGGCTCTTCTTGAGTTATGGTGGGACCTTCAGTGTTCCTCTCGAGTGGTGACGGATACGTCGGGGAACTTCTTGAGTTGCCTCAAGGGTGGCAAGAACACTTTCGAGGTTCAAGAGGAAAGGTAGAATTTCTCTCGAGAAACAGCAGCACAAAAGGGCCTCATCTCACGTTGAGGGGAGAATCTGCTGGTTTTTCTCGAGTTGCGGCAGGTAACTGGGGTTCCTCTCGAGTTACAACGGGGACCTCAGGGACCCGCTCATGTTGCCTCAGGAAAGTCCACTTTCCATGCGAGTTGGGAGGGGCCTCTTGAGATTCCTCTCCAGTCACTGCTGGGGCAGCGATCCTCATCTGGAGTTGAGGCTGGAAACTTAGGGTTCCTCTCAAGTGATGAGATGGTTCTCAGGGTTCCTCTGGAGTTTCCACAGGGGAGTCAGGCCTTGTCTCATGTGGAGACATGCAAGTCCACTTTCCTCTCGAGCTGGAAAAGCAGTTGTCAGGCTTCCTATCAAGTTGAAATAGGGGTTGGGGGCTATCTCTCAAGGTGCTACATGGCTCTCACACCTGCCATTGTGTTTTGAGTCGATCCTTGGGGTGATCGTCGAGTCAGTGCAAGGGAGTCAGGTGTATCTGGAGTGGATTGGGACATCAGGGTCTTTTGGAATGATGTACGACCCCTGGAGTTCCTCTCGAGGTTAAATTTGAGTCCGCCTCCTCTTGAGGTGTGAAGGGAACGCTGGTATTCCTTTCCCGACAAAGCAGGGAAATGGACCATCATATCGAGATGAGGAGGGAAAATCGGGGCTGTTCTTGAGTTCTGGTAGGAACCACAGTGTTCATCTCGAGTAGAGGTGGTTATGTTGGGAAAATCTTGAGTTGCCAAAAAGGTGTCAAGGACCCTTTGGAGGCTCAAGAGGGAAGGTGGGATTTCTCTTGAGACACCAGAGTGGAAAATGGCCTCATCTCGCCTTGAGGGGAGAATCTCCTGGTTTTTCACGAATTGTGGCAGAAAACTTGGGGTTCCTCTCGAATTACAAGGGGGACCTCAGGGACCCGGTCATGTGGCCTCAGGAAAGTCCAGTGTCCATGTGAGTTGCGAGAGGCCTCTCGAGATTCTTCTCCAGTCGCTTCCTGGGCCGCGGTCCTCATCTGGAAATGAGTCCGGGACCTCAGCATTCCTCTCCAGTGCTGACATGGACCTCGAGGTTCCTCTGTAGTTTCCACAGGGGAGTCAGGCCTCGTCAAGTGTGGAGACGTGCAAGTCCACTTGCCTATCAAGCAGGGAAAGCAGTGTCAGGCTTCTTGTCGAGATGACATAGGGATTGGTGGATTTCTCTCGAGGCGCCACAGGGCTGTCGCACCTGTCATCGTGTTTTGAATCAATCCTCAGTGTGACCATTGAGGCAGTACAGGGGAGTCAGGTGTATATGGAGTGGATTGGGACAACGGGGTTTTTTGGAATGGTGGCACGAACCCTGGACATCCAATTGAGACTCAAGTTGAGACTGCCTCCACTTGAGGTGCCACAGTAACGACAGGATTTCTTTTCCGATAAAGCAGGGAAATGGCACCTCATCTCGAAATGAGAAAGCAAACCTGGGGCTCTTCTTGCGTTGTGGAGGGACCGTCAGTGTTCCTCTCGGGTGGAGACGGGTATGTCGGGGAACTTCTTGAGTTGACTCAAGGGTGTTAAGGACCCTTTCAAGGCTCAAGAGGGAAGGTGGGATTTCCCTCGAAACACCACAGTGGAAAAGGGCCTCATCTCGCTTTGAGGGGAGAATCTGTTGGTTTTTCTCGAGTTACGGCAGGGAACATGGGGTTCCTCTTGAGTTACAACAAGACCTAAGTGACCTGCTCTTATGGCCTCAGGAAACTCCAGTCTCCTGGCGAGTTGGGAGGGCCCCTCGGGACTCCTTTCTAGTCGCTGCTCACGCCACAGTCCTCATCTCGAGTTGAGGCCAGAATCTCAGGGTTCCTCTGAAGTGCTGACATGGATCTCGGGGTTCCTCTGGACTTTCCACAGGGGAGTCAGGCCTCGTCTCGTGTGAAGACATGCAAGTCGACTTTCCTTTCAAGCTGGAAAAGCAGTGTCAGGCTTTCTGTCGAGTTGACATAGGGATTGGTGGCATTATCTCGAGGTGGCATGGGGCTGTCACACCTGCCATCGTGTTTTGAGTCAATCCTCGCGGTGACTGTCGAGTCAGTGCAGGGGAGTCAGGTGTATGTGGAGTGGATTGGGACATCAGTGTCTTTTGGAATGGTGGCACTTCCGGGTACCAGCCCCGGTGGATCCAGGGAATTCGAAAGGTGGACGGAGTCAGCGAGGAGAGATTTATTTAGTTATAAATATAAGATTAGATTAAGAAAGAATAGTGTAGTAGGAAAATTAGTGGAGAAAAGAAGCTGAATAATTTGGTTTATGTGGAGAACTAATAAGACCTCAAGACAAGAGATTTGCACCATCTACATTAGGCCACTGGTGCCAGTTTGAATAGCGGAGGGTACTCCACATTTGGCTCCCTTTTGCTTGGGTCTTAGAAGCCAGGGCAAGTAAGTAGGCATAGCAAACCTTCATGCCCCAAATGGGAATTCAGCCAGAAAATAAAGAAGACACGGAGAGACCAAGCTGCTTCGGTGAATAAGGCCCCAATAACTTTATTTTTCAAAAGGACTTTTATACCTTTCCCAGAAATGATGTTGTGTACATTATCTTCTGGCCTTGGAGGCCTGTGAAACATTTTAAGACCCTCTTTTGATAAAGGCTACTCAACCAGAAAACTTATTTTCCCTTGAATTTTTTTTTCCAATCTATGTCAGCCTCAGAAAGTATCAAACAAAGTTACATTTTCACAAGCAAAGGTGCAGTAAGTTACAACAAAGAAAGAACCAATTAGCTCAAAAGTCTGATGTGGTCAGTTTCAAGGTTACACTTGTTTTTTCTTGCATTCTAACTATGTTAATGAATATGTTCCCAGGTGTACAGTGGGTAAGAGATATGGGAACTTAGCAACAAGCATTGGCCCAATAAGGAAATCCTACACCAGCACTACTCTAATAACTTTTGACTCTTTGAAAGACTTCATATTTTAGGCTTCTCATGCCTCTCACAGTTGGGGGGGCTGTAAACAATCACATGTGTAGTTGTAAAAGTCCGGGTAAGGCAAGTTAGAGAGCTATCAGAGGGGTTTGAGCTGAAACACTCTTCTTATGCCCAGGAGACTTATTATCTAAAAGCTCTAAATTAACCTTTTCCTAAAAAAAGGTGGTGGGCGGAAAGCCCCCTGTTAATGTCAGAAGAGTAGGGGAAAAGCATAATATAGTAAGCAGGCAGATTCTGATTTTGGGGTGAGATGCTCAGGAAATTCCAAGGGGAACCCCTGAAGACTGATACCCACCTTGGCGTTTTGACAGACTTCCTTCCTCAAGACTTTTGCCACAGGCGGGATTCCACACGCTGGCTCCTGGAAGTGGCACGACCCCTGGAGTTCCCCTCGAGGTTCAAGTTGAGACCGTCATCTCTTGAGGTGAGACTGGAATGCCGGGATTCCTTTTCCGACGAAGCAGGGAATTGGAACCTCATCTCGAGATGATGAGGGAAAACCGGGACTCTTCTTGAGTTGTGGCGGGACCCTCGGTGTTGCTCTTGAGTGGAGATGGGTATGTCGGGGAACGTCTTGAGTGGTCTCAAGGGTGTCAAGGACCCTTTTGTGGCTCAAGAGGGATGGTAGGTTTTCTCTTGAGACACTGCAGTGGAAAAGTGCCTCATCTTGCATTGAGGGGAGAATCTTCTGGTTTTTCTCGAGTTGCGGCAGGAAACTTGGGGTTCCTCTAGAGTTACCACAAGGACTTCAGGGACCCACTTGTATGGCCTCAGGAAAGTCCAGTCTCCATGCGAGTTGCGAGGGGCCTCTCGGGATTCCTCAACAGTCGCTGCCAGGGCTGTGGTCCTCATCTGTAATTGAGACCAGAATCTCAGGGTTCCTCTCCAGTGTTGACATGGATCTCAGGCTTCCTCCGGAGTTTCCACAGGGGAGTCAGGCCACATCTCATGTAGAGACATGCAAGTCTGCTTTCCTCTCGAGCTGGAAAAGCAGTGTCAGGCTTCCTGTCGAGTTGACATAGGAATCGGTAGCTTTCTTTCAAGGTGCCACAGGGCTGTCACATCTGCCATCATGTTTTGATTCGATNAGACATGCAAGTCTGCTTTCCTCTCGAGCTGGAAAAGCAGTGTCAGGCTTCCTGTCGAGTTGACATAGGAATCGGTAGCTTTCTTTCAAGGTGCCACAGGGCTGTCACATCTGCCATCATGTTTTGATTCGATCCTCGGGGTGACCATAGAGTCAGTGCAGGGGAGTCATGTGTATCTGGTGTGGATTGGGACATAGGATTCTTCTGGAATGGTGCCACGACCCCTGGAGTTCAACAACTCAAGAACAGCACCGGTTTTCCTTCCTCATCTTGAGATGAGGGTCCATTGTCCTGTTTCATTGGGAAAGGAATCCCAGTGTTCCCTTTGCAACTCAAGAAGAGGTTGTCTCAAATTGAACCTCTAGAGGAACTCCACGGGTCGTGCCGCCATTCAAAAAGACCCCGATGTCCTAAGCCACTCCAGATTCACCTGACTCCCTTGCACTGACTCGACGGTCACCCCAAGGGTCAACTCAAAACACGATGGCAGGTGAGAGAGCGCCATGGCATCTCGAGAGAAAGCCTGAAATCCTTATGTCAACTCTACAGGAAGCCTGACACTGCTTTTCCAGCTCAAGAGGAAAGTGAACTTGCATGTCTCCACACGAGACGAGGCCTGACTCCCCTGTGGAAACTCCAGAGGAACCCTGAGATCCATGTCAGCACTGGAGAGGAAACCTGAGGTAATGCATTCAACTCCAGATGAGGTCCGTGGCCCCAGTAGCAAATGGAGTGGAATCCTGAGAGGTCCCTCTCAACACGCATGGAGACTGAACTTTCCTGAGGCCACACGTGTGGGTCCCTGAGGTTATCTTCGTAACTCTAGAGGAATCCCAAGTTTCTTGCCGCAACTCGAGAAAAACCAGGAGATTCTCCCTTCAATGCGAAATGAGGCCCTTTCCCACTGAGTCATCTCGAGAGATATCCCACATTGCCTCTTGAGCCTCGAAAGGGTCCTTGACACCCTTGAGACCACTCAAGAAGTTCCCCGACATACCCGTCTCCACTTGAGAGGAATACCGAGGGTCCTGTCACAACTCAAAAAGAGCCCCGGTTTTCTCTCCTCATCTCGAGATGAGGGTCCATTTCCCTGCTTCATTGGGAAAGGAATACTGGCATTCCCGTCGCATCTCAAGAGGAGGCAGTCTCCACTTGAACCTCGAGAGGAACTCCAGGCATTGTGCCACCATTCCAAAAGACCCTGATGTCCCAATGCACTCCAGATACACCTGACTCACCTGCACTGACTCGACGGTCGCACTGAGTATCAGAGAAAAGATCATTGCAGGTTTGATAGCCCTGTTTCACCTGGAGAGAAAGACACCAAACATTATATCAAATTGACAGGAAGCTTGACACTGTTTTTCCAGCATGAGACGAAAGCATACTTGCCTGTTTCCACACGAGACGAGGCCTGATTTCCCTGTGTAAACTCCAGATGAACCCAGACATCCATGTCAGCACTGGACAGGAATCCTGAGGTATGGCCTCAACTGGAGCTGAGGACTGTGACCCTGGCAGACACTGGAGAGGAACCCAGTGAGGGCCCTTGCAACTAGCACGGAGACTGGACTTTCCTGAGGCCAAAAGAGCAGGACCCTGAGGTCCTCAACATAACTCTAGAGGAACCCCAAGTTTCCTGCAGAATCTCGAGATAAACCAGGAGATTCTACCCTCAAAGCAAGATGAGGCCCTTTTCTGGTCTGGCGACTCAAAGGAAATCCCACCTTCAGTCTTGAGCCTCAAAAGGGTCCTTGACACCCTTGAGGCAACTCAAGGAGTTCTCCAACATACCCATCTCCACTCAAGAGGAACACTGAGGGCCCCGCCACAACTCAAGAAGAGCCCAGCTCTTCCCTCCTCATCTTGAGATGAGGTTCCATTTCCCTGATTCATCGGGAGAGGAATCCCGGCATTCCCATAGCACCTCAAGAGGAGGAGGTCTCCACTTGAACCTCGAGAGGAACTCCAGGGGTTGTGCCACAATTCCAAAAGACCCCGATGACCCAATCCACTCCAGATACACCTGCCTCCCTTGCACTAACTCGACGCTCACCCCGAGGATCGAACAAAACACGATTGCAGTTTTGACAGACCCGAGGCACCTGGCGAGAAAGCAAGTGAACCCTTTGTCAACTGGACAGAAAGCCTGACACTGTTTTTCCAGCACGGGAGGAAAACAGATTTGCATGTCTCTACATGAGACAAGACCTGACTCTATTATGGAAACTCCAGAGGAATCCAAACATCCATGTAAGCACTGGACAGGAATCCTGAGGTTACGGCCTCAATTCGAGATTAAAACTGCATCCCCGGCAGTGACAGGAGAGGAATCCTGAGAGGTCCCTCGCAACTCGCCTAGAGACTGGACTTTCCTGAGGCAACACGAACTGGCACCTGAGGTCCCCGGCATAACTCGAGAGGAATCCTAAGTTTCCTGCCACAACTCGAGAAAAACCAGGAGATTCTCCCCTCAACGAGAGAGGAGGCCCTTTTCCCATGTGTCATCTTGATAGAAATCCCACATTTCCTTTAGAGCCTCAAAAGGGTCCTGGACATCCTTGAGGCAACACAGGAAGTTCCACGACATACCCATCTCCACTCGAGGGGAACAGTGAGGGTCCCGCCACAACTCAAGAAGAGCCCTGGTTTTCCCTGCTCATCTCGAAATGACGGTCCGTTTCCCTGCTTCATCCAGAAAGGAATTCCTGCGTTCCTGTCGCACCTCAAGAGGAGGCAGTCTCAACTTGAAACTGGAGAGGAACTCCAGGCGTCCAGCCACCATTCCAAAAGACCAGGATATCCCAATCCACTCCAGATACACTGGATTCCCCTGCACTGAGTTGACGGTCACCCCGAGGATCGACTCAAAACACGATGTGAGATGTGACAACCCGGAAGCACCTTGAGAGAAAGCCACCGATCCCTATGTCAACTCGACAGGAAGCCTGACATGCTTTGGCAGCTTGAGAAGAAAGCGAACTTCCATGTCTCCACATGAGAAGAGGCCTGACTACTCTGTGGAAACTCCAGAGGAACCC
>SJYS01015234.1:472181-483213 GCA_006410695.1 Philantomba maxwellii
CAAGGAGATTCTCCCCTCAAAGCAAGATGAGGCCCTTTTCTGCTGCAGCATCTTTTTAGAAAACCCATGTTCCCTCTAGAGCCTAAAAAGGGTCCTGGACACCCTTGAGGCAACTCACAAAGTTCCCTGACATACCCGTCTCCACTCGAGGGGAATACCAAAGTCCCGCCACAACTCAAGAAGAACCCCGGTTTTCCTTCCTTATCTCAAGATGAGGGTCCATTTTCCTGCTTCATCAAAAAGGATTTCAGGCATTCCCTTTGCACCTCTGGAGGAGGCGATCTTAACTTGAACCTCTAGAGGAATTCCAGGGGTCGTGCCACAATTCCAAAAGACCCTGATGTCCCAATCCACTCCAGATACTCCTGACTCCCCTGAACTGACTCGACGGTCACCACAAGGATCGACTCAAAACACGATGGCAGTTGTGACAGCCCTGTGGCACCTCATGAGAAAGACACTGAACCCTATGTCAACTAGACAGAAAGTCTGACACTATGCTGTAAGAACAGCATGAGGGAAACGGACTTTCACGTCACCAAAAGAGATGAGTCCTGAATCCCCTGTGGAAACTCCAGTGGAACCCCTAGATCCATGTCATAACTGGAGAGGAAGCCGGAGGTTTGGGCCTCAGTTCAAGTTGAGGACCCAGGACATGACACCAACAGGAGAGAAATCCTGAGAGGCCCCTCACAACTCGCATGGAGACTGGACTTTCCTGAGGCAACATGAGGGGGTCCCTGAGGTCACTGTTGTAACTCGTGAACAACCCCCTGTTTTCTGCCGCAACTCAAGAAAAACCAGGAGATTCTCCCCTCAACGAGAGATGAGGCCCTTTTCCTCTGCGGCATTTTGAGAGAAATCCCACCTTCCCTCTTGAGCTTCGAAAGGGTTCATGACGTCCTTGATGCAACTCAAGAAGTTCCCCAACATACCTGTCTCCACTCGAGAGGATCACTGAGGGTCCTGCCACAACTCAAGAAGAGCCCCGTTTTCCCTTCTCATCTCGAGATGAGAATCCATTTCCCTGCTTAGTTGGGAAAGGTATCCCAGCTTTCCTGTTGCACCTCAAGTAGAAGTGGTGTAAACTTGAAAGTCGAGAGGAATTCCAGCGCTCATGCCACCATTCCAAAAGACCCCGATGCCCCAGTCCATTCCAGATACACCTGATTCCACTGCACTGACTCGACAGTCACACTGAATATCAACTCAAAACACGATGGCAGGTGTGACAGCCCTGTGGCAGCTCTAGAGAAAGGCACCAATCCCTATGTCTGCTTGGCAGGAAGCCTGACACTACTGTTACGGCTCGAAAGGAGAGCAGACTTTCATGACTCCACAAGAGTCGAGACCTGACTACCCTGTTGAAACTCCATAGGAACCCCGAGCTCCATGTCAGCACCGTAGAGGAAAGTTGAGGTTCTGGCTTGAGATCAAGATGGGATCTAGGATCGGGCATCGACTGGAGAGGAATCCTGAGAAGCCCCTCACAACTTTCATGGACACTGGACTTTCCTGAAGCCACACGAGCGGGTCGCTCGTCATCATAAATCAAAAGAAACCCCAAGTTTCCTGCTGCAACTCGAGAAAAACCAGGAGATTCTCCTCTCAACACGAGAGGAAGTCCTTTTCCACTGTGGCATCTCGAGAGAAATCCCTCCTTCCCACTTGAGCCTCGATAGGGTCCTTGTCTCCCTTGAGGCAACACAAGAAGTTGCCCAACATAACCGTCTCCACTCGAGAGGAACACTGAGGGTCCTGCTACAACTCAAGAAGAGCCCCGGTTTTCTCTCCTCATCTCAAAATGAGAGTCCATTTCCCTGCTTCATCGGGAAAGAAATCCCGGCATTCCCTTTGCACCTCAAGAGGATGCGGTCTCTACTTGAACCTCGAGAGGAACTCCAGGGGTCATGCCACCATTCCAAAAGGCCCTGATTTCCCAATCCACCCCAAATACACCTAACTCCCCTGCACTGACTCGACAGTCACAGCGAAGACCAACTCAAAATACGATGGCAGCTGTGACAGCCCTTGGCAGCTCGAGAGAAAGCCACCAATCCCTTTGTGAACCCAACAGGAAGCCTGATACTGCTATTCCAGCTCAAGAGGAAAGGGGACTTGCATATCTCCACAGGAGACGAGGCCCGACTCTTCTGTGGAAACTCCAGAGGAACCCCGAGATCCATGTCAGCACTGGAGAGGATCCCAGAGGTTCTGGCCTCAAATCAAGATGAGGACCGCTTTCCTGGCAGCGACTGGAGAGGAATCCCGAGAAGCCCATCGTAACTCACATGGAGACTGCACATTCCTGAGGCCACACGAGCAGATCCATGAGGTCATCTTCATAACTCAAGAGGAACTCCAAGTTTCCTGCCAAAACTCGAGTAAAACCAGGAGATTCTCCCCTTAACGCGAGATGAGGCCCTTTTCCACTGTGGCGTCTGGAGAGAAATCCCACCTTCACTCTTGAGCCTCGAAAGGGTACTTGACACCCTTGAGGCAACTCTAGAGGTTCCCTGACATACCCATCTCCACTCGAAAGGAACAACTCAAGAAGAGGGTCGTGCCACGACTAAAGAAGAGCACCAGTTTTCCCTCCTCATCTCGAGATGAGGGTCCATTTGGCTGCTTTGTCAGGAAGGGAATTCCGGCGTTTCCGTCGCACCTCAAGAGGAGGCGGTCTCCACTCGAACCTCAAGAGGAATTCCAGGGGTCGTGCCACGATTCAAATGGACCCCAATGTCCCAATCCACTCCAGATACACCTGACTCCCCTGCACTGACTCGACAGTCACCACGAGGATCGACTGAAAACACGATGGCAGGTGTGACAGCCCTGTGGCACCTCGAGAGAAAGCCACTGATCCCTTTATCAACTCGACAGGAAGCCTGACACTGATTTTGCAGCTCATGAGGAAAGCAGACTTGCATGTCTCCACATGAGAAGAGTCCTGACTCCCCTGTGGAAACTCCAGAGGAACCCTGAGATCCTTGTCAGAACAGGAGAGGAATCCTGAGATTCCAGATTCAACTCCAGATAAGGATCACAGCCCCAGCAGCAACTGGAGAGGAATCTGTAGAGGCCTTTCACAGATCGCATAGAGACTGAACTTTCCTGAGGCCACACGAACTGGTCCCTGAGGTCATCTTCGTAACTCGAGAGGAACCCCAAGTTTCCTGCCGCAACTCAGGAAAACCAGGAGATTCTCCCTTCAATGCAAAATGAGGCCCTTTTCCCCTGCAGCCTCTTGAGAGATATCCCACCTTCCCTTATGAGCCTCGAAAGGGTCCTTGACAACCTTGAGGCCACTCAAGAAGTCCCCGACATACCTGTCTCCACTCAAGAGGAACACTGAGGGTCCCGCCACAACTCAAGAAGTGCCCTGGTTTTCCCTCCTCATCTCGAGATGAGGGTCCATTTTCCTGCTTCCTCGGGAAAGCAATCATGGAGTTCCCATCGCACCTCAAGAGGAAGCGGTCTCCACTTGAACCTCGAGAAGAAGTCCAGGGGTCTTGCCACCATTCCAAAAGACCCTGATGACCCAATCTACTCCAGATACTACTGACTCCCCTGCACTGACTTGGCGATCACACCGAAGATTGAAGAAAACAAGATGGCAGGTTTGTCAGCCCTGTTTCTCCTGGAGAGAAAGACACCGAACCCTATATCAACTCGACAGGAAGCCTGACACTGCTTTTCCAGCTCTAGAGGAAAATGGACTTGCATGTCTCCACACGAGACGAGGCCTGACTTCCCTGTGGAAACTCCAGAGGAACCCAGATATCCATTTCAGCACTGGAGCAGAACCCTGACATTCCTCCCTCAAATCCAGATGAGGACCTCGGCCCAGGCAGAGACTGGAGAGGAATCCCGAGAGGCCCTTNCTCCAGAGGAACCCAGATATCCATTTCAGCACTGGAGCAGAACCCTGACATTCCTCCCTCAAATCCAGATGAGGACCTCGGCCCAGGCAGAGACTGGAGAGGAATCCCGAGAGGCCCTTTGCAACTCGCATGGAGACTTGACTTGCCTGAGGCAACATGAACTGGTCCCTGAGGTCCCCAAAGTCCCCAAGGTCCCCGTCATAACTTGAGAGGAACCCCAAGTTTCCCACTGCAATGGGAGAAAAGCCAAGAGATTCTCCCCTCTACGAGAGACAAGTTCCTTTTCCACTGCAGTGTCTCGAGAAATATCCCACCTTCCCTCTTGAGCCTCAAAAGGGTCCCTGACACCCTTGAGGCAACTCAAGAAGTTCCCCGACATACACTTCTCCACTCGAGAGAAACACAGGATCCTGCCACAACTCAAGAAGAGTCCCGCTTTTCCCTCCTCATCTCGAGGTGGGGGTCCATTTCCCTACTTGGTCGGGAAAGGAATCGCGGCATTCCCGTCACACCTCAAGAGGAGAAGGTCTCCACTTGAACCTCGAGAGGAACTCCAGGGGTCATGCCACAACTCCAAAAGAGCCCGATGACCCAATCCACTCCAGATACACCTGCATCCCCTGAATTGACTCGACGGTCACCCAGAGGATCAAACAAAACACGATTGCAGTTTTGACAGACCTGAGGCACCTGGCAAGAAAGCAAGTGAACTCTTTGTCAACTGGACCGGAAGCCTGACACTGCTTTTCCAGCACGAGAGGAAAACAGATTTGCATGTGTCTACACGAGACGAGGCCTGACTCCACTGTGGAAACTCCAGAGGAATCCAGACATCCATGTAAGCACTGGACAGGAATCCTGAGGTTACGGCCTCAATTTGAGATTAGGACTGCGGCCCCGACAGCGACAGGAGAGGAATCCTGAGAGGCCCCTTGCAACTCGCATGGAGACTGGACTTTCCTGAGGCAACACAAACTGGTCCCTGTGGTCCCCAGCGTAACTCAAGAGGAATCCTAAGTTTCCTGCCACAACTCGAGAAAAATCAGGAGATTCTCCCCTCAACGAGAGAGGAGGCCCTTTTCCCATGTGTCATCTTGATAGAAATCCCACCTATCCTCTAGAGCCTCAAAAGGGTCCTGGACATCCTTGAGGCAACTCAGGAAGTTCCGTGACATATCCATCTCCACTCGAGGGGAACAGCGAGGGTCCCGCCACAACTCAAGAAGAGCCCTGGTTTTCCCTGCTCATCTCGAAATTACAGTCCATCTCCCTGCTTCGTCCAGAAAGGAATTCCCGCATTCCCATCACACCTCAACAGGAGGCGGTCTCAACTTGAAACTGGAGAGGAACTCCAGGCGTCCAGCCACCATTCTAAAAGACCAGGATATCCCAATCCACTCCAGATACACCAGACTATCCTGCACTGACTCGACAGTCACCCCGAGGATCAACTCAAAACATGATGGGAGATGTGACAGCCCGGAGGCACCTCGAGAGAAAGCCACTGATCCCTATGTCAACTCGACAGGAAGCCTGACATGCTTTGACGGCTTGAGAAGAAAGCGAACTTCCATGTCTCCACATGAGAAGAGGCCTGACTACTCTGTGGAAACTCCAGAGGAACCCCGAGATCCATGTCAGCACTGGAGAGAAAGCCTGAGGTTCCAGCCTCAACTAAAGAAGAGGCCCTCAGCCCCGGAAGCAACTGGAGAGGAATCCAGAGAGGCCCCTTGCAACTCGCACAGAGTTTGGACTTTCCTGAGGCAATAGAAGCGGGTCCATGGGCCCCCATCGTAACTCGAGAGGAACCGCAATTTTCCTGCCGCAATTCGAGAAAAACAAGGAGATTCTCCCCTCAATGCAGGATGAGGCCCTTTTCTGCTGCGGCGTCTTGTTAGAAATTCCACCTTCCCTCTAGAGCCTAAAAAGGGTCCTGGACACCCTTGAGGCAACTCACAAAGTTCCCTGACATACCCGTCTCCACTTGAGGGGAACACCAAAGTCCCGCCACAACTCAAGAAGAACCCCGGTTTTCCTTCCTTATCTCGAGATGAGGGTCCATTTTCCTGCTTCATCAAAAAGGATTCCAGGCATTCCCTTTTCACCTCTGGAGGAGGCGGTCTCAACTTGAACCTCGAGAGGAATTCCAGGGGTCATGCCACAATTCCAAAAGACCCCAATGTCCCAATCCACTCCAGATACTCCTGATTCCCCTGAGCTGACTTGATGGTCACCACGAGGATCAACTCAAAACACGACGCAGTTGTGACAGCCCTGTGGCACCTCATGAGAAAGACACTGAACCCATGTAAACTAGATAGGAATTCTGACACTACTGTTATAGCACGAGGGAAGCAGACTTTCATGTTGCCAAAAGAGACGAGTCCTGAATCCCCTGTGGAAACTCCAGAGGAACCCCGAGATCCATGTCATAACTGGAGAGGAAGCCAGAGGTTGTGACCTCAGTTCAAATTGAGGACCTAGGACACGACACCAACAGGAGAGGAATCCTGAGAAGCCCCTCACAACTCGCATGGAGACTGGACTTTCCTGAGGCAAAATAAGAAGGTCCCTGAGGTCGCTGTTGTAACTTGCGAGCAACCACCCGTTTTCTGCCGCAACTCGAGAAAAACAAGGATATTCTCTCCTCAACACAAGATGAGGCCTTTTTCCTCTGTGGCATTTTGAAAGAAATCCCACCTTTCCTCTTGAGCCTCGAAAGGGTCCCTGACATCCTTGAGTCAACTCAAGAATTTTCCCGACATAGGTGTCTCCACTCGAGGAAACATGGAGGGTCCTGCCACAACACAAGAAGAGCAACGGTTTTCCCTCCTCACCTCTAGATGAGGGTCCATTTCCCTGCTTCGTTGGGAAAGGAATCCAGGCATTCCTGTCTCACCTCAAGAGGAGGAGGTCTCCACTTGAAACTCGAGAGGAACTCCAGGGGTCGTGCCACCATTCCAAAATTCCCTGATGTCCCAATCCCCTTCAAATACAACTGACTCCTCTGCACTGACTCGACGGTCACCCCAAGGATTGAATAAAACATGATGGCAGGTTTAACAGCCCTGTGGCACCTGGAGAGAAAGACACCGAATCCTATATCAACTAGACAGGAAGCCTGACACTGCTTCTCCAACTCGAGAGGAAAGCGGACTTGCATGTCTCCACACGAGATGAGGATTGACTACACTGTGGAAACTCCAGAGGAACCTTGAGATACATGTCAGCGTTGGAGAGGAACCCTGAGGTTCTGGCCTCAACTCCAGATGTGGGCTGCGGCCCCAGCAGACACTGGAGAGGAATACCGAGGGGCCCCTTGCAACTCGCATGGAGCCTGGACTTTCCTGATGTCACACGGGCTGGTCCCTGAGGTCTCTGCCCTAACTGGAGAGGAACACCATGTTGCCTGCCGTAACTCGAGAAAAATCAGGAGATCCTCCCCTCAATGTGAGATGAGGCCCTTTTACATTCCGGCGTCTCAAGACATAACCCACCTTTCCTCTTGAGCCTTGAAACTGTTCTTGACACCCTTGAGGCAACTCAAGAAGCTCACCGACATACCCGTCTCCACGCAAGAGGAATCCCAAGGTTCCTGCCACAACTCAAGAAGAACCCCGCTTTTCCCTCCTCATCTCTTGGTGAGGATTCATTTCTGTGCTTCATCGGGAAAGGAATCCCAGCATTCCCCTTACACCTCAAGAGGAGGCGGTCTCAACTTGAACCTCGGTAGGAACTCCAGGGATCATGCCACCATTTCAAAAGACCCTGACGTCGCAATCCACTCCAGATGCACCTGGCTCCCCTGCACTGACTAGATGATCACCACGAGGATCAACTCAAAACACGATGGCAGGTGTGACAGCCCTGTGGCCCCTCAAGAGAAAGCCACTGATCCCTATGTCAGCTCGACAGGAAGCCTGACACTGCTTCTCCAGCTCGAGAGGAAAGCAGACTTGCAAGTCTCCACACGAGACGAGGTCTGACTCCTCGGAGGAAAATCCAGAGGAACGCAGACATCCATGCCATCACTGTAAATGAATCCTGAGGTTATGGACTCAACTCAAGATGAGGACTGCAGCCCCGTCAGCGACTGGAGAGGAATCCCGAGAACCTCCTCACAATTTGCATGGAGACTGGAATTTCCTGAGGCCAAACGAGCAGGTCCCTGAGGTCCCCATTGTAACTCGAGAGGAACCCCAAGTTTCCTGCTGCAATGGGAGAAAAACCAGGAGATTCTCCCCTCAAGGAGAGATGAGGCCCTTTTCAGCTGCGGCGTCCCAATAGAAACCCCACCTTTCTTCTAGAGCCTCAAAAAGGTCCTCTAAATCCTTGAAGCAACTGAGGAAGTTCCCCGACATAACTGTCTCCACGCGAGAGGAACACCGAGGGTCCTGCCACAACTCAAGAAGAGACCCGATTTTCCTTCCTCATCCCGTGAAGAGAGTCCATTTCCCTGCTTCGTCGGGAAAGGAATCCTGGCCTTCCCGTCAAGTCTCAAGTGGAGGCAGTCTCAATTTGAACTTCGAGAGGAACTCGAGGGGTCGTGCCACCAATCCAAAAGACCCCAATGACACTATACACTCCAGATACACCTGACTCCCCTGCACTGACTCGACAGTCATGATGAGGATTGACTCAAAACAGGTTTGCGGGTTTGAAAGCCCTGTGGCATCTTGAGAGAAAGCCACTGATCTCTATGTCAACACGACATGAAACCTGACACTGCTTTACCAGCTCAAGAGGAAAGCGGACTTGCATGTCTCCACACGATACGAGGACTTACTCCCCTGTGGAAACTCCAGAGGAACCCCTAGATCCAAGTCAGCACTGGAAAGGAATCNAGAAAGCCACTGATCTCTATGTCAACACGACATGAAACCTGACACTGCTTTACCAGCTCAAGAGGAAAGCGGACTTGCATGTCTCCACACGATACGAGGACTTACTCCCCTGTGGAAACTCCAGAGGAACCCCTAGATCCAAGTCAGCACTGGAAAGGAATCCTGAGGTTCCAGCCTCAACTCCAGATGAGGACTGCGCCCCAGCAGCGACTGGAGAGGAATGCCAAGAGGCTGCTCGCATCTCACATGGACACTGGACTTTCCTGAGGCCACACGAGTGGGGCCCTGATGTCCCCGTCGTAACTCGAGAGGAACCCCTAGTTTCCTGCCACGAATGAAGAAAAACCAGGAGATTCTCCTCTCAACGCGAGATGAGGCCCTTTTCTACTCCTGCGTCTCGAGAGAAATCCCACCTTCCATCTTGAGCCTCGAAAGGGTCCTTGACACGCTTGAGGAAACTCAAGCAGTTACCCGACTTATGCGTCTCCACTGGAGAGGAACACCGACGGTCCCGCCCCAATTCAAGAAGAGCCCCGGTTTTCCCTCCTCACCTCGAGATGAGGGTCGATTTCCTTGCTTTGTCAGCAAAGGAATCCTGGCGTTCCCGTCGCACCTCAAGGGGAGGCGGTCTGAAGTTGAATTTCGAGAGGAACTCTAGGGGTCGTGCCACCATTTCAAAAGACACCGACATCACAATCCACTACAGATACACCTGACTCCCCTGCACTGACTCGACGGTCACCAAGAAGATTGACTCAAGACACTACGGCAGGTGTGACAGCCCTGTGGCACCTCAAGAGAAAGCCACCAATCCCTATGTCAATTCGACAGGAAGCCTGACACTGCTTTTCCAGCTCGAGAGGAAAGCAGACTTGCATGTCTCCACACGATACGAGGCCTAAGTCCCCTGTGGAAACTTCAGAGGAACCCTGAGATCCATATCAGCACTGGAGAGGAAACCTGAGATTCCACCCTCAACTCCAGATGAGGACCGTGGCCCCAGCAGAGGCTGGAGAAGAATTCCTAGAGGCCCCTCGCAATTCGCATGGAGACTGGACTTTCCTGAGGCCACAGGAGTCAGTTCCGGAGATCCCCATCGTAACTCGAGAGGAACCCCAAGTTTCCTGCTGTAACTCGAGAAAAATCAGGAGATTCTCTCCTCAACTCAAGATGAGGCCCTTTTCTGCTGTGGCATCTCGAGAGAAATCCCACCTTCCCTCTTGAGACGCAAAAGGGTCCTTGACACCCTTGAGGCCACTCAAGAAGTTCTCTGACATACCCGTCTCCATGCGAGAGGATCACTGAGGCTCCCGCCACAACTCAAGAAGAGCCCCGCTTTTCCCTTCTCATCTCAAGATGAGGGTCCATTTCCCTGCTTCATTGGCAAAGATATCCTGGCTTTCCAGTAGCAACTCAAGAGGAGTCGGTCTCAATTTGAACATCGAGAGGAACTCCACGGGTCGTGCCACCATTCCAAAAGACACCCATATCCCAATCCACTCCAGATACACCTGACTCCCCTGCACTGACTCGATGGTCACCCCGAGGACCGACTCAAAACAGGATGGCAGGTGTGACAGCCCTGTGGCCCCTCGAGAGAAAGCCACCGATCCCTATGTCAACTCAACAGGAAGCCTGACACTGATTTTCCAGCTTGAGAGGAAAGCGAACTTGCTGACTCCACATGAGATGTGGCCTGACTCCCTGTGGAAAGACCAGAGGAACCCCGAGATCCATGTCAGCAAGTGACACCGGGATCCAGCCCCGGTGGATCCAGGGTGATTTGAAGGTGGGGACAGAGTCAACGTCCTTGGGAAAATACATATTTAATTACAGATATAGAGAGAGATTAGAAACGGATAGTGTAGTAGGAAAATTAGTGGAGAAAAAGAGGCTGTATAACTTGGTTTATGTGGAATAACATCCATACTCCAGATGGGAATTCAGCCAGAAAAACGGGAAGCAAGAAAGAATGACATGGGGGAGTCAGTCTTTCCAGGAACTGATCCCATTTCTTTATTTTTTAGGTTTGCTTATATACCTTTTGTTACATATAGGGATGAATACAGAGTCACGTGCGGGTCAGTAGTCCTGACCTTTATCAAAATCAGGTGCTTTACATAAATGTATAAAAAAAGGTCTTAGGGGTTTTTACATCATCTTCTAGCCATGAGGCTTGCTGACATTTATGACCCTTTCTTTCTGATAACCAAAAAACTTATTTTTTCCAAGGGTGTTTTTTCTTAAACCAGGCACCACCCTCCAAATAAAGCTGCATTCTTATAGGGTCAGGGTGTCGTGAGT
>SJYS01015234.1:532806-543091 GCA_006410695.1 Philantomba maxwellii
TATATATATATATACACACATACACACACATACACAGTAAACTATTCTTTAGCTTTAAAAAAAAACTGCTATTTGCAAAAACGTGAATATACCTAGACAGTATTATGCTAAGTAAAATAAGACAAAGTGAAATACTGCAGAATTTTGCTTATATGTGGAATCAGTATAGCAAAATAAATGAACAGTTAACGTAAGCAGAGTTATTAATTCAGAGAACAGTTGTTACCAGATAGTAAGGGAGTGAGGTGTGGAAAGAAACAGTTTATGAGATTAAGAGGCACAAACTTTCTTGTGAAATAAATGATTCACAGGTACAAAAAAACAATGTGGAGAACACAGTCAATGACTATGTGTAATGTCTTTGTATGATGACATATTGTAACTAGACTTATGGTGATGATCATTTTGAACTCTACAGAAATATTGAATCACTATGTTGTTCACTAGGAGGTTATTACACTTCAAAAACAAAGAAAGTCATAAAAAAGATATCTGATTTGTAGCTACCAGATGCATGGGATGAGGAGAGGGGTGATTGAATGGAGGAAGTCAAGAGATATGAAGCTGCAGTTATGAGATAAATAAGTACTGGGAACACAATGAAGGGACATGTTAAATGTAATTAACACTACTGTATGTTTTATATGAAAGNTTGCCTGAAAAAGTCCATGGACAGAGGAGCCTGATAGGCAACAGTCCATGGAGTCGCAAAGAGTGGGACTTGACTGAGCGACTGAACACGCACATGCGCGTAGGTCAATTATACTTCAGAAACTAACTCAGAAAAAGAGATCAGACTGTGGTTACTAGAGGTAGGAGGTGGGGAGAGGGGGAAGTGGGTGAAGGTAGTCAAAAGGCACAAACTTCCAGTTATAAGATAAATAACTGGAAGGGGATATAATGTACAACATGATAAATATAATTAACACTGTGGTGTGTTATATACAAAAATTAAGAGTTCTCATAACAAGGAAAATAGTTTTTAAATTTTTGTTTCATATCTCTATGATATGATGAGTGCTCACTAAACTTATTGTGATAATCATCTCATGATGTATATAAACCAAATGATTATGTTCTACACCTCAACTTAAAGTCTGTATGTCAATTATATCTCAAGAAAACTGTAGGAAAAAAACTCTAACTGCATCAATCTAAAAATTGTTGTATATTTAAATACCTTAAAATTCTAACATGTACATTTAACACATCTCCCCACTCATTGAAAAATAACCTTCATATATACCTTGAGGAATTAGAACAAGAAGAGCAAAGTAAGCTCCAAAGCTAGCAGAATGTAGGAATAAAACTTAGAGCAAACAGAATGAAATAACAGGAAGAATAATAGAATAAAAAAGGACAAAAGTTCGTCCCTTGGAAAAAAAATCAACAAATCTTTAAGCAAATGGACAAAAAAATAGAAAAGAGACAAAGTAAAATAAAAAGTAAAATTGGTGACATTACTACCAACTTTACAGAAATAAGAAGGATTATAAAAGAATATTGTGAAAAATTAAATGCCAACAAATTAGACAACCTAGATGAAATGGACAAATTGCAAGAAAAAACCAAATTACATAAGCCACCTCAGGAAGCAATAGAAAATATTAGCACACCTATAAGAAGCACAAAAATTGAATCACAAACTTCCCAACAAAGAAAAATCAAGGCCTTCCTTTACTTCATTGTCTGAAGTCAACATTGCTGTTTAGTCAAGAAGTCCTGTCCAACTCTTAGCGACCCCATGGCCTATAGCCTACCAGGGTCCTCTGTCCATGGGATTTTCCAGTAAGGAATGCTAGAGTGGGTTCCCATTTCCTTCTCTAAGGGAACCTGTTTCTCCTTTATTGGCAGGTGGATTCTTAACGACTAAGCCACCAGGGAAGCCCCAAGGCCAACATTATCCTGATACCAAAGTCAGATAAAGACACCACAAGAAAATAGTTATAGACTGATATGAGCTATGAATATAGATTTTTAAAAATCCTCAATAATATACTAACAAACTAAATTTAAGAGAATTTAAGAGGATTATACACCATGAACAAGTGGGTTTTTCCCCAGGAGTGTGAGGATGGTTCTACATAAGAAAATCAATGTAGTATACCACACTAATAGAATGAAGGGAAAAAAGCCATATGATCATTTCAATTAATGCAGAAAAGTCATTGAACAAAATTCAAAATAGTTGATTGTAAAAACATTCTGAAAACTAGAAACAGAGAGGAACTTCTTCAACATAATAAAGGGTAATTATAAAAAATGCAGAACTAGCATTGTACTAAATGGCAAAAAGCTGAAAATTTCCCCCTAAGGTCAGGAACAAGGCAAGGATGCCTGGCTTCACCACTGTTATTCAACATTGTATTGGAAGTTCTAACCAGAGCAATTAGGCAGGAAAAGGAAATTAAAATGCATCCACATTGCAAAGGAAAAAGTAAAATTATCTCTGTTCATAGATGGTGGTGGTTGGTGATTTAGTCACTAAGTCTTGTTTGACTCTTGTGACCTCCATGGATTGGAGCCCATCAGGATCCTCTATCTATGGGATTTCCCAAGGAAGAATACTGGAGTTGGTTGGCATTTCCTACTCCAGGGGATGTTTCCAACCCAGGGATTGAACCCAGGTGTCCTTCATTGCAGGCAGATTCTTTACTGACTGAGTCACCAGAGAAGCCAATTCATAGATGACATGAAAATCCCAAAATCCCAAGATTCACTGGAAAGTCACAATAACCAATAACTGTATTCAGCAAAGTCGAAGGTATGCAAAATAATCTTCTTTCCTAGCTGGAGGAAGTTAACATAAATTGCCAAAGGTTTAAGACATTGTTTATCATTCAGCAAATCTCCCCTCTAAATGTTGAGGAAGCTCCTCTGGCCAAATAAGTCTGGGATCACTTGGGCTGGCAAGAAAAGCTGTGGAACTGGCAGCTGTTGACTGTCTTATCCTCCCACTTGGAAAGGGATGTTAAGTTATATAGCCTCCTCCACCTACTTGTACCAATCCCTGAGGATCCCAGCATGCAGCAAACAGGACTGGGAGCTTTATGTGTAGAGTGTATTAATCCTTGTAAAGAAGGATGATGATTCTGTTCACAGAACATGGGACTTTAGCATTTAGCAACATACTCAGGCCCTTCTATACAAGGGCAGCAGCAAAGATTTAACAATTTCTTTCTGGGGGTTCAGAGAAGAAATAATAAACATAACAAATTAAACAACTCAAAACTATAATGTAAGATTCACCTTCAACGCTACATATAAATTCAGATTCAGTATCATCTTTTTTAAAAATTGTAGGATAACTGCTTTATAAAGTTGTGGTAGTCTTTGCCATACATCAAACTGAATTAGTCATAACTGTCTGTGTGTTTGTGCATGTGTGTGTGTATGTGTGTATGGGGCTTCCCTGGTAGCTCAGCTGGTAAAGAATCTGCCTGCAATGCAGCAGGAGACCCTGGTTTGATTCCTGGGTTGAGAAGATCCCCTGGAGAAGGGATAGGCTACCCACTCCAGTATTCTTGGGCTTCCCTGGTGGCTCAGACTGTAAAGAATGCACCAGTAATGTGGGAGACCTGGCTTCAATCCCTGGATTGGGAAGATCCCCGGGAGGAGGGAATGGCAAACCNTCCTGGGTTGAGAAGATCCCCTGGAGAAGGGATAGGCTACCCACTCCAGTATTCTTGGGCTTCCCTGGTGGCTCAGACTGTAAAGAATGCACCAGTAATGTGGGAGACCTGGCTTCAATCCCTGGATTGGGAAGATCCCCGGGAGGAGGGAATGGCAAACCACTCCACTATTCTGGCCTCAAGAATCCCCATGGACAGAGGAACCTGATGGGCTACAGTCCATGGTATTGCAGTCAAACACAATTGAGTGACTAAGCACAGCACAATACATATATTAGCTTCCCTATTGAGCCTCCACCCCCAACCCCATTCCATCTTTCTTACTCATCACAGAGTGCCAGGTTTGGCTCCTTGTGTTATATAGCAGCTTCCTGCTACTTACCTGTTTTACACATGAGAGTATATATATGTCAATGCTACTTTCTTATTTCTCCTAGACTCCCCTTCCTGCACTGTGCCCACAAGTCCATTATCTATGTCTGTATCTCCATTTCTCCTCTGTAAATAGGTTTATCAGTACTATTTTTCTAGATTCCACATATATGTGCTAATATACGATATTTGTTTTTCTCTTTCTGAGTTACTTCACTCTATAACAGGCTCTAGGCTTATCCACCTCATTACAACTGATTCAAATTCATTCCTTTTTATGGCTGAGTAATATTCCATTATATATATGTACCACTACTTCTTTATCCATTCATCTGTTGCTTGACATGTAGATTGCTTCCAGGTCCTGATTGTTGTAAATAATGCTGCAATGAACATTAGGTACATGTGTCTTTTTGAATTGTGGTTTTCTCAGGGTATATGCCCAGTAGTGGGACTGCTGGGTCATATGGTAATATTATTCCTAGTTTCCTGAGGAATCAATATACTGTTCTCCATAGTGGTTGTACCAATCCACATTCCAATCAACATGAAGGAGGGTTCCATTTTCTCCACATTCATTACAACATTAATTGTTCGTAGTTTTTTGATGACAGCCATTCTGATTGGTGTGAGGTGATACCTCATTGTAATTCTGATTTACATTTCTCTAGTAATGAACAATGTTGAGGATCTTCTCATGTGTTATTGGCCATCTGTATGTCTTCTTTGGCGAAATGTATGTTTAGGTCTTCTGCTCATTTTTTGTTTGGGCTTTTTCTTTTTCTGATATTGAACTGTATGAGCTGCTTACATATTTTGGAGATTAACCCTTTGTCAGTGGCTTAGTTTGCAATTATTTTCTCTCATTCTGAGGGTTGTCTTTTAATATTGTTAATGTTGTTTATGGTTGCCTTTGCTGTGCAAAAACTTTTTATTAGGTCCCAATTGTTTATTTTTGTTCTTATTTCCATTACTCTAGGAGGTGGGTCAAAGACAATACTACTGTGATTTATGTCAAAGAGTGCAAAGTCTATGTTTTCATTTAAGCGTTTTATAATTTCAGGCCTTACATTTAAGTCTTTAATCCATTTTTAAAGTATCACCTTTAAATTCAAGAAAAATTAGGGAAAGGGAGATGGCACAATTCAGCAACTGCCCAGACACCAAGATATATGAGGTCACTGGCTTTCAATCTCTGCTCTGAGGGAAATTCTATAAGGTAGGTATTATTACTTACCCCATATAGTTGAGGAAACTAAGGCCCAGAGAAGATAAGTGACTTTCCTAAGCTCAAGAGCTAGTAAATGGAAGAGACGGGATAAAAATCCAGGTAGTTTTACTTGTATTATACAGTTGAATCACTATACTATATAAAATAATACTATGTATTGCTTTGGGAAATTCACNTAGTAAATGGAAGAGACGGGATAAAAATCCAGGTAGTTTTACTTGTATTATACAGTTGAATCACTATACTATATAAAATAATACTATGTATTGCTTTGGGAAATTCACATATGTGGGAAAAGGGAAGGAAAGTAATAACAGAGTAGGAAGGTTCATATGTAAAGATAATTAGGAGGATAAACCCAGAGCTTCTCTCAACCACTGCTTCCTTATATGTATATACACACCAGACTGTCAGTGGAAAACATGCTATAAGGAAATACTAATATCTTAAAATTTTTTGAATTAAAAAAATTATAACATATACTCTTAAAAATACTCTGCATAAATCTCAATAAATGTTCACCAACTGAACACACTTGTGTAATCAGCAGTCAGATAAAAAAAAAATTACCAACACTGGTAAAGGCCCCCTTGTGCTATTTTTTGTTACTATTGCCCCACTCTGAGGTAACACTTATCCTGACTTCTAATATCATCAGTTAGTTTTCTGTTTTTGTACTTTACAGAAATGGGCTCATGCAGCAAGTAATATTTTATGACTGACATTCCCCCTCTGTTAACCCTGTATTTGCTGGATTCAATCACTGTGGTATACAATATCTCTAGTTCACTCATTCTCATGGCTAAAACAATATGAATTTTACCACATATTCCATTACTCCTTGGAAGGAAAGTTATGACCAACCTAGACAGCATATTAAAAAGGAGAGACATTACTTTGCCAACAAAGGTCTGTCTAGTCAAGGCTATGGTTTTACCAGTAGTCATGTATGGATGTGAGAGTTGGACTATAAAGAAAGCTGAGCACAGAAGTGATGCTTTTGAACTGTGGTGTTGGAGAAGACTCTTGAGAGTCCCTTGGACTGCAAGGAGATCCAACCAGTCAATCCTAAAGGAAATCAGTGCTGGGTGTTCNGACGGATGTGAGAGTTGGACCATAAAGAAAGCTGAGCACAGAAGTGATGCTTTTGAACTGTGGTGTTGGAGAAGACTCTTGAGAGTCCCTTGGACTGCAAGGAGATCCAACCAGTTCATCCTAAAGGAGATCAGTCCTGGGTGTTCACTGGAAGGACTGATGTTGAGGCTGAAACTCCAATACTTTGGCCACCTGATGTGAAGAGCTGTCATTTGAAAAGACCCTGATGCTGGGAAAGATTGAGGACAGGAGGAGAAGGGGATGACAGAGGATGAGATGGTTGATGGCATCACTGACTCAATGGACATGGGTTTGGGTAGACTCCAGCAGTTGGTGATGGACAGGGGTTCATGGGGTTGCAAAGAGTCGGACACGACGGAGACACTGAGCTGAACTGAACTGATTCAGTTATTCAAAGGCATTATTGATTTTTTTTTTAATATCTATCCATCCATCACAGCCCCACAGTTAGGTTCAGAGTGCAGTATAGTGGAAAGAATATAGTTTCTGTAGCAACGCAAATTTGGTTGAAGCTTGCCTGTTAATAACTGTGTCCTTGGATACAGTTAGCTGTGTCCTTGGACAAGCTATTTGATTATTATGTCTTTACATTCTCATCTATAGGATGTGGACAATAATGCTTAACATATGAAGACTTCCCTTGTGACTCAGTGGTAAAGAATCTGCATGCAATGCAGGAGACACAGGTTTAATCCTTGGATCAGGAAGATCCCCTAGAAAAGGAAATGGCAACCCATTCCAGTATTATTGCCTGGGAAATTCCATGGACAGAGGAGCCTGGTGGGCTACAGTCCATGGAGTTGCAAGAGTCAGACACGACTTAGCAACTAAACTACCACCAAGAAAACATATAGCAAGTACCAAGTAGGTAATAATTATAAGCCTTGTAAAATATTCAATATTAGCTCATAAATCATTTATGGATTACTATCACAAAGCTTAGTTTCTGGGTACCTTAACTACTTGATTCTTATTGCTAATGTGATCTTGTGGCCACTGAGACCCTAAGTGGAGCAGGGGCCAACTAAAATGCAAGTCGTTTGTAGCACATGACAGCGATTTGCTGCTGTTTTCTTCCTCTCTCTCCTAGGACACTGGCCATTGGAATGCAGGGCAGACTAACACGCTTGTTTGCATCTACCCAGAATAGCATGTTTGTGCCTTGTTCTATCTTCTGGACATTTTCAACCCCATCTTCCTCCGGAATAAGCCCTTTGCCTAAAGTTCTTTCTTTGATCTCTGTTCATTGAGAAGAAATCTCTTCGGTGAGAACACACCATATCATAACTATCACACCAGCATCATATAACATCATTTATTGAAAAGGCCGTCTAATTCCCCATTTTATCTTCTTGCCTCCTTTGTTATAAATTAGTTGACCATATGTGAGAGCTCATTTCTGGCCTCTGTATTCTGTTCCATTGGTCTATTTGGACTGCTTTAGTGCTTTTACCATACTGTTTGGATTTCTATAGCTTTGTATTATAGTGTGAAAATATGAAGTCTGATGCCTCCAATATTCATCTTTCTCAGTATTACTTTCACTATATGAAGTCTTATGTGGTTCCAAACAAATTTTATAATTATTTGCTTTAGTTCTGTGAAAAAGAGCATTGGCATTTTGATAGGGTTTGCACTGAATCTGTAGCTTGGCCTGGGTAATACGGACATTTAAGCAATATTAATTCTTTCCATCCAAGAACACAGTATATCTTTCCCTATGTTTCACCTTCAGTTCTTCCATTGGTATCTTAATTCTTCCCCAGTTTTAAGTCTTTTAATTCCTCACTTAGATTTATTCCTAGGTATTTCATTCTTTCTGCTTGATTCTAAATAGGATTGTTCTCTTTATTTTTCTGATAGTTCATTGTAGATGTATAGAAATGCAACCGATTTTTGTATATTAATCTTAAATCCTACAACCTTACCAAATTTATTGATGAGTTCTAGGCAACAAATAACAAATTTTGGAGACAATGTGGAGAAAAGCAAACCCTCATGCACTGTGGGTAGGAATGTAAATTGGTTCAACAACTATGAGGAACAGTATGAACATTCTTCAAAAATTTAAATATAGAGCTTCCAATATGATCCAGCAACTCCATTCCTGGGTATCTATCTGAAGAATTAGAAAACAGTAATTTCCTTGCAGTATTATTTACAATAGCCTAGATATGGAAGCAACCTAAGTACCCATCAATAGATGAACAAATGAAGATGTAGCATATACACACAATGAAATATTATTCAGCCATAAATAAATGAATTCTTCCTATTTATGTCAACACGGAAGGACCTAGAGAGTATCATAAGTGAAGTAAGTCAGACCAAGAAAGACAAATTCTGTACAATTTTACTTATATGTGGAATCTAAAAACTGAAACAAGTGAACAAATGTAACGAAACAAAAATGAGTTCTAGATCTGGAGAGCAAGCAGATGGTTGCTAGAGGGGAGAGAAGTTTGAGGAGGAAAAAAATAGATGAGGGAGATCAAGAGGTACAAACTTCCAGATAAAAAATAAATGAGTAATGAGCATGATATATACAGTATGGAGAATATAGTCAGTAACAATATAATCTTTGTATGGTGACAGATGACAACTGGACTTATCATGGCAATTATTTTGAACATATAGAAAAATCAAATCACTATGTACCACAAAGTAAGACAATGGCATAGGTGAGTTATACTTTAAAAACAAACTAACCAATAAACAAACTCATAGAAAAAGAGAGTTTTGTGGCTACCATAGGCTAGGGGTGAAAGATCGGGAGAATTAGATGTATTCAATCAAAAGGTACAAACATCTGTTTATAAGATAAATAAGTACAAGGTATATAATGTACAACATAATAAATATAATTAACATACTGTATATTATATATGAAAGCTGTTAAGAGAGTAAATCCTAAGAGTTCTCACCACAAGGAAAAAAAATTCTTTAATTTAGTATCTATGTTAAGTTGATTGATATTACCTAAACTTATTGTAATAAACATTTCATGATGTAAGTCAAATCATTATAGTATAAACCTTAAACTTATGTAGTGCTATCTGTCAAGAAAACTGGGAAGAAAACAGGTATGAAAAGGAATATTGATACATACACAAAAAGAGAACTTGATGAGTAGGAAATAGTTGTTTAATCATATTATTTAAAGTAACAGAGTTAAGCAACAGAGGAAGTAAAAGGGTTTTACAATTATTCAAAAGAATTATAAAGGGAGGAAAAGACAGGTGTCAACAAAGCTTTCTGGTATTTAGAGCATGAAGAAATAATTTCTAAATTTGATAAATCAAGAAACAGCAATACAAGTATATTTTAAATAGGAAAATAATCACCAAGAGAGGACAAACGAAACTGGTTAAAAATAGATGGCTCTGAGAAATGTAAATCAGAACTTCAATTTGGTACCAACTCACACTGGTCAGAATGGCCATCATTAAAAATTCTGCAACTAACAAATGCTGGAGAGGCTGGAGAGAAAAGGGAAGACTTCCACACTGTTGTGAGAATATAAACTGGTGCAGCCCCTATACAGAACATTATAAACAGTTCTCAAAAAACTAAAAAGAGAGTTGTCCACCAATCCCACTCGTGGGCATGTATCTGAACAAAACTATAACTCAAAAAGATATGTGCATCCTTATGTTCATAGCAGCACATCTTACAACAGACAAGACATGGAAGCAACCTAAATGTTCATCGACAGATGAACGAATAAAGAAGATGCAGTATGTGTATAAAACGAGGTATTCAGTTCAGATCAGTTCAGTCGCTCAGTAGTGTCTGACTCTTTGTGACCCCATGAACTGCAGCACACCATGCTTCTCTGTCCATCACCAACTCCCGAAGTCCACCGAAACCCATGTCCATTGAGTCAGTGATGCCATCCAACCATCTCATCCTCTGTCATTCCCTCCTCCTCCTG
>SJYS01015236.1:9703-22245 GCA_006410695.1 Philantomba maxwellii
AATAGAACTATTTTAAAGAAATAATTTGGAGGGTTAAGCAAACTATTACCTATTTTGACTTATATAACTAAAATAACCTTAGGTGTGCAATCACCTCTTTTAATGCAACATTGTACAAACCACATGAACACTACCTCAATCTACATTCCTTCTCTCTGTGTTTTCCTCCTTGACCAAGTTGAGAACACAAAACATTCCTTACAGTTGCTGGCAAATAACCCACTGAAGGTGTGTTTATCTCGCCTTAACTGATGGACTTAAACTCGATCCACTGGTTTTCACCCTGGTATATGCAGAGTACATCATGAGAAATGCCTGACTGGATGAAGCACAAGCTGTAATCAAGATCACTGGGAAAAATATCAATAACCTCAGATATGAAGATGACACCACATTTACAGCAGAAAGTGAAGAAGAACTGAAGAGCCTCTTGATGAAAGTGAAAGAGGAGAGTGAAAAAGTTGGCTTAANCCAAATAACCCACTGAAGGTGTGTTTATCTCGCCTTAACTGATGGACTTAAACTTGATCCACTGGTTTTCACCCTGGTATATGCAGAGTACATCATGAGAAATGCCTGACTGAATGAAGCACAAGCTGTAATCAAGATCACTGGGGGAAATATCAATAACCTCAGATATGAAGATGACACCACATTTACAGCAGAAAGTGAAAAAGAACTGAAGAGCCTCTTGATGAAAGTGAAAGAGGAGAGTGAAAAAGTTGGCTTAAAACTCAACATTCAGAAAACTAAGATCCTAGCATCTGGTCCCATCACTTCATGGCAAATAGATGGGGAAACAATGGAAACAGGGAAAGACTATTTTTGGGGGGCTCCAAAATCACTGCAGATGGTGAAAATTTCACTGCAGTCATGAAATTAAAAGACACTTACTTTTGGAAGAAAAGCTGTGAACAACCTAGACAGCACATTAAAAAGCAGAGACATTGCTTTGCCAACAAAGGTCTGTCTAGTCAAAGCCGTGGCTTTTCCAGTAGTCATGTATGGATATGAGAGTTGGACTATAGAGAAAGCTGAACACTGAAGAACTGATGCTTCTGAACTGTGATGTTGGAGAAGACTCTTGAGAGTCCCTTGGAAGCAAGGAGATCCAACCAGTCCATCTTAAAGGAAATTAGTCCTGAATATTCATTGGAAGGACTGATGCTGAAACTCCAATACTTTGACCACTTGATGCAAAGACCTGATTCAGTGGAAAAGACCCTGATGCTGGGAAAGATTGAAGGTGGGAGGAGAAGGGGATGACAGAAGATGAGCTGGTTGGCTGGTTGGATGGTATCACTGACTCAATGGACATGAGTTTGAATAAACTCTGGGAGCTGGTGATGGACAGGGAGGCCTTGTGTGGTGCAGTCCATGNACTCCAATACTTTGACTACTTGATGCAAAGACCTGATTCAGTGGAAAAGACCCTGATGCTGGGAAAGATTGAAGGTGGGAGGAGAAGGGGATGACAGAAGATGAGCTGGTTGGCTGGTTGGATGGTATCACTGACTCAATGGACATGAGTTTGAATAAACTCTGGGAGCTGGTGATGGACAGGGAGGCCTTGTGTGGTGCAGTCCATGGGGTCACAAAGAGTCAGACATGACTGAGTGACTGAACTGAACTGAACTTAGCACACAAGTTAAAGTATATATTCATAGAATAGCTTTATTATTATTTAATGGTATTTTGTTTCAATATTTCTATTAAAACATTATTTATTAATTAATTTTAATAGCACTACCTATGTAGATACTTTTTACTTGTGTTATCTCATTTACTTGTAACAAAAACCCTATAGAGTACTATTTTACCATCTAACGCATGTGAAAACTGTAGTTGTGTAACATTCCTGAGAATTCACATTCAGGAAGAAGAAGGCTGATATAAAAACTGCATAATTAGCCTCCATTGCCATCTGGCAATAAGGGATAGTCTGAGGTTGTATGCTCCTATCACTCACTTAATACATAATATTTTGACTAATTATTGTTTGAGAAATGAAGGCAAACAAAAAAATCTAATGAGTAAGGTGTTAACACAGTTGTAGGCACTTAACAAAGAATCATGTAACTGCATACTAATTTTGACTTTTTATGCATAAAGCCTTGGAATATTTAGGGTCCTGTATTAGTCAATGTATGAATATTACATTTAAAACAGTTTCCCTTGTCATTTTTATTTCCCATAGTGTATCATTTTATTTATAATGTTAGACTAATTTTTCCGTGAGTCATCCAGGGAAATTATCATTCCAAAGATCGTTGTAACTGATTTTTATACTATTTTGATTTTGACTAGATATTATGCATGTGTCAACAAGGACAAAAGAGAATGTAATAAAGGGTAAAAACAAATGTTCAAATATCATAATATTACTGTATCTAGAAACATACATATTTTTAGGATCATGAGTTTTTGTACAGAACTGAAGTTAAGAGTCTGTAAGAGAGTAGAATAAGAAAATGAAAGAGAACCATGTTTTATTTTGTTCTTTTTATCTGGCAAGCATCCTGAATATGTGCTTTCCATTAATCATCAAAGTAAGCTTTTGAGAGAAATATATTATTTTACCTTTGACAAGTAAGAAAATAATTTTAGAGGGTGGGATGAGAGGTGGAATGGCATAAGTAGGGTTGGGAATCCAGTCCAGTTTGACCTCACAGATAATATTCTCTCTTCATATGGATAGGATTTTAACTTTCATTTGGTGTTGGATTCACTCTCTATTCACGGATTAAACATAACTTTAAGAACCTAATATGTTTTGTAGGCACTCTGCTAGTAAAAGGAAGGAGGAAATGGCAACTCACTCCAGTCTTCTTGCCTGGAGAATCCCATAGACACAGGAACCTGGTGGGCTAGAGTCCATGGGGTCACAAAGAGTCAGACATGACTGAGCAACTAACACACTAACACATTGCTAGTAACTAGAGATGCTGAAGACAGTGAGACAGTATTCCCAACAAAAAGAGCTCTGAGCCAGAAGACATAGAAGAGACATGCAACCAGACAAGTGCATCCCAGGGAGATAGTTACTAGGAGGGCCACTTGAATCCTGCAGAGGAGATAGAGGAAGCCTGCTTTTACTTTTGAGTTTGGGAAGACTTTCTGAAGGCTATGGTAGACATTTACAGCACAGCAGAGAGTTGTCTATTAAATATATAATGCCTCATGCCTGGTGTGTTTCTAAAGGCAGCTGCAAGTTCTGACCATACTCTGTACCATTCCCTTTTAAAGTTTGCAGGGATCCCCACATGGCAGGTAACACAAATTTAAAGCAATATATTTAATTTTTGGAATCTCATATCTCCCTTGGATTTCACAATTGTCATTATGCTTAGTAATGTCAAATATTTGAAGTAATATTGCTGTTGTGTTCAGTCACTCCCTTGTGTCCGGTTCTCTGAACCCCACGGACTGCTTATGTTTCTCTCTCACTGTTTATCTGACAAAATACTCTATTTACTCTATTTTTGCCCTGATTCATTATTCAGCACTGAAAGACTCAGATAAACACTGATATAAAATATGTAACATATATTAGATACTGAATAAGGGGCTTTCCCGATGGCTCAGCAGGTAAAGATCCACCTGCAATGCAGGAGACTCAGATTCAGCACTTGGGTCAGGAAGATCCCATGGAGGAGAAAATGGAAACCTACTCCAGTATTCTTTCCCGGAAAATCCCATGGACAGAGAAGTCCCAAGGATTACAGTCCATAAAGTTGCAAAGAGTCAGACATGACTGAGGTTACATAGCATACAATACCATAACGAGAAAATATAAAATTTTACCACTATCTTCTTAAATGTTTTAGGATATCCTAGGATAAGCTATTTTACAGCATAATTATCTTATGTTATTTAACCTCAAATATGTCTCTAAATGGGGGCTTCCCTGGTGTCTCAGACATTAAAGAGTCGGCCTGCAATGCATTTTCCATTCATGAACATCATCCCATACTTCCAAACTCCAACCCACATTGAATTTCTCCATTTCTGAATAAGCCCTTCTCTAATGACTGCACATCTTTTCTTTTTCACCTATGCTTTCCCTGCTTGGAATTCTCTTATTTTTCAAATTCTTCAAGACATCAAGTATTACNATTAAAGAGTCGGCCTGCAATGCATTTTCCATTCATGAACATCATCCCATACTTCCAAACTCCAACCCACATTGAATTTCTCCATTTCTGAATAAGCCCTTCTCTAATGACTGCACATCTTTTCTTTTTCACCTATGCTTTCCCTGCTTGGAATTCTCTTATTTTTCAAATTCTTCAAGACATCAAATATTACTTCTCGTGCTTTCTTCTCTAGTCGAACTCTTCTAGGTCACCAAGTAAAGACACAGATTTCTTGTTCTTTGTGTAAGGTTTCTGAAATGTATTTGTTTGTGCTTACGTGTTCCCCAACAGCTCATCGTTTTAAACAGGGTCACATTAACAACAATACCTCCTATTTTCTTTATTACCAAGAACTACTTCAGGAATTCCATATTACTGATGAACTCTTATTACTCTGATTTCCCTTAGTTACCTCACATGTGCCTCAAAAAATAAAGCTATTTAACTAAACTACGTTCAGTTCAGTCGCTCAGCCATGTTTGACTCTTGNACTTTACTGAAACTATTCTTATCAAATTCACATAAGCACTTGGTAAACCTAATGGTAAATTATTAGTTATCTTACTTAATGTAACAGTAACACTTAACGTAATTATTTACTCCTTCCTCTTGGAACTACTGGATTGGCCAAAAAGTTCGTTTGGGCTTTTCCATAAGATGTTATAGAAAAACTCAAATAAACATTTTGACCAACCTTATATTTTCTTTACTTGACTTCCAGGGTATCACACTCTCATCTTTCTTCTCTGGCTGCTGCTTCTTAATTTCCTCATCTGGTTTTCCCTCATCTCCTTGCCTTCTAGATAATTTAGAACTCAGTCTTTAGACCTCCACCCTTTTGTATTTACTCTTATTATTTAGTGATCTCATCCAGGGACTTTGTTTTAAATAACATCTATATGCTGGTATCTCTCAAATATATATGTCAAGACTGATCCTAGCTCATGAAATACGATGTATTTCTCACAAAAATTTAACTCTGTTATACTCAGCATATCTTTCAGGATACAGACATTTTATTTATTTTTAAAGATTTTTAAGAATGTTTATTTAGGCTGCATAGGTCTTGGCTGCAGCAGGCAGGATCTTCCATTTTTACTGCAGCATGAAGGACCTAGTTCTCTAAGCAGGGATTGAATCCAGGTTCTCTGCATTGGGAATGTGGTGTCCTACCCACGAGACCACCAGGGAAGTTCCAGGAAATAGATATTTTAAACTTAACCTAAGTCAAACTGAATCTTTGATTTTCCCATCTAAACATATTCCATCCAGCCTTCTCCATCTCAGTTAATGGTAAATGCATGCATCTGGTTGCTAGGAATTTTACTGGTGACAGGGAAATATGTCAAGAGATTAGTTAGGAAAGCCTGTTACTTCCCCTACAACACATNATCCAGCCTTCTCCATCTCAGTTAATGGTAAATGCATGCATCTGGTTGCTAGGAATTTTACTGGTGACAGGGAAATATGTCAAGAGATTAGTTAGGAAAGCCTGTTACTTCCCCTACAACACATAGTCAGAATCCTCTGTTATCAAAATCCCTACTATTAGCTTTCTGCCCAAGCAGCCACTCTCTTCTGTGAATTTTGGCCATATTCTTGTAACTTGTCTCCCTTTTTTGATCTTTGTCAAACCTAATCTACTCACAACATGCAACCAAGTAGGTTAGATCCTATTGCTTCTCTGCATCAACCCTCTAATGACTTTCTTTTATCCCAACTCAGAGTAAAGGTCGAAAATCTTTCAAGAGCATGGAAGGTCCTGCACAATCAGTCTCACCCATTATCTCTCAAATGTCACTTCCTACTATCTCTGCTTGCTTATTCTGTCCTAGCCACACTCACCCACTTGCTATTTACTTTCCTACATTTACAACATTTAGGACTTTGGGAAGTAATGCTTTTATTTCCTGAAATGCTTTCCTTGGATAGTTGTGTGGCTTGTTTCATTTTCCCCATCAGAAAAGATTATTTAAATAATTATTTAAATAATACATTTATTTAAATGTATTATTAGTGAGGCTTTTCATGATCATCTTATTTATAACTGGAATCTTCCAACTTCTCTAACTCCTTTCTCTTTTTTATTTTTCGTTTTAGAATTTATCACCTGCACACTGTGTTACATCTATCTATCTAATTTTTGTTTCTCCCTCACTAAATTTATGAATAGATTTTTGCTTGTTCTATTTACACACGTAAAATTAATATATAGTATGGTGAAGTATTACTTTCTATGTGCAAAGGCAAATGGATCTGAAATGCAAATAATAAAATGGGCATTACTTGTTGAGGATTTAGACTATGCCAGCCTCTAGGCTAAGAGTTTAACACATCCTATCTCTCTCATTTAATCTTCACAAAAATCCATTAGGGTAAAACTGGTCTTCCTGAATATTTCAAGTGAGAATGCTAAAGCAAGAAAGAAGAAATAATTTCCCCAAAGTCAAACATGTTGGCAAGGTCAGTTAGTATCTGAGCCCAGCCATTATGATTCTAGAGCTCATACTCTCAGCCACCACATGAAGATTTGATAAATAAAACTATAATTATGCAGATTAAGACCTTCATAATTAATTAATTAATGGCAACACATTCTTCTAGGTCTGTGAGATATAAAAAGAAGATATAAATACATTGTCCTTCAACTAACTTTTAAAGATGCCAATAAGATGGTAAGATGGTTGTCTCAGGACTTGCCTGGTGATCCAGTGTTTAGAACTCCACCCGTCCACTTCAGGGGACATGGGTGTGATCCCTGGTCTGGGACAGTGTGGCCAAAAAAATATTTTTTTTTTCAAAAGATGATTGTTTCTTTTTAAACACAAATTTTCTTTAAATATTGTTAATTAGGAAAATAAAAACTTCTAAAATGTTTTTGAATGAAAAATATAGAAGCATTATACTTTTCTTTGGTAGACTCCCTATTATGTGTTAGGCAATTGTTTAAGTTATGTTTTTTTCTGTCTTGGGCAGCTTTGAATTTATAGCTCTTAAAAATTCCTAAAAGGACACAACTAAAAATTTAATGGGCATTTCAGCTAAGTCTTCTTGAATTTTGTATTAGATTTCCCCTTAGCCTTGGGTAAAGCCATAAAAAAAATTGCCTGCTTAAAAATGTAATCATCACACAGGAACCTTCCTAAAGTCAGCATCAAATAGAATAAAGTATATTTTATTAATGATACAATTCACAAAATTACCAGCCCTGCCACTCTCTGCCCTCCGGGGAAACCTCCTCCTACTATTACATGTACACCAGTCACTGGTGTTTGTTCTGTGTAATTTAACCTTCTGATTGCCTTGAATGCTTAATGAACTAGATTAAGTGAAATGCTGATGAAAAGTATTGAAATCTGCTGGGAAGGGAGACCACTGAAATCCTTATCTTGAGACAGAGCCCAAAGAATGCAGAGTCCTCATCTGAGGAACTGGAATCCAGAAGGGACATGAAAACTATTTGTTTTCACTTCCAAAGTGAGGTTTTGTGAAGGAATGGAATCAAAGATCCAGTCAGGCCTGGGAATCTAGGCCCCTCTCATGGAGCAGGGGCCCTGTCTCTACTTAAATGCCTTTTTCTTCTTCAACATGTATATCTAGGACTCATGCCCCATTATAACTGATCTCTTCCTTTTACTTCAGTGGTTGGTTTATCCTTAGTTTGAAACTGAATAACTTTCTTCCTCAAATTTGTCTCAAAGAAAGAGGAGGTATGTCTCCCTGGGAGACTAAACGATGCTGTATTAGCTAAGAAATACCAAGTGAAAATGTAAATGACGTTGAGAATTGAGATCAAAAGATAAAGCCATGGCAATTTATGATAGCAGTTTTCTAGTATCTAACGTGAATTTCCCTACTGAGATGGAAGAAATGGTCCAAATGGCATGCTGATTGTCTGAGAGTAAATTTCTACTGAGTAACTAAATTTATGCACAAAACTAATTTGATTTATTAAACTTATTTACTCCCCCAGTGAAATTATGACTCCACTTCAGAGGACATAAGCCAATGAGAAGATAAGTTCTTATTTCTGAAGAGTCTTAGAGTGGAATGAGAAGCAAATTGTTTCAACAGAAATGAGCTTTATGTGTACGTGTGTGTGTGTGTGTGTGCACGCACACATGTGTGTAAGGGCTGCTAAGGGATTTATATAACTGCAAAGCCATACTTACGCACTGGAGCTTGTGTGATTATGCTTATTTCCATCCTGTTCAGAAGCTATCCTAAAGATGCAACTCTACACGAAGCCAAACCATGTGAGATTCTGAGGGAGCTTTTAACAAGCATCACATCTGCTTTAAGACACATACTTCACTAGTGTAGAATACTCTGACCCTGAGAGAATTCCACCCCTGATACAGAGTGGGAAATTAGCGAATGATTCACACTACTTTCAACTGTTCCTTTATTCTAATACCCCCAGTAAGGTGGGATTTTCTTCCCTTTCATTTATTCTTTAAATGTCTGGAGTTAAGAGTACTTAATTGGGCTGAATCGCGTACTTGGGCATTAAAAGAATTAAATTGGCTGTTTTTAAATTGCTCCAGCTGGCCCCCAAACCATTTTGAAACACTGCATTAGACAAAAACAATTAAAACGATGTCAGGAAACAAAATATAAGGAGAGAAAGATGGATTTTTCTACTCTACTACTTTACGACTTCTGATAGAATCTTTTTTCTCCTTTGCTTTTCACCTCTCTTCTTTTCACAGCTATTTGTAATGCCTCCCCAGACAGCCATTTTCCTTATTTCATTTATTTTCCATGGGGATGGTCTTGATCCCTGTCTCCTGTACAATGTCACGAACCTCATTCCATAGTGCATCAGGCACTTTATCTATCAGATCTAGGCCCTTAAATCTATTTCTCACTTCCACTGTATAATCATAAGGGATTTGATTTAGGTCATACCTGAATGGTCTAGCAGTTTTCCCTACTTTCTTCAATTTAAGTCTGAATTTGGTAATAAGGAGTTCATGATCTGAGCCACAGTCAGCTCCTGATCTTGTTTTTGTTGACTGTATAGAGCTTCTCCATCTTTGGCTGCAAAGAATATGATCAATCTGATTTCGGTGTTGGCCATCTGGTGATGTCCATGTGTAGAGTCTTCTCTTGTGTTGTTGGAAGAGGGTGTTTGCTATGACCAGTGCATTTTCTTGGCAAAACTCTATTAGTCTTTGCCCTGCTTCATTCTGCNGGCCCCATCAAAATATCAGGGTAATTATTGGCAAATTGTATATCATACAAATGCTTTGAAATCAGCATTTCAAAGGCAAAAGGAATCCTGTTGTGGGTGATTGCCACAGCTGCTTTTGACTGCTCCTGGAAGTGTCTCTCAGTCTCTTGGATTTTGTTGAATTGAATTGATGTGACATAAAGTTACAGTGGAGGCCAAGCCAGTGTGTAGTTTAACCTACCGTGCTCTATCACTAAGCTCTTCCATTTGTATGTCATGCCATGGTAGCCTCATTAAAAAGCTGTAGAAACTAGAATTATTTACTAGATGATCACCCTCGAAAGAGAGTCAATAACTTTTTTAAAAGGTCAGGAATCTGGAAAATTGTGGTAGTCTTTTTTTTAAATACACTCTTTCATGAACAATATATGAGGAAGTTTTATATTAGATACTTTTAATATTTCTCAGTATTAGTTTCAAAGATTCTCTAGTAATCTAATTGAAAGTGAATGTGTGTGCTTTTTTAAAGCAAAGAAAAGAGGAATGGAGAGAGAGAGAGAGAGAGAACCGGAAGAAAGATTGAACATATATGCAGAATGAATAAGAGTTGGTGGAAAAATTAGTACTAAGTGACTCGTCCTTTATTTTGTGAATCTGAGTGATGCCAAAATAGGCAGGCAAAATAAGTGCATGATGTGTCAATTAATACTTAAACTAGACNGAAGAAAGATTGAACATATATGCAGAATGAATAAGAGTTGGTGGAAAAATTAGTACTAAGTGACTCGTCCTTTATTTTGTGAATCTGAGTGATGCCAAAATAGGCAGGCAAAATAAGTGCATGATGTGTCAATTAATACTTAAACTAGACACAAAAGGATCAACTGAGCTTCCTACTGACCTGATTGGGAGAAAAAAAAAAAATCAAATTGCATTACAATTAAATTTGAATTCAATTGTATACACCTTATCCTTACAATTTTTTTTAAATTTAATTTCTAGAAGATCTTAAAATGTATTCTAATTCTCCATCTGCTATCTTACAACTCCTGTACAATAGAGCTTACAGTTGGAGCCAATTTATTTTGCAGTTCACAGTCTTTCAAATTCTTGGAGAGAAGAGGTTTTTTCTGCCAAGATTCACACCAAAGCAACTTGATAGTCTTGCCCAAGAAGGATCAAATGTGAAACTAGATGACAGGGAAAATTGCGCAATGCGCCCTTCTCTGTAGCCAGTGAAGTGCAAAGAAATTTGCGTTGTTGCACTTGTGAGGCTTTTCAAATGTGCAGAGAAAACAGTTGAGCACAGGGCTTCTGGCCTGCAGCGTTGCCTCACTAACCGTTTGTTTTTTCATTTAAAACTCTAGAGGGAAGAAAGAAAAGGCAAGCATATCCATCCCACCCCTCCTTTTTAAACGGGGTGGCCATGCCAGATATTCTGAGTAACTTATTCAGCCCAAGGCTAATAAGCTGAACAACTTGTTTTGGCTACACATTCCTCATCTCCATATGGAATTGCTTGTGCGAGTTTTTTGGACTATTATGTGGTCAAAGGGAGGATGTTAGATAAAAAAATATCCTCAGCACTTTCCTTTTCTCTCATATAAATCCACTTTCAAGGCTGAAGTAAACTGCATGAATTGCCCAAATCCTTAGGCAGAAGACATCACAGAATATCACATAAGCACCGTCTTTAATAGGTTTGAAGGCATGCCTCTTAAATTGGGCTAAATTTGCTGATAAATCCACCATAGCTAACCTTGCCTACTCTGAACCTAGCCTTGGGGGCTTCTTTATAAAGAAGGCATATTTTCACTGAACCAAAGTAAATCTTAATTACATATTTGCTTACCATGGAGAGCCATTTTGCTTCTGAATGGGAGGCTGTAACTGATAGAAGGTGGAAAGTGGGTTGATGTGATGTATTTCACAGAAATCTGTTAAAAAATATAAATAAAGAGGAAAAAAACACTCCCAAATTTTCAGATAGAGTAAGGTAGTTTAGAATTTAGCAGACTTAGTTATTCAATGTTCTTTATGCCACATATCTTCCCAGGGAAATGTATCAAAATATTTTCTAATGATTCTTCAGTACCAAATAGGGTCCTTCCTTAACAGGCTGATTCATAGGAGTTCCTATGTAGAACTCAGTTTTCTCCTGTTTCTTAAAGGTAGGTCCATATATAATTCTGAAAGTTACTTCAAACTCCAGAGTGGGAGATTTTTATTCTTTAGTATTTATTTATAGTTTTCTAAAAACAAATTAATCTACAATGAGGCTCTGCAATGAGTTAACAGGCTTCAGAAAGAGGCACTGTTCACTCATTCATTTACTCAATCATCCATTCAGAAAACATGCATTAAGAAGTTTTAAAAGGCCAGTCACTGGGACATCCCTGGTGGCTCAGTGGATAAGAATCTGCCTGCCAATGCAGGGGACACAGTTTTGATCCCTGGTCCAGGAAGATTTCACATGCCTCAGAGAAACTGAACTGATACACCACAGATACTGAGCCCACGTGCTGGAACTGCTGAAGCCGGCGTGCCTAGAGCCTGTGCTCTGTAATAAGAGAAGCCAGCACAGTGAGAAGCCAACTCACCGAAATAGAAGAGTAGCCCCTGATCATTATAATTAGGGAAAGCCCGAGCAGAGAAAAGAAGACCCGGCACAGCCCCCAAAAAAGACAATTACTGACCTAGGTGCTGAGAATTTAAATATGCATAATTACAATTAGAATTTTGAGCATTACTTTACTAGCATGTGAGATGAGTGCATTTGTGCAGTAGTTTGAGCATTCTTTTGCATTGCCTTTCTTTGGGATTGGAATGAAAACTGACCTTTTCCAGTCCTGTGGCCACTGCTGAGTTTTCCAAATTTGCTGGCATATTGAGTGCAGCACTTTCACAGCATCATCTTTCAGGATTTGAAACAGCTCAACTGGAATTCCATCACCTCCACTAGCTTTGTTTGTAGTGATGCTTTCTAAGGCCCACTTGACTTCACATTCCAGGATGTCTGGCTCTAGATGAGTGATTACACCATTGTGATTATCTGGGTCGTGAAGATCTTTTTTGTGCAGTTCTTCCATGTATTCTTGCCACCTCTGCTTAATATCTTCTGCTTCTGTTAGGTCCAGACCATTTCTGGCCTTTATCGAGCCCATCTTTGCATGAAATGTTCCCTTGGTATCTCTAATTTTCTTGAAGAGATCTCTAGTCTTTCCCATTCT
>SJYS01015236.1:29953-54617 GCA_006410695.1 Philantomba maxwellii
ATTTAAATAATAAATATATGAGAGTTATATATATTATCACATCCTACATGTATAATGAATGATCATAAGAAATAAAAAAGTTTTGGAACTGATGTAATATTACAGACCAGACTTGTGAAATATACCTTCAGAGCTTATATTGTTGGCCTTTAAAAGAAAACTCCTCATTTGTGATGAGGGAAAATTTGGGTTCTGAACTAACAAAACAGAAGAAAACTCCAGATTCACAGCTGTTCTAGAGAATGCCACATTAATTATTTCCTCCTTATACCTAGAATTATGCTTTAAAAAATGCTGTTCACTTACACGTTCTTTAGAAAGTAGAAATGACCACAGTAAACATTTAAAGTATTAATAAGAAAAAACTTGGAAGTTTTCACTACCTGTCTGTAGACGTATGAAATTTTAGTAATGAAGAAAGTGTGGTATTGACATCAAGACAGAAAGAGAAAAAAAAAATAGAATGATGCACATGATTAGACAATTCAAAAAGAAATTCACACTCACACGGTCAATCCAGGTACAAAGACAATTTATTGGCAATAGATTTCAACGAATGATGCTGGAACAATTGAATAGCCATTTATAAGATATTTACCTTAATCCTTACCTCACAGCTTATACAAAATTTAAGTTGAGATTGAGCCTAGGCTTAAATGTAATTTTTTTTTTTTTAAGTTTTGAAAGAAAACAAGGGAGAAAATCTTAGTGACCTTGGGTTTGGCAACAGTTTTTTAGATGGGACACGCAACATGAACTATAAATGCAGAAATCAATAATTTGGGTTTCATCAAAATATAAAAAATCCTTCGCTCTTCTAAAGATACTGATTAACATATACACACTACATATATAAAATGGACTTACCAGGTGCCGCAGTGGTAAAGAATCTGCCTGCCAGTGCAAGAAACGCAAGAGACGTGGGTTTGATCCCTGGGTTGGGAAGATCCCCCTGGAGAAGAAAACAGCCACCTACTCCAGTATTCTTGTCTGGAAAATTCCATGGACAGAGGAGCCTGGCAGGCTACAGTCCATGGGATCAAAGAGAGTCTGACATGACTGAGCATATACACACACATATATAAAATAGATAACCAGCAAGGACTTACTATATAGCACAGGTTAGGTAATAACCTATAAGGGAAAAGTATCTGAAAAAAAAAAAATATATATATATATATATGTATAACTGAATCACTTTGCTGTACACCTGGAACTAACACAGCATTGTAAATCAACTATGCTTCAATGAAAGAAAGAAAAGAAACTGCTATAAAAGTGAAATGACAGGCCACAAACTTTGATAAAATATTTTCATGACATATTTCTGAGAATATTTTAGTCTAGACTATATAAATNTTGTAATAACCTATAAGGGAAAAGTATCTGAAAAAGAAAATATATATATATATGTATAACTGAATCACTTTGCTGTACACCTGGAACTAACACAGCATTGTAAATCAACTATGCTTCAATGAAAGAAAGAAAAGAAACTGCTATAAAAGTGAAATGACAGGCCACAAACTTTGATAAAATATTTTCATGACATATTTCTGAGAATATTTTAGTCTAGACTATATAAATATTTTAGTCTAGATTATATAAAGAATATTTAACATCTCAATGTTAAAAAGACAACTATATTTTTAAATAGGCCAAAATATTTGACCAATATTTCACAAAAATATACAGTTGGTAAATATGTACAAGAAATGATGTTCGATATCATTAGGAAAGTACAAATTGTTATCACAATGAAATATGACTGTGTAATCACTATAAGGGCTAAAATTAAAAATACTGCTCTTATTGACTCTTGACAAGAATGTAGGGCAATCAGAACTCACATTCATTGCTGGTGGGAAAGTAAAATGGTTCAACTACTCTGGAAAAGTTTAACAATTAAGAAACTTAACTTCTTAACTGTTAAACATAGACATAATATACAACACAAATATTTCATTCCTATATATTAATATTTACCCAAAGAAATAAAAATATATTCCCAAAGATTGGTACATGAATGTTCATATCATTATCATTTGTAGTAGGAAAAAGAACTGGAAACAATGAATGTGTGCATATGAGTGGATAATAATTTAGTCTATTCATATAATGGAATATTACTGTTGATTTAAAAATAAACTTCTGATGCACATAGTACAAATGCATCTCAAAATATTTGTGCTAATGAAAAAAGCCAGATAAAAAAGAGTTTATACTGCATGTTTCCATTTATATAAAGTCCTAGAAAAATCAAACTAAACCATAGTGACAGAAATCAGATCAGGTGTTGTCTGGAGACAGAGGCCAGGAAAACGGAGAGGAAGAGAGAGAAAGGAGTTACAAAGAAGTAATAAAAAAATTTTGAAGAGTGGCGTTGATAGAGATGTTCACTGTCTCGATTGGAATGTTATGTATATGTCAAAACTTATCAAGTTGTACACTTTAAATATAGGCAGTTCATCAAATGTCAGTTTTACCTCAATAAAGCTACAAAAATATTTTAAAGGTTAAATGTCTGCCTTAAACAAAAGGTACATGTCTTTCGGTAGACATTCTTGAGAAAGAAGAAATTTGGTAAACCAGCAGAACTTCTATTATGCTTGCCAAGCCATCCAGCTTGCTTCATATTTCTCTTACTGAGCCTCCTAGAAGTCCTACTTTCATGTTCCATATAGTGTGAGGTCAGTGGAAAAGGAAAGCCAACAATAAACTGTGTAGGGACTAGGAAAGGCACAAATCCATCTCTTCAGCCTCAGGTACTCCTCACCAGAGCCCAAATGGTATAGTGTTTGCGTAAGAATTTTGCTACATCAACAAAGCAGGAAGCATCTCTTCTTATCAGTCTTTATCACGTAGTTTCACTGATAGACCCCCTTTGTTTGGAACCAGACCTTTATTGGTATATCCCAGAAGTCATTCATCACAATAGGATTCTATGAGATGCTTTTTTTCTTTTTAAAAAATTCATTATTATTTCTATGAGACACTTTTAAAATCACTTTTACAAAAAAAAAAAAAATATATATATATATATATGCAAANCCCAATATTGATGAAAATTCCAAAGTATTATCACTTTATTATACTATTGATAGAGAAATGTTTTCATGTAAATTTATTATATAAATTATAAAAATATAATGTAAAAGCTTTAAAATTAAAAAATACTCTCTGACCAGAAAATTCACTTCTATGAATATATCCTATTTAAAAAATGATTGTGCTCAAGCATTTAGCTTTCAGGATGTTTATTATAGCAATGCCAGTAATATAAAATTGGAAAGGAAAAATGAGAGGCATAAAGATTGAAAAGGAAGAGATGAAACTGTCATTATTTTCTGGTGATATGTTTAGCTGTGTAGATAACCTAAGAGATCAACAGGCAAGTTACTAGTTCTAATGAGAAAATTGATTAAGCTTGCTGAATACAAGAATAGCTAACAAAAATCAATAGACTTTTTCTATGGCAATAAAAATAATTAGCTAGAAAATACAGGAGACAACGTTATATCATTTACAAGAGCAAAATAATACAATAGCAAAATGAGTCAAACATTTGTGGGTAAATGATTTAAAGGAATATAAACATATTGTGACTCTCCTTCAGTAAATAAAACATACTACAGTCCTATGTGTGTGTGTGCTAATTTCCTACAGACAAGTCCAACTCTTTGCCACCCTGTGGACTCCTCAAAGGATCAGGCTTCTCTCTCCATGGGATTTTCCAGGCATGAGTACTATAGTGGGGATCTTCCCAACCTTGGGATGCCACATCTCTTGTGCCTCCTGCATTGGCAGGCAGATGCTTTACTACTAGTGCTACCTGGGAAGCCCACTACAGTTATAATATGGGCATAATACTGGACACAAGGGGCCCAAGAATAGAGGATTCAGAAATAGACCTGTTTATATGGAAATTGATATGTAAATTGGACAATACAAACCAAGAGGGAAAGAAAAATTATTTAGAAGTTGTTGGGAAAACTGGTACACTGCATGGGGTGAAAAGTTTGAATCCCTTTCTTATATCATATGTAAATGTGTATACCATATGGATTAGTGGCCTAAATATGAAAGATGAAAATTATAAAATTAATTGAAGAATATGTAGAAGAATCCCAGACCCTGAAAGTGAGGAACAGCTTTGCATAGAAGACTGCAAATGTACAAATCATAAAGAGAAGAAAATAGTTTATTTAGCTACATCAAATTAGAGGCATATTTCAATGAAAGACACAAACAAAAGTAACAGATGGTTGTAGGCAGAGAAAAGTTTTTTAGTATTAAGAACAATTGGTAAATATATGAAATGTGCAAAGTGTTGTCTGAAAATCAAGACTGTAAATTCAGTGCAAAAATGGGCAAAGGATATGAACTGGCAATTCACAGCCAGAGGAAACTAAATGCCTAACAAGAATAAGAGATGTTTCAATTCATCAGTAATCAAAGCATACAAACTACAACAACAATGGTGAAACACTTCGCCCCTATCAAATTGTAGAACTTAGAAAACTGGATAGCATTAAGGATCATCAGTTACATTGTGAAACAGAGACCTCCCTACACCGCTGACTCAGCTGTTGTAAAGCACAATCTGGTTAGATTCAGTTATACTCCAACAATCTTTAGTCTACGATTCCATTCATAGGTATTTACTCCAGTGATACTCTGGTATAAATCCTTAAAGGGACACATAGGAATATGTTCAGCCCTGCACTGTTTGTGGAAAAGGGGAATTACAGTCAGCCTAGAGTATCAGTGAGTCCAGGAATAGATAAATAAATAGAGACAGATGAAACTTATAGAATGCATGTGTGCATGCTCAGTCACTTCAGATGTGTCTGGCTCTTTGCACACTATGGACTGTAGCCCATCAGGCTCCTCAGTCCATGGGATTCTCTAGGCAAGAATACTGGAATGGTTTGTCATGTCCTTTTCCAGGGGATCTTCCTGACCCAGGGATCAAACTCGCATCTACTGCATTGCAAGCAGATTCTTTACTGAATGAGCCACCATGGAAACCCATCTTATAGAATACTACACAGTAATTAGAAGCCACACAGCCATCATACATAGCTGTAAAACAATGATGTTAAGGGTTGAGGATAGACTTTTAACACTACNATATATATATATATATGCACATATGCATATATATATATATGCTGCTAAGTCTCTTCAGTCGTGTCCGACTCTGTGCGACCCCATAAAAGGCAGCCCACCAGGCTCCCCCGTCCCTGGGGTTCTCCATGCAAGAACACTGGAGTGGGTTTCCATTTCCTTCTCCAATGCATGAAAATGAAAAGTGAAAGTGAAGTTGCCCAGTCATATCCGACTCTTAGTGACCCCATGGACTGCAGCCCACCAGGCTCCTCCATCCATGGGATTTTCCAGGCAAGAGTACTGGAGTGGGTTGCCATTGTTTTCTCTGATATATATATATATATATATATATAAACCAAATCACCATGCTGTACAGCAGCAATTAGCATTGTAAACCAACTATGTTGTTGTTGTTCTGTAGCCCAGTTGTGTCTGAGTCTTTGCGACCCCATGGACTGCAGCACACCAGGCCTCCCTGTCCTTCACCATCTCCTGAAGTTTGCCCAAGTTCATGTCCATGGCATCAGTGATGCCATTGAGCCATCTCATCCTCTGACACCCTCTTCTCCTTCTGCCCTCAATCTTTCCCAGCATCAGGGACTTTTTCAATGAGTTGGCTGCTTGCATCAGGTGACTGAGATACTAGAGCTTCAGCTTCAGTATCAGTCCTTCCAATGAGTATTCAAGGTATATTTCCTTTAATGTTGACTGGTTTGATCTCCTTGCTGTGCAACAGATTCTCAGGAGACTTTTCCAGCACCACAGTTCAAAGGTATCAATTCTTTGGTGCTCTGCCTTCTTTACAGTCCAGTTCTCACAACAAAAGATAAAATCCCCCATACAAAGTAAATTCTGAACTTTTCTTGCCATCTGGAATTCCATTTTCTGATATATGTGTGTTTTCAAGTATATCAACAGATTGTAGAAATGTATCATAAAGAGTTACAACAGAGAGTTACAAAGACAATATGAGTTGTCTCAGTAAGCAATCTGAGTTCAGTTCACTGAAGATGAAATGTGCTAAAATATTCAAGAATGAAGGAGCTCAGTCTTCCTTGGAGGAAAAAGCTTACTGAAAAATGAGAATGGTCACTTACTTTTGCTAGTCCTCCTTAGCAAAGAGAGGACCACTTGCAGACCAAGCCACCAGTCAATTATAACCATGAATAGCAACGTATCAGAAGATACCTAAGGGCTTCCCAGGAAGCTCAAATGGTAAAAAATCTGCCTACAATGTGAGAGACCTGGGTTCGATCCCTGGGTTGGGAAGATCCCCTGGAGAGGGACTGGCAACCCACTCCACTATTCTTGCCTGGAGAATTCCATGGACAGAGGAGCCTGGTAGGTTACAGTCCATGGGGTCAGAAAGAGTTGGACACAACTGAGTGACGAACATCTTCACTTCACAAGATACCTTCCCACCAACCAGGAGCAGTGAATCTGAACTTTATCTTTCTGTATCAAACTTGGTGTCAACTCTGAACACTTGTGTCCCCACTGAGTTGTAGCTTCCATTTACTCATCTGCAAACAGTTTGACCCTAAGTTTTGATTTTCTGAATTATCTGCTTCCATTTCTATTCACTTTCATGCATATTCACTGAATTCTGCTCTGTGCATTGAATTATGTTAAATCAAGGTACTACAAGGATAAAGACTAACCAAAATCTCACCAAATCATGAAAATAGAAATCTGAGAAATATATGGACCTTGACTTCAATGAACACATATCTAAAATGCCACACTGACCACCAGTATTATTACTAATCTTGGTCCCATATCTATTTATTGTTTGGCTCCAGGCATCTCCTCCTGGGGCCACTATCTGTTACTGACCCAAATACACACCAAGGACCATCTTGGATTCTTTGGGTACTGATTCACAATGTGTGTTTTCTAAAAATTTGACAGTATGGTTTGATTGGCAACCCATCTTAGGGTCGTTCCTTTAGCTGGTTCTTAGCACGACCCATTCTTGCCTTCTTTATCCTCCCTCCCAGCTTTCTATAAATGTTTCATAATGTTTCGTACCCAAGCGTCTATAGGCTATGGAACTCTAGTGTGTTAGCTCATAATATTATGATGTTCACTTTAGTATTCAAACATTGTCCTTGACTTACAAGAAATTCAGGGAGAGCATCTAAAGTCAGTGTAAATATCAAGGATCAAGAGCTCAAATATCTGGGATCAATGCCAGGCAGAGGCAAAAGAGATCACGATTTTATTCAAATATTATAAAAGAAAAGAAATTAGGTAATTCTCAAATATTACAAAAGAAAAATTGATAATTATCTCTCTAAAATGGCCACACACAAAAAATAAACAGTTGTTCTAGAATAGCAGACTCTGGCCTTGCTCTTTGACCATAGTAAAAGAAAGGAAGTTATAGACAGGAAGATGCTAAAGGAAATACTGAGAGAGTTAATCTCCAGGAGCTGGTCCTATAGAAAGAAGGTGATGCGATCTGTTGCATATGACAAAATGTTGTCAAAGAGGGGGAATATAATTTTATGTGATACTATAGTAGGCTGAGAGGACAAGGTGAAAATGGATATGAATTGAGATGTTGAAGACAGTAGAGAAAGTCAAGTCAGAAATTTTCAATTCTGCCAGTATTACAGGTACAGTTAGAACTTTCAGGTGACATGTGTAGGGGTGGCAACCTGAGGAAATTAACTCTGTGGAAGAATGTGGAGCAGTTGCTTCAGGCGGAGGATGCTGTGTTATATCTCCCACATATAAATAAATAGATCAAGGAATATTGAGCAGCTGGAAAGACCTAACTGTGTTTACGTAGCATGAAATTGCAGTGGACCCAATTATTTTAGTTTGTGACTTTCCTTGGCTACAGCCCAGTAGAAAGAGTAGAGATGATGCTTGATGAGGTTACCCAGGATTAGGAATCTATAAAGTAACCTTGACAGAAGGTTGGGAGTGGCAGTAGGAAGTTCTAAGGTGTTAAAGAGATGTCACAGAATTGTCTGACGGTGGGTTCTAAACTGTGTAAAAAGACAAGGGGATTCAGACAGAATTGGTGGACTGAGGACTGGGAGAGTTTCAGGAATTTCAGTTTATGAAGAAGGTGAAGAGGCTATCAGCAAGAATAAAGGGTTAAGATAAAGGCCTGATAAAAAGACGACAGCAACAACAGCAAGCACCCCAGAGATCCCAAATGGAATGATAATGAGGTCTGCAGACATCCTTACTATTATGTAGCTGAAATGGTATCAGTGTAAAGGTCAAGACAATGGCAAAAAACAGAGTAGAGAGGAAATGCATAAGCAAGATACTGTGCTTATAAGAAAATGGATAAATGCCCTGGATATAGACAGATGTGAACAGAGTCATCCAAAAGATACTGAAGAAAATGTCATAATCCCCAAAGGTAAGCAAGCTATTGAGTGAAACCATAGTCTGGAAGTAACCATAGCACGAGAGAGGTTAAACAAAGTCTGAATCCATCAATTTGCCTCAAGACTTGTCAAGGTGAGGGAGCAGAGGNAAAAAAAAAATCCCATTAAAACAAGACAGATGAGCTCACTGCTTCTTATGGTTTTCCAAGGCCCACAAAAACATCCTGAAAAGCTTACACCAAGCACATATGCTGTGTGCGGGAACTTACAGTGATAACTGGCCTCCTTGCATTTAGTTCCATGTCTTGGTAAATTCTGAGCTCTCCAATCTGAGTCTCAGGAAAGCCTGATGCTAACAATGAAGACCTATCTCTGATCTTTATTCCCCCTTGCCCATGTCGGTCTCCCTGGACCAGCACAGCCAAGACGCTGGGGAAGGGAGAGAGACTTGCTGTAGACTTTGAACTATGCTGTATGAACTATATTCAATGAAGCTGTTACTTTACTAAGTGTGATGCAAAGTGCTAGCTGTGGCAAAAGATTTTTAGAAATGAGCGTAAGGCAGGCTGGTTTTGGTCTGAGTGACGAGCATCCCTGCAGACTATGCTGAATGACACCATGAACAACCTCACTCCCTTTGGTTCAAGAAATCAGTCCTGGCTATCTTTGCTATATCTTATGACCTCCTTGGGAGAGGATTCTTCCCAACCTGTGTAGAAAGAGCCTCAGAATGCCTTCCTTCAGTAACAGAACATGTCATAACTGGCCTGTGCACAGACTAGATGGGGACCTCCTGAATCGCTACCTGGGACACTGTAGCACAGAATCCAGGGGGAGAGACGGTCACCCAGATCCTGAAGGACCCACCTGCACGCCCTTCAGGTTCTGTTAGACCCCTGTGGCAGTAAAAGCAGGAGAGGCGGCCCCAAGGATGCTGGCTATAGGACAGAAGCCTCGGAGAAGTTGTAGTTTCAGCTGGCTGTGTTTCAACGCCCTTTCCCTTCCTCCAGGCTTTAAAGGTAAACTTAAGGCACCAAGAGGTGAGTTAAGAGAGCTGCTGCCTCCACCCTCAGCGTCATGTAGACAGGGTCAGGAGAGACTTTCCACGAGGCTGGAGCCCAGGAGCGAGGTCTGTGGTTCTCCCCTTAGGAACTCAGAGGGCAGCACGACCCCCTTGAGAATCACCACCGCCAAGCGAGGCAGGAGGAGGAGGCCACCAGGAACGGCACCGACGGGCAGGCGGAGCAGGCTGCCTGGCCCAGGCCTGGATCTGGGCTCTCCCAGGTGGCCGGGGATGGGCTGTCTATAGACAGGAGGGCAGCTGGCGCAGCGGGGTGGGAGGCCTGGCCTGGGAATCTTAGCTGGCCCGTGTGGTAGTGTTTACACGCGGTTCAGGCAGGGGGCTGAGAAAAGACAAAGTTGGGTGGGTGGAGGGAGTGAGAACCAGGCTGGGAAAGACTTTTCCTCTGTCCTCAGGATGGAGAGGCCCTGAGCAGGGCCTGGCTCTGCACACCCTCCAGCAGCTGCCTGAGCATCTCCGTGTTCATCCCGTCAAGCTTGCTCGCCCCGCTCTCCCTAGATAACTTCTCACGGTTTATTTCTTCACCACCGCTCTTCCGGGAAGTNGGAAAGACTTTTCCTCTGTCCTTAGGATGGAGAGGCCCTGAGCAGGGCCTGGCTCTGCACACCCTCCAGCAGCTGCCTGAGCATCTCCGTGTTCATCCCGTCAAGCTTGCTCGCCCCGCTCTCCCTAGATAACTTCTCACGGTTTATTTCTTCACCACCGCTCTTCCGGGAAGTCTTCCTGCCCTGCAGGTGTGGGTGGGGCCTGTGTGGCTCTTCCAGGGCCCACCTGTCCCTGTAGAGGCCCCCAACTCCCCTGGCAGAGGCTCAGCTTCCTTGCCACCTGCTAGGCCTGGACCAGAGGCCTCAGCAAGGACCCAGGGGCCACGTGCCACGTTGCCACATCATCGGAACCTGGCCTGGGCCGGCACTCAACACTGGTTGAAGGAATGAGGAGCCCTGCAGATCCAGTAAAGGAGCTCAAGCTTTCCCAATGCAAAAACCCAGACTCCATCAAAGGGTTTTTTTGGTTCTAAAAATGTGTTTATAATTGACTAAAACCTCTAGAATACATGAGCTTGCTTAACTGAATAATTCAATTCAGGAGGCACATACACTACTGGAAAAAAGGTTCTTCAAGTTCATCTAATTTGCTGTTATTAGAAGCGGTTCACCACGCAATGATCTCATGTGTGCCTTTAAATTAGCTTAGCAAATAATCAAAATAGCTTTCCCTTTTCTTGATGTACAAGTCAAACGGAAATCCACCAACAAAAGAAACCACGTGGAGTGAACCTCTACAAATAATGCCCAGGGTTCAGCTGGAGTGAGGCTCCACCTGGTGCCATGGTCAGGAGGGCAGGACTCCAGCCCCCCTTGAAGGCACAAGGCAGCAACCCCTGAGCCAGCGGCCCCAGGAGGTGGGTGTTCAGAGCAGGCTGTAAAGTAATCGGGCTAGATTCTGCTTCCCCTAAACAGCCCTCTGAGCGTGCGGGCAGCTCAAAGAGCAGGTGGCCACCTGAGATGCTTCCATGACCCCTCACCACCCTCATCCCCATCCTCTGAGCATCCTACAGGCAGGCGAGGACCTTCTGAAATGGAACGTGTCATCTGCCTGGTACAGAAGGCACGTGCCATCACCATGAGGTTGGACCTGAAACCTCCACTTGTCTGAATGCAGCCTGAGATCATGAAGCCTCATTGCAACCACCTGCGATCTACAATCTCCACCAAAACTCTGGTTGGGGAGGGTCACACTTATGAGTATATACCCACTAAAAATTTCTGTTGCACATAAGCCTCATTTCTTTCCTCCATCTCTCCCTGATTCCAGAAGGCAGGCCTCTGATGAACTCAGCTTTGTTATTCTAAACCATTCATCAAAGTGGCACTGGGGAGCTTTGCTTTTCTTCCTGGTAGGAGCAGTTCTGGACGTGGGCCCACAGCAGGAGGCACGGGCCCCCTCCCAGCTCCACATCCCAGGAGGGCAGAGAGAGCTTCCCCAATCACAGCTCCCGGGGTGCTGGCCACCCCCAGTCTCCCCAGCCGGCTAGCAGACGGAGAGTTGCTGGCAACATGAGGGTGACAAGCTTCTGCAGCCGAGTGGCCTTCCTTTTGCTGGCAGGGATGCAGGCTGCAGTGAGAGACACTTCGCGACACAGAACTGAGCAGGTGCTGCCCTCAGCACGAGAAATAACAGAGCAGCGCTCACCAGGTTTGGGGCCTCATTAAGCACCAAGCAGCAGTTCCTTTTCTTTCTTCTTCTTCTTTTTTTCCCTTTGTGGAAGGGGTCTTTTAACTCTCACCAGGAAATATTACTAGGAGTGTTCTTACCTCTGACAGGTTTTTTGGGACAGATCATGGGAACCAACATTGATGTAAATCCTGTTACCACGAGGCTAATTTAGCCCCTGGTAAATTAAATGAAACACATGCCTTAGCTCAGTAACTGCCTTTACTAGTTAAAATCTTTGGGGATATAAATGTAGCTCTGGGCTTTTGGTTTTGTCTTTCCTTATTTTTTCAAAAGTCAAAGCTATGGCTTTTCCAGTAATCATGTATGGATGTGAGAGTTGGACTATAAAGAAGGCTGAGTGCCAAAGAATTGATGTTTTCGAACGGTGGTGCTAGAGAAGACTCTTGAGAGTCCCTTGGACTGCAAGGAGATCAAATCAGTCAATCCGAAAGAAAATCAACCCTAAAGATTCATTGGAAGGCCTGATGCTGAAGCTCCAATACTTTGGCCACCTGATGCGAAGAGCCAACTCATTGGAAAAGACCCTGATGCTGGGAGGGACTGAGGGCAGGAGGAGAAGGGAGCGATAGACGTTGAGATGGTTAGATGACATCACTGACTCAGTGGACATTAATTTGAGCAAACTCCAGGAGATAGTGAAGGACAGGGAAGCCTGGTGTGCTGCAGTCCATGGAGTCTCAAAGAGTCAGACACGACTTAGCGACTCAACAATAAATTTTTTCAAATTGGGCATTTGCACTGTTGCTGCTGCTGCTGCTAACAGAGAAGGCAATGGCAACCCACTCCAGTACATTTGCACTGCAGAAAGAGCCAAATGCAAGTTTTCTGGTAGAAAACCATGGGACAAGTGGCTTGGAGGATGCTCTTCTGCCCCTGGGGTCTGTGTCCTCTGTCCTCCTGGCTGTGTACATACCATCTCACATGAAGGTCCACAGCATGAAGGTGGCCCACAGCAGGGACAACCTTCTAATTCTGGAAGTTCTGGAAGGGCTGCTGGCCTACTCACTGAGAAGAAGGTAAATGGACCTGAGCAGAGAGGAGGAGAAGGCAGAAAGTGCACCAGGGACCGTGCAGAAGCACTGTGTGAACTCACCTTGGACTCACGCTTGCGCTGGGCTCCTACATAGAGAACGGAGGCCACGGGTGGGCTCTCGCACTGCTACAGGGCGGGGGAGTGACTGTCCCATCATTACAAAGAGCGCCAGAGAGAGGCTGGGCAGAGGGCGGACGCCTGGCCCAGCATCTCAGGTGCACCTTCTGTCACTCAGCACCCACTGCGCCAAGACGAGGAGCGAGGGTGGGATCCAGGGATACTAAGGCAGAGCCTCTGCCTCCACCCAGTCTCAGGCTGATGGAGGCAATAGGAGCTAACAGTCACTGGGCTCGCACTAGGTCCCAGGTGCCATTATCAGCTTCCTTAATACCTGTGAGGTGGGCACCACCGTCATTGGCTTTTAAGGAACCCAGGCACAGAAAAGTTAGCGAGCTGGCTGGAGGTCACACAGCCAGATGGGGGTACTACAGGCTGTGATGCTGAGCTGACCGGGTCCCAGCTCTTCACGCCTAGGCCACCTGCATCCCAACAGGTCAGGGGCTGACATCTGAAGGACAGGGATGGCCACAGCCTGGAGCAGGCCCCAGAGGCCTGGTTCCGACTGCAGAGCTTTAGGAAGGAGTTCTGGGAAGGGGCAGCAGGGACCGACGACCTCAGACAGACTCGCTCACTTCTCTGGAGGGTTCACGGCCAGTGCTGCCTTCAAGGTCAGAAGGTCCTTCCTCTTCTGACCTCACCACCTTTCTCCTTGCTTTCTCCACCTCAGCCCGATGGCCTCCAGGTAGGGCCTTGATCCCACCTAAGCTGCTCCCCCCTTGTATCACCTGCTCCCTAGAAGTCCACGGCTCGCTCCTCACCTCACTCGGGTGTCTTTTCGAGAGCATCACGAATGAAACAGCCTTCCTTGCCCACCTGCTCCCTCTGGATCCCTGTTCTCTGCTTCATTTCTCTTTACAGCCCACGTGGGATAATTTGTGTATGATTCCTATCTGTGCATTCTCCAATAACCCCCAAATATTTAAGCGCCATAAAAACGAGAAGGACTTTTAAAATTGCTTACTTTTGCCCCAGGGTACGGAACAGGGCCTAACAGATAAACTCACTAAATAACAAGAGAATGAATGAAGGGCTGTGAGCACCGAGAAAGGCTGCGGTGAGATGATGTCCTTCCACGAGGCTGCATGGCGTCCTCCTAAAAACCATCAGCCTCTCTGGACCCAGGAAGCATCCTGATAGCACAGTTCTGAGTCTTAACGGGCCAAAGAAGTCCTGCACTGCACCTTTTGGGGGAAAACTCGAAACACTCCACTGTGAGAACCCTACTACCTGCAAAGGCAGATCTATTTACTTGTATTTGGAAAACCCCAAAGCCTTTATTTACATGGGAACTACCCAAGGTCAATACCAGCTGGTGGTATGGTGACTGATGACACGATACAGCCCAGACTCAACTGCACCAGCCTGGATACTCAAGGCCTGGGGGCTCACAAATATCAGGGCCTCTTGCTCAGAGCCAGGGATCTGGCTGTGGGCTGCTCGTCACCCACCCACAACCCTGCACCAAGCCAGGTCGTGCTGGCCTTACCGCGGAGCAGATTCTGGACAATGAGCCATGGCCTCTGTGTCAACAGCAGGCCTGGGAGTCATGTTTCCCTCATCAAGGACACGAAACAGCACAGCTGCACAAGTCAGTCAGCATAGGGATCACTGAGAGCTTTAAGAACAAACAAAACACATCCCACAGGCTAAAAGGAAAGAAGCTGCAGGCTGAGATGCAGACCACTCTGGGGAGAGGCCAGGACAACAGGTACTTTTAATAGAACAGCTGTCAACTAACATCTATGGCTGGACTGGGCGGCAGGAATGCCCAGGCTCTGCATTGAATTCCTGCCCCCGGGGGACCTGGGCTCCCACAGCTCAAGGCAGCCCGGCCACGTGGGCTGATGATGAGAATCCTGTCAGGGGTACGGAGCCTCAAGTTTTCCAGGATGCCAGTTCCAATATAGCACTTGCTGACAGAAACATCAAATCCATTAATTAAACTTCTGCCAGCAGCCAGCTCCCTCCCTGATTCATCCGTGTCATCAATCTTGTTCAGCGAGGAGCAGGCTGTTGGTAAGCTGGAGAAGAAACCAATTGTCTGATTATGCAGTGTTTGTTAAGATTGGACACGGGCCCTTCGATAAATATTAAACCCTGACTCGGCAGAGAAGAACCAGAGTGGGCCAAAGCCAGCCCGCACCTGCCCATGCCCACAGCCGCCAGAATAAATATCCGTTAGAGAAAGAGGCAAACGTGCTTCCGCTTGTTCTCCTCCTGGGGCTTCCCAGGAGGCACTAGTGGTAAAGAATCAGCCTGCCAATGCAGGAGACAGAAGAGGCACAGGTTTGATCCCTGGGTCAAAAAGATCCCCTGGAGGAGGGCATGGCAACCCACTCCAGTATTCTTGCCTGGAGAATCTCACGGACAGAGGAGCCTGGTGGGTTACAGTCCATATGGCCGCACAGAGTTGGACATGACTGAAGCGACTTCGCATGCCTGCAAGCATGCTCTCCTCCTGGAGAAAGGCAGACTTCACACTTTATGTGATCAGTTTAGGATGTGCTTGTGTTTGGAGTCGGGAGGGTGCTTTTCTTATTCTGCCTCTGTGCCTGCTATTCCTTTTCAATGTCCTTGAATTTCTTTTTCCTTGTCAGGACCAAGATCTCATTGTATTCAAGACCCAGGCCAAGCCTTCAATAGAAACATTTTTTTCAAATTCAAGTAGGAGGGAGCCCATTTCCTTATTTGGCTCTGTGGAGGAAGACTGGGATATTATCAACCCTTAGGCTCCCTTGGATGGAGATGTGGATATTTTAAAAGTTCTGAGTCCCTAAATCCCATTGTCCCAGGAGAAGCAGGGAAAGAGCCTGGGGAGTCGATGAGTCAAGTGCTCTCCATGGGGGAGAAGTCAGGAGACCCCGGTTTTGTGATCTGCTGGGTTAACACCATCTCGTGTGACTGGCACCCACATGCAGAGAACCTGCTTTTCTTTTTCTCCTAGGATCACCAGTCTCAAGTCTCAATCTTGGTCTCTTTTCTCTGGCTTCGGATTTCCCCTTCTTGTCTTTTATTCACATACAAGGGTTACTGCCTATCTGTTCTCAAGGATCCATAAACCACAGTTTGGAATTTCATGCTTTATAGGTTACAGGCTTGTGTTAATAGCTACATTTTAATAGAAGTTTCCTTAATCATGTGCTTTACCCAGAAGAATGAAGTTCATTCTGATAGGGACAGAATGAAGGGACAAAATAGATGACTCAATAGTTTATCTCCCTAGGGGATTTTAAGTAGAAAAATACGGGAAATTCCTGTAAGTTAATGATTACTCGAGAAAGCAGGCTTGCTTAAACACAAAACTGTGCAACAGAAGCACGGGACGTGCTCTCAACGATAAAACAGTGGTGGCATGAGAGCCGCATCCTGCCCAGTGAGCTCAGTAAGTTGATGACCTCCAAAACAGGCTCTGGGCACACAAGAACAATCATTTATGGGAAGGTGACTTTTCAAACTGAAAAACCCTCAGTGCACTGAGACCTGAACATATTTTTCCAAAGACAGCCCCAGCCAGCAATGCCGAAGAAGCTGGGGCTGAACGGCACCACGAAGACCTGTAAGACCTTGCAGAACTAACACAAAGAAGTTGTTCTCTTCATCACAGGGACTGGAATGCAAAAGTAGGAAGCCAAGAAATACCTAGAGTAACAAGCAAATTTGGCCTTGGAGTACAAAATAAAGCAGGGAAAAGGCCAACAGAGTTTTGCCAAGAGAACGCATTGGTCACAGCAAACACCCTCTTTCAACAACATAAGAGATGACTCTACACATGGACATCACCAGATGGTCAATATTGAAATCAGATTGATTATATTCTTTGCACCCAAAGATGGGGAAGTTCTAAACAGTCAGCAAAAATCAGACCACAAGCTGACTGTGCCTTAGATTATGAACTCCTTACTGCAAAATTCAGACTTAAATTGAAGAAAGTAAGGAAAACTATTAGACCATTCAGGTATGACCTAAATCAAATCCATTATGATTATACAGTGGAGGTGATGAATAGATTCAAAGGATTATATCTGACAGACAGAGTGCCTTCAGAACTATGGATGGAGGTTTGTAACATACAAGAAGCAGTGATCAAAACCATCCCCCCAAAAAAGAAATGCAAAAAAGGCAAAATAGTTGTCTGAGGAAGCCTTACAAATAGCTGAGAAAAGAAGAGAAGCTAAAGACAAAGAAGAAAAGGAAAGATATATTCATCTGAATGCAGAGTTCCAAAGAATAGCAAGGAGAGATAAGAAAGCCTTCTTAAGGGAACAAGGCAAAGAAATAGAGGAAAACAATTGAATGGGAAAGAAAAGAGATCTCTTCAAGAAAATTAAAGATACCAAGGGAACCACATTTCATGCAAAGATGGGCTCGATAAAGGACAGAAATGGTATGGACCTAACAAAAGCAGAAGATATTAAGAAGAGGTGGCAAGAATACACAGAAGAACTGTACAAAAAAGATCTTCACGACCCAGATAATCATGATGATGTGATCACTAATCTAGAGCCAGACATCTTGGAATGTGAAGTCAAGTGGGCCTTAGAAAGCATCACTATGAACAAAGCTAGTGGAGGTGATGGAATTCCAGTTGAGCTGTTTCAAATCCTGAAAGATGATGCTGTGAAAGTGCTGCACTCAATCTGCCAGCAAATTTGGAAAACTCAGCAGTGGCCACAGGACTGGAAAAGGTCNGAAAGAAGGATCAAGTAAGCCACTGGAAAAAGCCAGTTTTCTATGAAGGCTAAGAGACAGAACACTAATGGAAAGATTCAGTCATAGGGAAATGTCCTTGTTTAGAGTACCATAAATTTTCCATATAGCACAATTAAATGGATAGCAGGAGAAACGGAAAATGTGTAGGCAGGAAGTCTAACCTGAGAAATAGTCTAACCTGAAAAATAGTGGGACTGGACAGGAAGGAAAAAGTGTACTCCTGTGGTAGCAAGTGTTGAGAACTGGCATGAAGGAAGTGTTTAAGAACGAGATATCTTAACTCGACTCAACTCTTCTTTGCTAAATTTATATCACATTACTACTTATAGACAATACTTCAATACTGAAAAATAAATCATTGAGGCATAGCTGAGAAAAAACAGGCTGAAAATTAAAGTGAGGAAGAAATTTAGATCTCAATCAATTCTTACAGTAAAGAAAATGAGTTCCATGAAGTTAAATAGCCTGTCTAAATGTCCTCAGCTTGGGAATAGAATTCAAGTCTTTTAACCACATTGTGCCTAATTAACTGTCAATCAGAAGACTCAGATTTTTTCTCCATCTCTACCATTAGCCAGCTTTCTTTGATTTATTCTTAATCACTATCTGATTTTTCCCTTTATTATTATTTCACATATAAATCACACAAAATGCAGTGTTTGCTTCTCCCGTGCCTCCTGGAAGTAGGGTGAACTCAGCCTGGGACCTTATGCTAGCAACACTGCCTAGAGTTTCCTTTCCTTTCTCAAGAAGGAGAAAGGAGAACCTTTAATTCTGAATTCAGGATTCTCAGATTTCCACTAAATTTTTGATCAACATGTTATTTATTAAAGTTGCAACCAGCTATGGGGTTTTCTTTCTGGCCTGCTATTTTTCTTTTATCTCTCATATTCTCTCATATTTCTCATATTCCCTGTAGAACAGTATGTAACACATTAATATACTTTGCCACTGACAAATATTTGAACTCAAGAAAGTCAGTTCCTCTTTCTGGTCTGTACGTCATTTACTTGTGAAATGAGGAAGTTGTACAACACTATTCCTCAAGTCATAAAAGAAGATGTAACAATTTGCTATGAAACTCCTCAGTTTTCCTATTCTCTCTCCCTTTTCCCCACCAAAGCTCAAAGTGTCAGGATTTTCTCCAACTTTCAGGATTCAAAAGTCTGTTTAGTTTTGAAATGTATAGCAGACAGTATCTACTCTAAGGGCATGCTGCAGTGACAAATAGCCCCCAAATTGCAGTTTGTATCCAAAGAGACACATAGTTTGAGCTATGCTGGGTAAATAAGTTCTGCAAATCTAAGGTACAGCAGTGTGTCTATATAGTTAATAATACTGTATAATATACCTGAAATTTAGTGAGAGAGTAGATCTGAAATGTTCTTACTACAAAAGAAAAGTCAGAAAGATGAAAAAAGGTAACAGATATGTTAGTTTGTGGCAATTATTTTACAACATATTTGTATATCAAAACATCAGACTGTATACCTTAGATGTATACCATTTTTACTTGTCAATTAAAGAAAGTCTTTTATTTAAGTCCACTGTGAGCCAAATGAATTCCAGGTTAATTTTCTTTCACATGAAAGCTCAGCATTCCAGACTGCTGTAATCTCATGACACTGACATCTTTACACAGCAGCACATGCTTTCAAGATCTCTGGGTGAATTAGAGAGTCAAGTACTGAAAACAAAATGCTTTACAAGAAAGTGGCATGTAGTGCTTTTGCTCGCATTTTATAAGACAAACAAGTCCTATGGCCCTGCCGGAATTCAAGGGGTAGAAAAGTGCAACTCTCCTAACCTCTCCTGATGCAAGAACTGGCTAATGGGGGATAGTTAAAACACCCACACAATTTAGAAACATGGCATTTAAATTCCATTTCCCCCTACTTTAAGTGCTCATAATAGCCAGTAATAGTTCAACATTCTAGGCATTCTTGTATTAACATGCTATTAAAATGCTTATAGTAATGTACAGGTGCTCTTATCTTAGTTTAAATACTAGCTAAGGGAAATCGGCTGTTTTCAAATGGTTATAAACAAAGACCATTTGAGATGCATGAACTCCAAATCGTAAGTGCCCATGGATTTAATTTTCTGTGTACATTTTCAAGTTCTGGGGGCTTTATTATTTGTAGAATTAAGTTTGTTTGCTTTTTATTTGCTTTGTTTTTTGTTTTAGTTCTGTAAAAACATAAAGAAACTAAAAGTCACTTATTCAGTCTGGAAATCCGTTGTATTAAAATTATATACAATAATAACGTAAGGATAAAATTCTTAGCATGTTTTTCAGTCTTATATTAAGAAAATGTTACTAGTAGTACTAGTCAAAAAAGAAACTAGGAAAGAACTGAAACATAAAGATCACTTGGGAAAAGTTTGGATTTCTCCCCATCTATGTAACAAAACTGCCCAAAATTTACTCAAAATTAGGTTGAGATGAGATAGGATGCCTGCATCTATGCTTTGGGATTTTCCTAAAGATGAATCTTACTACTGTCCTTTTCATTTTCCTTGATTTTCACTTTATCTATGGAGAGTAGAGCCATTTGCCAGAAGTTCACCAAGACACAATGGGGATTTTCCCAGAATGCGGCATACTAAAGTTAGTAGACTAATAACTCAATTTATATGCCTTTCCCAGACCCTTTCTCATAAAGTATGTTCCCACAATAATTGCTAAGTGGGACACGTGGGACTCTTGATTCAGGTCTTTTACCCACAGTCGATTGGACCAGGGACAAGGAATCATGTGACCCCCTAGAAAGCTGAGTCTCTGTCTTGGTGACCCTGAGAGCTTTCCAAGTTCTGGCTCAGGAATACCCTGAAGACCAACTACTCTACCCTCTCTCAGTTCCTAAAGATATTGCTTTAACTTTGAACAAAAAGGTAGCTTTTCAGGTGTTTGTTTTGCTTAAGGTAGTTTCCATACCTTTGTGTCCCATTATAAACAAATTAGTCCTGATGAAGACGCTAGGCATTTGCCGTATAATGGTAGGTAAAAATTTTGAGCATATATTGTGTTTCAGACACTATTCTAAGCACTATATATACATTCTTTCAGTCCTCAAAATTGCCTAAGACAGTTGTTAATATTATCCTAAGTTTACAAACAAAGAAACCAAGGTTAAGTCACCTGCTGAAATCATAGAGCCAGTAAGTGTCAGAGTCAGGATTCATACTGTTACTGAGTCCAAGTTTGTACTGCTCACAGCACAACAGCCCAATAAATCGAGAGACAAGTTACTGGGGCAAGGAACAGTGACTTTATTTGGAAAACCAACAGACCAAGAAGATGTTAGACTGGTGTCACAAAGAACCGTCTTACCTGAGCTAGACTTCAGAATTCTTTAAACTAAAAGGGAAGGGAGTATTGCTGGTTGTTGCAAATTCCTTGGTGCCAGAATCGTTTGTTCTTTAAGTTGTCCTTATGGCTCTGATCTGATTATCCCTGTAAACCTCCAACAAGACAAAGGTTAGTCTCTGTTCTGCAATTTTTTACCTCTACATGAATGCAAAAGTGTTCTGCTTTTAAAGGTGAGAGCCCTGAGAATCAGCTGTCCTGTATATTTCAGGCCATAGGCAGCACAGAGCCAGCATGGCTCAGCACAGGCCACAGAGCACAGGGGTTAGAGCTACATGAATAGGTCCAATGTGGAGTCAGATTTGTTCTTCTCTGTTACCAAGCCTATGAAGTCTGACTCTAAAGCGTGTACTTTAACCACTGTGACACAATACTCTTGGAGACAGTGGCTCTTGGTGTCTCTCTGCTAGGGTTTGTATTCACTAGTGCCAAAAGCATAAAATGATAGGTTTGAGAAATTCCAAAGTGGAGAAGCTCCAGAATAAGATGTCTGGAAAATCATCGAGGTTGGGAGAGAGGATGAGATCTGGAGATACCAGAAACTAGTGTACAGCCATCAGAATGCACCATTTAATGCCTGAGAAGTTTGCTGAAATTCTTGCCTGGAGCAATGGTGTGGAGTGAAGGATGAAAACTGTGCCTACTCGACGTAACAGCAATGTTTTTGCTTTTGCTTTTGCTGTTGCCTTTTAGCCTCTTAAGAGTTTATAAATTAATGCACCAGCTTATATACATGAATCACTTACCGACTAGGTTCTGCTAGTTTTTACTTCCTCCAGAACATAATTGATTCAGATGTTTTGAACTATATCCTTTCTATTGTTAATAAACCCTGAGCACTACAGTGACTGGTGAAGACTGAACAAACAAATAAATAATAGAGAGATTTTTTTAATATAATTTTACAATCAGGTAACTCCAGCAATTGAATTAGTCTCCAGCACTTCATTACCAGACCTGTCACAGACTAAGCATTCTGCTACCTAACAGATTTCTGCAAAGATTCTGCCACTAGTCATGCTTCTAATTTCCTCCCTTTTGACAAGAGACATCAGATGTATTATGAAGTGCAGCTGATTTTTATCCCCGGCATTAAAACAAAGCTTGTTTTTGTTGTTGTTGTTGTTTTTCACCTCAATCACACCCTGTTCCTTCATAGGAAACACTCAACGTGACTCATGGAACCTGCCGGTGCTTATTACCTTGGGCTGTGTAAAAGGTAAAATAAAAATGATCAGATTTAAAGGGGCAGAACTAATGAGAATGCAGAGAGAAAATCATCTGGAATAAATGGTTATCTGAGGACATGGCAAATGCCGCAGAGCGAATTGTGGAGCCTTGGCAGTATTTCCAGGCCCCCACTTCACGTGAAGAGAAAACAACGCTGTCTGTAGTCTAGGCAGTGGGAAACGAGCTAGTGACTCTGCAGGGAGAAAGGCTGTGCCTGCTGCAATACTTACATCTAGAAGTAATCTAGTCAGAATCATTGCAGGATATTGAGAAATCCTTACTATTACCAGGTGAACATAAAAGTTTAGTACCAAGTTTGGAAAAAGGAGATAATTTTGATAAATATGTCTATAACAAATGGAGGCCACCAAGAAATATGATTCTTCACCTTTATCAATAAAGTCAACATGCTTTTAAAAAACTTGAAGACTGAAATTGTGGACAAGCTACTTGTGTGCCAGTGGTCACCCTTTCCATACGTTGGAGGACTGGTACCAGGAATTTGTATACTGGGACTCTCAGTTGGGAACATCCGAATTGCTGCAGCCTTTGTTGTGAGCCTTTGTGGCAATGGCCCCTTTTCATCAACAAAGTTCTTTTTTTTTCTTATTTACAATTTTAGAGGACTATATCTATTTCATGGGGGAAAGGGTAGATGTTTTATATAATCAGTTTTATAATCGACAGCTTTCTTATCTGTTGGTTCTTCTGTTATTGGTCTGGCTCAGTTCAGTTCAGTCGCTCAGTCACGTCCGACTCTTTGCAACCTCATGGACTGCAGTACGCCAGGCTTCCCTGTCCATCACCAGCTCCTGGAGCTTGCTCAAACTCATGTTCATTGTGTCAGTGATGCCATACAACCATCTCATCCTCTGTCACCACCTTCTCCTCCAGCCTTCCAATCTTGCCCAGGATCAGGTTCTTTTCCAATGAGTCAGTCCTTTGCATCAGGTGGCCAAAGTATTGGAGTTTCAGCTTCAGTATCAGTCCTTCCAATGAATATTCGGGACTGATTTCCTTTAAGATTGGCTGGTTTGATCTCCATGCAGTCCAAGGGACTCTCAAAAATCTTCTCCAACACCACAGTTCAAAAGCATCAATTCTTCCATGCTCAGCTTTCTTTATGGTTCAACTCTCACATCCATACATGACTACTGGAAAAACCATACCTTTGACTAGATGGACTTTGTTGGCAAAGTAATGTCTCTGCTTTTTAATGTGCTGCCTAGGTTGATCATAACTTTTCTTCCAAGGAGTAAGCATCTTTTAATTTCATGGCTGCAGTCACCATCGGCAGTGATTTTGGAGCCCAAGAAAAAGTCTCTCACTGTTTCCATTGTTTCCCCATCTATTTCCCATGAAGTGATGGGACCAGATGCCATGATTTTAGTTTTTTGATTGAGAAGTTTTAAGCCAACTTTTTCACTTTTCTCTTTCACTTTCATCAAGAGGTTCTTCAGTTCCTCTTCGCTTTCTGCCAGNATCTTTTAATTTCATGGCTGCAGTCACCATCGGCAGTGATTTTGGAGCCCAAGAAAAAGTCTCTCACTGTTTCCATTGTTTCCCCATCTATTTCCCATGAAGTGATGGGACCAGATGCCATGATTTTAGTTTTTTGATTGAGAAGTTTTAAGCCAACTTTTTCACTTTTCTCTTTCACTTTCATCAAGAGGTTCTTCAGTTCCTCTTCGCTTTCTGCCAGAAGGATGATGTCATCTGCATATCTGAGGTTATTGATATTTCACCCAGCAATCTTGATTCCAGCTTGCATTTTATCCAGACCAGAATTTCTCATGATGTACTCTGCATATAAGTTAAATAAGCAGGGTGACGATATATAGCCTTGATGTACTCCTTTCCTGACTTGGAACCAGATGATTGTTTTCACATGTCCAGTTCTAAATGTTGCTTCTTGACCTGCATACAGATTTCTCAGGAGGCAGGTAAGGTGGTCTGGGGTATTCCCATATCTTGAAAAAAATTCCACAGTTTGTTGTGATCCACACAGTCAAAGGCTTTGGCATAGTCAATAAAGCAGAAGTAGATGTTTTTCTCAAGTTCTATAGCTTTTTCTATGATCTAATGGATGTTGACAATCTGATCTCTGGTTCTTTTGCTTTTTCTAAATCCAGTTTGAACTTCTGAAAGTTAATGGTTTACATACTGTTGAAGCCTGGCTTGAGAATTTTGAGCATTAATTTGCTAGTGTGTGAGATGAGAGCAATGGTGCAGTGGTTTGAACATTCTTTGGCATTGCCTTTCTTTGGGATTGGAATGAAAACTGACCTTTTCCAGTCCTGTGGCCACTGCTGAGTTTTCCAAATTTGCTGGCCTATTGAGTGCAACACTTTCACAGCATCATCTTTTAGGATTTGAAAGAGCTCAACTGGAATTCCATCACCTCTACTAGTTTTGTT
>SJYS01015236.1:66699-91590 GCA_006410695.1 Philantomba maxwellii
GGGAGTTGGTGATGGACAGGGAGGCCTTGCGTGCTGCGATTCATGGAGTTGCAAAGAGTCGGACACGACTGAGCAACTGAACTGATAAGAGTCAAGTTCATAGGTTATACCATTTGGGGCTGAAAAAATGTCACACCACAGGCTTACACCAGGGACACTGAAAGAAACCATTCCAGGAGCTATCACTGCACTTACTGCTGAAGGATACTGCGAAGGCTGTAGTTTATTACATCACAGGTTGTGAACAACCTCAGAAAACTGTCTCAGCACCAGGGACAGCACCAACCCTTCCAAACGCTTTCCCTGGCTCTCAAGTCATCCTATTTCCTTCTTCCTGTTTGCTTGGGAACTTGGTGCCAAGCTCACGTCTTGTCTCTTTAGCTGTATGCACAACACCTTCGACCTGACTTTCGGGCCCTAACCTCACCCTGGGTTTAGCCCACAGTTTCCTCCTTTGCTGTCTTCTTGGCAGTGGGGACACTGAGGGCACTTTGGTGACTCTACAGCGCAGCCTGGAGTTGAGAAGCACTTTATGGGATCAGTGAATTTTTGAGTTAGAAGTTACAGATCTTGGAAAAGGCAATGGCACCCCACTCTAGTACTCTTGCCTGGGAAATCTCATGGACGGAGGAGCCTGATAGGCTGCAGTCCATGGGATCGCTAAGAGTCGGACACGACTGAGCGGCTTCACTTTCACTTTTCACTCTCATGCATTGGAGAAGGCAATAGCAACCCACTCCAGTGTTCTTGCCTGGAGAATCCCAGGGACGGGGGAGCCTGGTGGGTTGCCATCTATGGGGTCACACAGAGTAGGAGAAGTGACTTAGCAGCAGCAGCAGCCTCCAAGGAACTCAAGGCCCAGTTAGAGATTTGGCCATAATCCCTAGCTGTCGGCTCTGGCGGCAAGTATAACTGAGACAGAACTCAGGCTTCCATCCAGCTGGGACTCAGTCCATGATCTCAGGCCACTCTGCCGAACACTTGGGGATGTTTTCACATATGTCATTCCTGGCACATGTGTCTCCTATCCTCCTGGCTAAGAATCTGTGTGTGTTGGGGAGCAGCCTCCTGAGTTGTCTCCAGGCGTTACACAGAAAACAGAANCAGGCTTCCATCCAGCTGGGACTCAGTCCATGATCTCAGGCCACTCTGCCGAACACTTGGGGATGTTTTCACATATGTCATTCCTGGCACATGTGTCTCCTATCCTCCTGGCTAAGAATCTGTGTGTGTTGGGGAGCAGCCTCCTGAGTTGTCTCCAGGCGTTACACAGAAAACAGAAACCCACTTGCTTACAAAAGGTGTAAGCAAATGGGTTACATTTGCTTCTAAGAGGCTTAGAAGCAAAGCCTCTAAGAGACTCCCGGGAGACCCAGATCTGGGTGGGCAGTACAGACCAATTTTGGGTTGTTTAGACAGATGCCGCCTAATTGGATTTCTCATTGGTGATGACTTAGAGCAAGGCTGACTGCCAGCCCAGACATGGGGGTGTGTTGGGTTGCAACTGGGATGTTTCCTCAGATGGTGGGAGGATCTCTCTGTGATAGATCAGTGCTGGGATTGTGCTGCCTGGACACCAAACACAGGTCTCAGCCTTGAGGTCCCTTGAGGCCTTCTAAGAGGCTGCAATACAACAAGACTCTAACGTCCTGGTGCCACCGGTTGCTATGACTCCTCTCAAGATGAGAGCCACGCATTTTTTTTGACACCAGGTCACACACTCCACTACAAAACACTGGCTGGTCCAAGGATGACCCTATCTACAAGAATGAACTCAAAACAAAGCTAAGAGTCTTTCTTGGACTGAGGAATTCTCACATGTCTGAAGAATCTCCTAATATGCAGATATCCCCAAATGTGGTTGGAGGTGGCAGAACATTCTCTGGAACCAAATTGCCAAGTTTCAATCTTAACCATGCCACTTCCTAGCTTTGCAACCTCGTAGGCTACTTGGCCTCTCTGTGTCTCAGATTAAAATGGGAATAATGTTAAATCTTACAGGATGTGGTGAGGAGTAAATGGCTTAACAGGTGAGCAGAGTGCCTGGCACACAGTTGAGCAACAGGGGGAGGGACATAAGAAAACAAGACCTAACTACCCCTCCCTGCCTTCTCTCCTCACCCTCTGCACACAGGGCACCCTGCCCAAGGAGGGTAACACCGGCTATTGCTCATAGATGTTTGCCAAGTAGGGAGCTTAAGGCAAAAAGCTCTTTTTAAATAAAAACAGGTCTTTTAAGTCTGACGTTCCAGGACATGGAGTGTAAAATACTAGATTTATTTTTAACCTCTCAGGTCAACTTCGGAAATCAGCAATGACAACACAGGGACCAATGGCTGGAAGAGGCGGCCAGTACACGGGGCTCCGGGCATGGCACAATGGTGCTCGCAAAGCCTGCTCCTTCCTCGGACCACACTGTTTGCTCAGAAAGTTAATGGGGGCAACTTGACTATGCGAATGTCTTTCCCGGCCAGTCGTCGATAGCCATAAAGTAATAATGATGGTGACGAGAGCAGTAATACAGGTCCGCCTTGTGCCTGTGTTTTCCACATGGCTGAGCCCAGAAAGCCATTTTTCCTGTCTACTCCTGATGCTCTGAGCAGTTGCGTCTTCCTCCCTTACCTATCACTGTGGGCCAACCCCGTGCGAGCTTTCTGTCTCACTTCTCCACCAGGGAGCTGAGCCAAATGAGACACCCATGGGACGCACACAAACACCCAGGGTGACAGTTTCTTCTCCAGAAGGTTGGTCTTTTTTTGCAAGAACAGAGAGGCAGTAACATTTGACTACTTGGGGCTCCTATTCAGGGCAGCTGGCTTAGGTGTAAAGTGGCTCATTTATTTTCTTGCCCTACTGGGATCACGAGAAGCTTTAAAAAGTGCCTAGCGTAGATTAGGTACAATAAGACCAGTGGCCGCCAAGGCAATGCCAACTCTCTTTCTCCATCCCTTGCACCAGGCACGTTCACCCACTTCCTTCCCTCCATCCTTGCCTTTTCTTTCTCCGAAGGCACCAGAAACCCTCTAGGCATTGCAGGAGCCTGGTCCTGAGGTCACTAATACCCTACAAGCCCAAGGTACCAATGAGCCTGCTTTCAACTCTGGAAACCCATTTCAGCCATGACACAGGAAAGGACTGACTCTCTAGTGACATTTGGGGGTAAGAAACCAACATCATCCTCGTTATGGCTGTGGGATCAGGCAGACGTGGGCTGGAGTGCTGGTTCTGGCACTTCCTAATTCTGTGATCTTGGCCAAGCATTTGATGCTCCAGATCCACAGCTCGCTTACCCGTAGAATGGCCTCGTGAAGCTGCATGGGGATCAATTGGGAGCTCCCCTGGGGAAGCCGTGGGTCTCTCTCAAATGTGCCCATGGAGTCTCGCCCCGGCCCCAACCCCCGGGTGGGAGTGGCGACACTGACCTGGTCGTCGATCTTCCGCTGCAGCTGGACGATCTTGTTCTCCATGCCCACGTTGAGGCGTTTCAGGTGCTCCGCCGAGCGCGCTTCGATCCTGAGGGCCTTCAGCGCCCGCTTGGCCTTGAGCCTCCGGAAGCCGCACTGGATGACAATGGCCGCGCCCCGCAGCCGCCGGAAGCGCCTGCGAGCCATCCAGCCCCGCACGTGCTTCTGGATGACGGTGGCCTTGTGCTCCCTGAGGACCTAGCAGGGGACAAGCACACACCTGGTGGGCCTGCGCTGCACAGTGGGGGCAAGGGGTTCGCGCACAGCTCCGGAGAGGCGAGAGCCAAGGTCGGCGAGCTACAGCTGCCCTATGACTTAAGGCTTCGGTGGCCATCTGTCTTATGAACAAGTTGCAACTAAGTCTGGTGGCAGCTGTCAAACTCTCATTTCTAATTTTTTTTAACTCACTAGGAAACCACAATCTAAAAAACCCCTCAAAGTCAGAGGAGCTTAAAGATTATCCAGCTGATAGCCCCCCATTCAACAGATGTGGATCCGTTCCCGGTGACAGTAAGCTGGAGGCGAAGTGAGACGGTTGTGTAGGGTTGTTGAGTGGGTTAATGGTTTACAGTTAACTTGGCTTGTAATTTGGTTTTTCTTTTTTTCTATACAGTTAAAAAACCACTCAGAAAATTAAAGCATCATCAATGTCCTCAGTGTAATGCCCTGCAAGATAAAGGTTTGCGGAATGAATGAAAGTGTTAGTCGCTCAGTTGTGTCTGACTCTTTGTGACCCCATGGACTGTAGCATGCCAGGCTCCTCTGTCCATGGGATTCTCCAGGCAAGAATACTAGAGTGGGTTGCCATTCCCTTCTCCAGGGGATCTCCCTTCTCCAGGGATTGAACCCAGGTCTCCTGCATCGCAGGCAGACTCCTTACCATTTGAGCCATCTTGCCCTTGGACTGGGACTGTACCATGACTGCCTAGTGCTCAGGCCTGCAGACTCGGGCAGAGTTACTCCCCTGGGTTTCGTGAGTCTCCAGTGTGTACACGGTACACCGAGAACTGCTCAGCCATCATACCTACACGTGTCAGTTCCTCATAATAAACCTTATCCACACACGTGCATGCACACAGACACACGCATCTCCTATGCCTTCTGTCTCTCTGGTGAACTCCGAGTCACTGTGCCTCATGAGACTTTGGTCAGGATTCGGTGGGAGCAGAGTCGCAAAATTCCTTAGAAAAAAGTGAGAAGTGCCCAACAAGTGCTGAGGTTGGTGCCGAGCCGTCTGCTGCTGCTCAGGGCCGAGTCTGCAGCCTGAGTCCCTGGGGGCGGCTACGCACCTGGTGGTAGATTCTCCGCACAAACATGCCCCGAGCGAAGGCCTGGATGACGACGGCAGCCCTGCGGACCCTCTGGTAGGCCCGGCGGGCCCTCTGCATGCGGTACTGCTTCTGGAGCACCACGGCCGCCCGGGTCCTCCGCAGATGCTTGGCCAGTCTTGGGAGAGAGAGAGCAGTGGGCCCTTTGTGAACACAAACCCCTTCCCCCTCGGCCCTGCCTGGTCACCTGCCAGCTAGGCCAACTCATGTCCCCGTTACCAACTGTAGTGAGACCTTGAGACACAGCTCAGAACAGAACTGGCTTCCTCCACCTCGTCCAAAAAGTCTTGCCATATATTTACAACTCAATCTAAATCTGATCAACTCTGATCCTCATCCGTCCATTCCCAGACCCACAAGTCTCTCCTATAACCTGGGCAGCCCTCAAGGACGTCACGTGTTCACACTCGGGTCTGTCCCTGGGCCTCACCGGGCTCAGAGGGGTCAGGGGCTGGGTCTTAGCATCCTTGTACCCCTACATCTAGTACAGGGCCTGGCACAGCAGCACATGGGAAGTATCTGCTGAATGAACACCACCTTCTCAGGCCTGTGGCAACCTCTCTTTCTCACCTCCCAGCCTTTCTGCCGGGGATGCACTGCTCACAGGCATCTACTTCCCTCTGTTCCATTTCTACATTCCCCATCTCACCCCTCAAGGCTGACAGAAAGTCAGTCCAACACTTTTTACCCCCTGCAAGGGCTCTGTTTGGTGTCAGACTCATAGCAAGTGCTCGACGAGAGACTAAGAATATTAAAACCTCGAAAGGACCTTGGACATAATCTAGCGCAACTCCGGAGTGGGAAGTAACTCACTCAGCCCTGCTCTGCTTGCTTAAATGAGTCTGATTCCTAGTGCGCACAGACACACGCATCTCCTATGCCTTCTGTCTCTCTGGTGCAGCTCTCCCTGAACACTGTCTCTAGAATACAAACTCCCAGCAGGGAGAACGTGGGCCATCCCACTACCCAGGACAGAGTCCTGGGCACCAGGGTACTCAGTGATGCCCTAACTGTGGATGACAACTTAGTGTGGATACCACTGACAACTTTCTCATTTCTGTAGCTTTCGTTCTAGAGACCACCTCTCAACTGCTCACAGGTAATTAATAGCATTCATCATCTCTGGTTCTGCTTGGATAAACAGCTTATAACAAGGACATGAGGGGGAGCTGGAGCAATCTTCTAACTTTACAGTACAGTGGGTGCCTGCTCTGGGCTTGTTTCTATATTCAAGCAGAGAGGCCTGAGCAGTCACTTAGGAAATTTAGGCTTCCAAATGCAAGGCGTCCTAGAGATTATCGTCACTTCCTCAAGAAAACCGGGATCTGCAGAGGTCACTGATGTTGAACCAGGGCTGGGTCCAAAATCTGATGACCCATGTAAAGGCTGGCGGGGTGGGTCTCATGGTGAGGGCTGGGGGTGTCCCCCATGCCCATCTCCCTGGTGACGCTCATACTGATTCAGCACTTCAGCAACCCAACGACATCACTAGGAGGGGACGTTTTCAGCAAAGTAGCCTCTTTCGTGTGGTGCTGGGCTGGGGCAGGGCAGCCCACTGGCATGAGGCTTTGCCCCAAGGGAGCTGCCTGTGGTCAGACAAGTCTCCCCCTCCCCTTCCCCGTGCTGGCTGAGCGCAACAGCTCATAGAAGGGTCCTCCCCAGGCCTTTTCATTCAGCCCTACTAACCAAACTCCTAAGAGATTCTGAAATCGGTAGCATTAAGTCATGAAGCTGAGTGTACATTAACTGTGAGAGAAAGGCTGAATTCATCTCTGTTTCGGGAAGAGGATTGTTTTACTTAAGCGTTTAAGCAAAGGGCAAATGGAGGTTTGGCTGGAAAACCAGCCCGTCCTAGGCTAGCACTGGTGGGTGGGGACAGACTCGGGGAGACAGGAGACCTGAGAACTAGACCTACTGGCTCAGGTGAGAAGGGGAGGAGAGACGGGCCGGCTGCTGGGAGAAAGCTGGATATAGACAGGGCCCAGGAGGGCGGCGCTCTACCCACAGGGGCTGATTGGGGCCAGCCGGCTCAGAGCCAGGCCCCACCCCGCGGATCCACAAGCTCGGGCGTGCGGCTCACCTGCGGGCCAGGTATCCTCGGCAATGCCTCTGCAGGGTTAAGGCGGCTCCCTTCAACCTGCGGTACTTTCCCTTCTGCAGCCAGCCCCGAACGGTTTTCTGGATCATGATGGTGGCCGCCCGGAACTTGTCAGCCCGAAGCTTCTCCAGGTAGGCCACCTGGCCGGCCCGGAAGAAGATCTTGGTGCGGCCGAACTGGAACTTGTCAGGATCCTTGACGAGGCAGGGAGGAGAGCTGGTTCATCACCCGTGAGCAGCAAAGGAACGCGCCCCACCGCCCCAGTTGGTCCCCCGCACAATTCCCCTGCCGGTTCTCATGCGCCCCTGGCTCCTTAAACAAATGCCGAAGAGTTGGCGTGTAATTGATGCCGGCCCGTCCCTACTGCTGCTCAGACACCGAGCGCAGTGGTGAGAAGCAGGCCTGCCCGCCAGCAGCTGCCATAACGGTGAGGGCATCTAGGCGAGCAGACAAGGACACAGCACATTTCAGGCAGGGCTGAGGGTTATAAGGACAACAAAGCTTCATAAGGTTTGTGCACCGTGACATTTACACACCGTGACATTGACTAATCAATCAGACTGACCCAGTGGTGATGTGACTTAGGTTGTGGGGGCTCCTGAGTCATTTTGGGCAGTTTATATCAGCTGTTTATGCCTCAGTCTCCTCATCTGTGCAATGGGGGTCATGTTTGTATCTTTCTCTTAAGGCAGCGTGAAGATGAGATGGAGTGCATGAGACAGAAAAATGTCTGACTTGTACTAAGAGGGCTGGAGGATGGGATGCAGATGCTGAAATAGGCTAGAGGAGGAAGGCATCTCAACGGAGGGGCTGTTCAAGCAAAGACCTGAACGGAGTAAAAGCAGGCAGGCGTGGGAAATTACACATACTTTGTGAATAACCCCCAAATACATTCTATTTGGTGTCTAACTATGCTGTGAGGTTTCTTCACAGATGGTAACTGTCTTTAATGACATGTACTTAGGTTAAAATTAGGGGCCCTTCCCGTGCTTGCCCTAGTGGACAAGAGAAGATGACCCGGCAGTGTGTGTGCGTGTGTGTGTGCATGGACAGGCCTGGGCTAAAGTATAGTACTCTGTAGGTGGCCCACGATAACTGACTGCTCTTTGTAAACACACGTCATCTAATTTTGCTCACTGAGCATGAAGACCATTATAAGGAGATAATGAGCNCCTAGTGGACAAGAGAAGATGACCCGGCAGTGTGTGTGCGTGTGTGTGTGCATGGACAGGCCTGGGCTACAGTATAGTACTCTGTAGGTGGCCCACGATAACCGAGTGCTCTTTGTAAACACACGTCATCTAATTTTGCTCACTGAGCATGAAGACCATTATAAGAAGGAGATAATGAGCCAAGAGGTAAGGAAAACACACACACAAATATATATTTCATATAGACCAGTGGCTCTGCAACCATGCTGAGTTGACACTCGTCATGGCCAAGCCCTGTACAGCTAATAGGAACCGGGTTCCACGCACAGGAAAGCCAGGCGGCCTGCGCCAGGGCTGAGCTGGGGACACAGCGGCCAGCCGGGCCGTTGCTGATGGTCCCTTCTATGGCTGGGCTGCTGGTGAGGCACGGAGGAGTGAGCTGCAGGCCTGGTTCTCCTTCCTGCCTCTGCTCCGGTCCTCAGTTCATGCCGGGAGGAACCAAGGCTGGGCGGGGGAGCTTTGAGATGCTCGAGGCCTGGTCTTCACCACCACCCGGCTGGGGAGACTCCTCAGTGAGGAGGGGTTGGCGACTCAACTCTCACAGTTGGGGGACAAGCCTGGCTACTAGGTCTTCAGCAGAGCCATGGCCTGGGCAGGGGGTGCCTGTTGTATCCCCGGGGCCATAGTACACTGGCTCCAGTTCCTATTCTGGAAGAAACCACCAGGGAAATGGCAGGCTGGTCAGCACAGCCACCATTTGAATGGATGAGGATTTCTCTGAAGGCCCCAGTGGTGTGCCTGTCACCACTGGCCTGATGGTGGCACTCCCCCTCGCCAGACATCTGCTTTCTCTGACCCCTAGAACTGACCATACTCTTCACATACTGATCAGAGGCCATCTCCTGAGAACCCCTCTCTGATAATCAGAGACTGAGGGGGTAGAAAGGAATCTTAGCAACCCATCCCAAGCCACTCTCTTATTGCACAGATGCTGAGAATGTTGAGGTGACTTGTCAAAGGTCTCACTGAAAACATCAAGGAATAGAACCCAAGCCCCAGGACTCCTCGGCCAGAGGGCTCTTTATTGCATCATGCCCGTTTGTAGGACCACCTCCTCTTCACACTCCTCTCACATGTAGCTCCTCACGCCCCCTGGGTTCCCAGCAGAGCTTGTTAATCCACTCCTCCACTGTCGGGATGCAGGGTCAGGTTTCCCTGATGGCCAGTGGCGTCTGTAACTACACTAAACGACCGTCAGTCCTGGAGGGCAGGGCCCCCTAGTCGGCTCCTTTGTAACTCTCACTGACCACTCTAGGGTAGTACATAGGAAGAATTCAAGAATTCAATACCCATTTGTGGAGTTAAAGAAAAAACACATTCAAGCTAATGATGGAGGGATTCCTACACTCCTCGCAGGAGGAGACCACCGCTCCTGAGCAACCTCATGATACAGCCCCCGTGCCCGGCTGCCCCTGGACGAACAGCCTGCTGCCAGGCCTACACGCCCCTTCATCATGGCTTCTCTGCTAATCACTCTGCTCTAGTATCACTTAGCACTTTCCTGGAAGGTGCAGGGAGCTGGCCTGTGCCCTTCTAGTATAACGGGTGACTTTGCCAAGTCTCAAACGCTTAAAGTCTCAGGTCACTTAGCAGGAGTATTAGCAGCACTAGTGACCAGAAGGGGTGCCCCCGCATCCCCCAAAAGGGAAAAGACAGAAACGGTTTCCAAGGAAGTCCTGAAGCCCTGAGCCCCATTACATGTCTGAAAAGAGAAAGAGTGTTAAATGCTCAGCCCTGTCTGACTCCTTGTGACCCCATGGACTGTAGTCCATCAGGCCCCTTCCTCTGTCCCTGCGGTTCTCCAGGCAAGAAAACNCAAAAGGGAAAAGACAGAAACGGTTTCCAAGGAAGTCCTGAAGCCCTGAGCCCCATTACATGTCTGAAAAGAGAAAGAGTGTTAAATGCTCAGCCCTGTCTGACTCCTTGTGACCCCATGGACTGTAGTCCATCAGGCCCCTTCCTCTGTCCCTGCGGTTCTCCAGGCAAGAAAACTGGGGTGGGTGGCTGTTCCCTTCTCCAGGTGATATTCCCGACCCAGGGATCAAATCCAGGTCTGCTGCATTGCAGCCGGACTCTTTACCGTCTGAGCCACTGGGGAAACCCACTCCTGTCTAGGAATGGCAATTACACACCATGGCATTGATTAATCAATCAGACTGATTCAGTGGTGATGTGATTTAGGTTGTGGGGGCTTCTGAGTCACTTTGGGCCATTTGTATCAGCTGTTTATGCCTCAGTTTCNAAAGTCTCAGGTCACTTAGCAGGAGTATTAGCAGCACTAGTGACCAGAAGGGGTGCCCCCGCATCCCCCCAAAAGAGAAAAGACAGAAAAGGTTTCCAAGGAAGTCCTGAAGCCCTGAGCCCTATTACATGTCTGAAAAGAGAAAGGGTGTTAGACACTCAGCCCTGTCTGACTCCTTGTAACCCCGTGGACTGTAGTCCGTCAGGCCCCTTCCTCCGTCCCTGGGGTTCTCCAGGCAAGAAAACTGGAGTGGGTGGCCGTTCCCTTCTCCAGGTGATATTCCCGACCCTGGGAAGATCAAATCCAGGTCTGCTGCATTGTAGCCGGACTCTTTACCGTCTGAGCTACTGGGGAAACCCACTCCTGTCTAGGAATGGCAATTATACACCGTGACATTGATTAATCAATCAGACTGATTCAGTGGTGGTGTGATTTAGGTTGTGGGGGCTTCTGAGTCACTTTGGGCCATTTGTATCAGCTGTTTATGCCTCAGTTTCCTCATCTGTGCAATGGGGGTCATGTTTGTGTCTTTCTCTTAAGGCAGCGTGAAGATCAGATGGAGTGCGTGAAACAGAAAAATGTCTGACTTGTACTAAGGCTCGGGGACTGTGAGTCACTGGTGGCAGGTTTCATCGGGACGAGCTCATCTGTTGCCCACGCAGCCACCTGCACAAACTCGAGCTCCTGTGATGTCCAGTGGCTGTGCTGGGAACACAACGACAGTGAGACCCTTGCCATTCAGTTGTCCACCGTCTGGTGAAATGACAAACAAGCCCTTCACTACAATACAAGGGGAGGAAGGCGATAATGGAAGACAGAAGTGGAGAAGTGTCGGCCAGTGACTAACGCCATCTGGGGGGCCAGGAACGGGCTTCCCGGCCCAGAAAGTGTTTTAGAGCTCAGTTCAGAAGGAAAGAACCTGGCCAGACACGTGAAAGGTGGAGAAAGCACTTCAGGCAGAGGAAACGGCACTTATTCACATACTTTAGGGGGTTCACCGGTTCACTCTCACATTCCACAAATGCCTGGTGAGTGACACCTGTGTGTCAGGCTCAGGGCTCATAACTTAGGGGGAGTGTCAACGCAAAAGCCGTCCTCTGCAAGAGAGGAAAAGACATCTCGAGCGCAGGACAGCACACGAGGGGCTCAGAGACTGCTGGACTGAGGAAGGCAGGAGGGCGGGGTCAGCATGCAAGCTGGGTGATGTCGAACCAGAGGCCTAAGCGCATCAAGGAGCGGGTCTGCACAGCGGCCCCCAGTTCTGCCGGCTGGAGGGGAGTGGGGTGGGGGATGCTGAGTCAGCCGGTCTGACCTGGGGCCCCTCCACCTTCTGTGTGGGGAGCAACGGATCCACTGGAAGCATGGAGAAACCAGGGAAGGGAGAGGAAGAGTGGAACTATGGCCCCAGGGAAAGCAGGAGCTAGACCGAGGGCCGAGCGGGCTGCTGCGAGCCTTGACCACACAAACAGGCCAGCTCCCGGCGCCAGCAAAGGGGGAAGACTCCTGACGCTCCCTCTCGCCCAGGGTCCAGCTGACTCGGAACACAGTTTTCTCACCCGTGTAGAAAGAGATGTTGAAATGTAGACACTGGCAGATGTTCCACAGCACAAACCTCAATTACCCAGAGTCCAGTGGACCAAAGACAACCTTCAGTTAAGAAGACTGCCACCCTCGTATTTTCTACAGAATGTTTAGCCCAGCATTCTGTACTGCCTATAGCTATAGTCTTGAGCTGCTAAGACAACGTTGTGCTCAGAGGGTGACTGTGTCACTTCTACAAAATAACTTATGATTTTAAACTTGGTTATCTGGCAATGAACTATACTCCAAATGAACAGATTTTTGTAACAAAATGATACTTAAAATTTTTTTAAAGTTGATGCAATTCTCTTTCCTCTGAAAGGAAGATTCTCGATATAATCTAACCCTTTATTGAGACCATTAAGTACCATACTCTGCTGTAATTGCTGAATGCTCTAGAACCAAAAAACACACAAGGATCTGCCCCTCATCAAAGACCCCCAAGAGCTCAGCTGTCATTCTACAGCCCTAAGCGTCAGCTGCAGAGTTCAGGTTGTTTCAGATAAAATGAAATCCACTGTCTTATTTAACACAAGCATCTGAGGTTGGGCCTGAGGCCGGCTCTGCGATGGGGAAGACACAGGAGGTGCGGGTATTTCCCCCTCGACTGGCTTCCAGGCCATCCCTGCTTGGGCTCCAGATCAGAGCCCCGGCGGGCTCACCGGTGCCAGCAGGCAGGCTGAGCGGTGGAGCCCCAAGCTTTGGGGAAGACAGGGATCCAGGCCAGGATCCTTATCATGACCCCTAAAGTGCTGTATAAATAATTTCATTTTCTACGGGAGCTGTGATGTAGGAAAGGCTGGGAATGTCTCCAGGCAGGTGAAAAAGGGGCTTTTCCTTTACAGTCCCTGATGCAGGAAAATGGATGAACATCTCAGATGACAGTTTCGGTAAGAGGGGAGAGGACCACTAAGGCAGTTAACACCCCACCCCAAATTTCAGGGCACCGCGGCTGAGCCTTCCCTGGAGCCGGGGTCAGGGATGTGCCCAGCTCACCTTGATGAGGCTCTCCAGCACACTCCTGCAGATGGCCTTTTTGTCTGCACTGGCGAGGTCTCTCTTCTTGACCAGCACCCGATATCGGTTGAAGAAGTCATGGTAGGACCACCTGGAGAGAAAACCGGTGCGTCAGGGACACGTCCTGCCTCTCGGCCATACAAGGGCCCTGGATGATCTCAGACAGGGCACCAAGGGGGTCAACATGTCCAGCACAAAGCCCTTCTCAGAGCAGCAAAACACGTTCCGGGGTGTTTTGTTCTCCCTCAATGCTGAGAACTTCAGCATGTAGCTGAGTTAAAGAATCATGCCTAGTGGACTGACAGGAAAAAGGATTTTGGAGGCTCTGCTGCTGGGAGGGTTGACCAGCTCTCCACCCAGACTAATGCCAAGCTGAAATCTGAAAAGCTGTCCAGGAGGATGTTACTGTTGACAAAACAGATTCTTTTGTCTGTCAGCACCCTGCTCGAGCCCTCAGCGTTGGGGACCGTTTTTGGAGGCCCTGTCTCTGGCTGATAGCACATAAGGGGGTCCCCTGGGGAGGTGGGCCCCAGGAGGTGCGGTACCTGGATGGGTAGCCGGCTGCGCTGATCCGGATGGTCTCCAACACACCGCAGGCTCGGAGCTGCTGCACTGCTCTCTTTGAGTTAAAACTGCAAAACACAAGACAAGCAATGAGAGGCCACAACGGCAAAGAAACAGAACAGGGGAGAGAGAGACCACCCCTTCCTGCACCGAGGTACAGGCATTGTGCACCTGGGAGCTCAAGGCCAGGGGCCAAGCGCAGGCTAGAAGACTGGCAGCACCTGAGCCGGCTCAGTTCTGTGCGCGTTCTCACCCTCACCTGGACTACTCCTCTTATTTGCCTCCCTGCACTCTGGCCACCCTCCCAAACTCATTCCTGCCTCCTCTGCAGAGCCTAGACAGTGTATTAAAAAGCAGAGACATCACTTTGTTAACAAAGGTCCGTATAATCAAAGCTATGGTTTTTCCAGTAGTCATGTATGGATATGAGAGTTGGACCACAGAGAAGGCTGAGCGCCAAAGAATTGATGCTTTCAAACTGTGGTGCTGGAGAAAACTCTTGACAGTTCCTTGGACTGCAAGGAGATCAAACCAGTCAATCCTAAAGGAAATCAATCCTGAATATTCATTGGAAGGACTGATGCTGAAAGTGAAGCTCCAATACTTTGGCCACCTGATGAGAAGAGCCAACCCACTGGAAAAGACACTGATGATGGGAAAGAGTGAAGGCAGGAGAAGGGGACAACAGAGGATGAGATCGTTGGATGGCATCATCGACTCTACGGATTTAAGTTTGAGCAAACTCTGGGAGATAGTGAAAAACAGGGAAGCCTGGCGTGCTGCAGTCCATGGGGTTGCAAAGAGTTGGACATGACTGAGCGACTGAGCAACACAACTGCAGGGCTTTCCCTGATTATTTCTGCAGACAGGGGCATCTGTCTTAATTCAGTGGCCAAATCATATACACTTAGCACCTCAAGCATGAGTTGGTGCCTAAGTTTAAATGGGGAGTTTCAGGCCACGCAGACCTGGGTCTGAATCATGACGTGGTCACTTACAGCTGCATGTGTGATTTGGGGCAAGTAACACACCTCCTTGTACAGCAGTATCCTCCTCTCTAAGGTGGGGAGAGTGGAAGTGTCCCTTTTAGGGGGTGAGTGTGAAGATTAAGTGTAACAGCCCATGAAAGCAGTGAGGACAGCGCCTGGCACAACAGATAAGGTCACGCGCGCTGTGAGCGTCTGTCATGAGAGCTGCCCAAGAATCACACAGATAAAGACCTTTATCTTCTTGTCTTTAGACAAGAAGCCATGATGTCAGCAACTCATCTACCCTAAGGTGCTAAGTTTAGTACTGAAAACCCCATTTTTATTCTAACACCTATACTGAGTAGGACACTGGAGGTAAAAGTCAGACATGGTCTGGATTTTCTGAAGTATCTGCACTTGAAGATGGGAGACGTGTATAGAGGTAGTAAACTGCAAATGAAAGTGTTATTCACTCAGTCGTGTCTGACTCTTTGTGACTTCACGGACTGTAGCCCACCAGGCTCCTCTGTCTGTGGAATTCTCCAGGCAAGAATACCGGAGTGGGTAACCATTCCTTTCTCCAGGGGATCTTTCCTACCCAGGGACTGATTAAACCACAAGGCATCATGTGATAAACGTGGTAAAAATGCTGAAAGAAACAGGAGGGAAAGATGCTGGGGTTGGCTGCGGTAATCAGGGAGTCTTCATGGAGAAAGAACTAAGCTGACCCTGAATCAATCACCATGATTCAGGATGAGGAATAAATGTTCTCTTTCTTTCTGGCTGTCCTGAAGCTCGGCTATAGCTGGATGCAGAGTGAGCCCCCTCCGATGACGTGGGGACCCGGCTCCACCTCCGCAGTCACCTGCCACCTAAAAGGCTGCTGGCTCCCACCTACTGCCTGGGGCTCTGCGGTGCTGGGCAGGTGCACGCGGGACCCCGAGGCACTCAGCACCACCCACTGCTGAGACCAGCCCACTGGCTTTCAGGAAACCTGGCCGGTTGCTCCGACGATGATCCCACTCCAGAGGATCACACCTGCCCAGGGCCACCTCCTCCCTGGACACTTCCTGTTCTCTCGCCTCTATATCACCGCAGTTCCCACAGACCCACTGACAGGCACTCTCAGGCTGTCACCAGCTATCTGGGGCTGACAACTCCTTAGGACGACGACTATGTCTTTATTCATTGTGATTCCACTGTCCCAGCCCAGTGCCCAAGAGAGATGGCTTCTGAACAAAGGAAGAAGCAGAAGGAAAGACTTTTTATCAAACAGAAGCATTTAGTGCAAGACAGCAGTCTCCCCTGGGGAAAATTTTGCCACCAAGGAACATTAACGTTCTAAGACGCTGTTAGTTGTCACAGCGGTGGCGGTGTCACTGGCATCCAGGGGGCAGAGGCCAAGGAAGCTGCTACGTCTTCTCCAGTGCACAGGACAGCCCTGCAGAAAACCATTACTTGGCCCAAATGCCCACAGTGCTGAGGCTGAGAAAACCCGACTTTAGGGGAGGGGGAGGAGGGATATAGCACTTTGTTTCCAGAATTATCAATAACCTCACAGATTTTCATGACATAAATTTTTATACTGGTCATAAATAATCCTCATTATCTTGCTGAAATTTTTCATCAGGATAACTTTTTTTTTAGCCACAATTAACAGAGGAGTAAATGAAACGAAGAAGGCAAGGGCCTCGCTCGGGATGAGCCAAACAAATGGTAGTGAGAACGCAGGCTTTCTGACTTGGCTCTGTAACCTCCCCCACTTTATTGGGAGGAAGACTTTGGTGCTGAAGGTAAAGGAGGCTCCTAGAAAAGTGGGCTATTAGGACTCGCACGTCCCTTTGAGAGTCCCAGGGGCTTCTCTCATGTGGGAGGAGAGACTCAGCATGAGAACTCGGCACACGGTGGGCACCCGGTTCTGATAGATGCATTGCCCAAGGTCAGGCCGGCTGTAGGCAGAGCTGGTGGCATTCCCACACGCTCCGCTCCTGGGCCCAGCATGCCAGTCATGTCCTTCACACATAATCGACGTCTTTCACACCTGCTGCTTTCCTAACAGCCTCTCTTTTTCTGGAGGCATCTGGTAAACAGATCCACACGGGGGATTTCCTGAGCATGTCTCGGGAACTTGGAGGAAGGGAGAAGAGTGGACAGTCAGCCAGCTCCCGAGGAGGCTGATTCGGCACTGTCATCCCAACCTTTTCTAGGACGAGGCCCCTGAGAGTGGAAGTCAAGCTTTATTAACCGATATGAAATGCAGAAGGCAGTGCAGATATTCATCCTGAGAGTTGGAGTTGCCAAAATGAATTATTTCACAGAAAGAAATTATGCCAGGACCAAAAGGGAAAGGGGCTTCCCTGGTGGCTCAGAGGTTAAAGTGTCTGCCTGGAATGTGGGAGACTGGGGTTCAATCCCTGGGTCGGGAAGATCCCCTCGAGAAGGAAATGGCAACCCACTCCAGTACTCTTGCCTAGAGAATTCCATGGAGGGAGGAGCCTGGAGCCTGGTAGGCTACAGTCCATGGGGTTGCAAAGAGTCGGACATGACTGAGCGACTTCACTTCACTTCAAAAAAGGAAATCAGAAAGATGGGAAGGAATTGCTTGAAAAATGGAAAAATGTACCTCTGTTGGCTAGGGAGAGAATAGCGTGTGTGGAGGCTCAGGGGAGCAGGAAGAAAGGCCTCAGGGTGAGTGAGAGACCATTCCACAGGCGCAGGGCAGCACTCCAGGCAAGAAATGGAGAGACGCTGAGACAGACCACAGAGGAAGGAAGGGACATGGGAGACTGTGGGAGAGATTGTCAGGTGGACTTCACAGGACTTCGACCACGATTGGATCCTAGGGAGTAAGGGCCCTGTTGTCCAATATGGTAGCCACTAGCCGCCTGTAAGTAACTAAAATGAAACTAAGACTTCGCTGTCTCAGTCACCCTAGCCACACTGCAAGAACTCAGTAGGCATGTGTGGCCACGTAGGTCACTGCAGATTTACCAAACAATTCCATGACGGCAGAAGGTTCTACTGGACGGTGCTGGTCCAGGGGGACCCTTAGGTTTCTGGTTTGGAAGAGCCAAGTTTGGTGGGTGGATGAGATGTCAGGAAATGCTTATGCCATTTACTGTGACAGAGACCAAATAAACAGGAACCATTCTGGGGGGTGGGGAGGATGAGTCTGGTTTCAGACATGTTGAGTGTGAGGAGGCCAGTGAAGTCACAGCAGACTGGCAGAAATGCCAGGTGGAATCAGCACAACCCAGGGGCGACAGAGATGCTGAAGAGTCAGTGTTAACCAGACTTGGATGGATGGCATCACCGACTCAATGGACCTGAGTCTGAGCAAACTCCGGGAGATGGTGAAGGACAGGGAAGCCTGGCCTGCTGCAGTCCATGGGGTCACAAAGAGCCGGACATGACTGAGTGTTTGAACAACAGCAAACCATGTGAGTGGGGACAGAAATGGAAGGAAAATTTCAAGGTAGGAGTAGCGGCAGAATGTGGGTCAGAGAGAGGGGAAAGTGAGCAAGTGTGGATGACTCTGGAGGCCCAGAGGAGAGGGGGTATGAGACACGGGACTGTCTGCACGTCTCATCACTCGATGCACCATGTGAGGTTACGCTTCCTCAGTCAAAAAACCTTCCCTGACCACTCCCATCTCTGAACGGAGCAGCTGCTGTGAGATGCACTCATGTCCCCATTTCACAGCACACTTCTAACCGGCTCTCTGCTTCGTGGGCACCCTGACCATCACTGTAAGCAGCATGAGATCGGGGAGCTGGCCCTTCACAGCCCCCAGTTCTCCAGACAGCAGCCAGCTGGGGCCCATACTTGGCACATAAACCACTGGTGGGGGGGTGCGTGCAGTGGCTGCAGGACCCGCCACTCATCCCGCCGAGGCCCACAGACCCGCGGGGCTGTGCCCGCCCCGTGCCCTTGACCTTTAAGGCGACACTCACTGGAAGGGCAGCTTCTCATCGTTGGGCTTGATGCAGCGGACATAGTGCGGCGTCGTGGCGTTCAGCGTCTCCATGAGCAGGTGTAGGGAGGAGCGGAACTGGGGAGACAGAGGTTAGCGCCCAGTGACCTACTCCTCCTCAGCCTTGCATGTGAATCACGAACGTCCAGGAGCACCCCCAGACTGGGGGTGGGAGCTGTCAGTGCTTTTGTCACTTGATTACTGTTTTAACACAGGGCAGGGAGACCCTCGGGGAGCTGGGGGCGGACTCCAGCTCTGACGCTGCTGGGCCGCGTGGCCAACCCCCAGACCCTCCCACATCCCAGCAACAGGCTCCACAAAGCACCTGGGGAGAGACCTCCTGGGTGCGTTTCACTCAGCACCCTGATCAGATGAGATGAGGCGAGCAAGGGCCAAGAGTGTGAGGGACCATCACGTGGCTGGAGGCCCGGCAGCCCTGATACAGGGTGCCCGGGTGGCATGCTGGCAGTTACTGCCTTACAGGATGCGCCCAGAGCAGACAGCTACCAAAGCATGAGGGTCAGTGGGTGCCAGGGCTCAGCAGGCACTCTACTCTCCTGGGAGACATGCTGGATGTCAAGGCCCACAGCAGGAGCCGTTTCTCAAGTTCGAGTCCCCAGGCTACTGATCCCACCCTCCCAGACTGTACCCCTCACCCTCCAGGCTCACCCTCAGGTGTCTGTGGTCCTGCGATGTGGCCCCCCCGACAGGGATCAGACACTCAACGTGGGGCTGGAGTCCTCCCCTCCCTCCCCTCCAGTTCCCTCCAGTGAAGGTTTGCACCTTCCTTCTTCAAAGGGCACGGAAGGACCAGGCTAGGGGCTGGGGATGTGGATACCGAGGCCACTCGGGCCCCCCTCCGACTATGCCCCTCCGTCCTTCATCTCCAGAGAGGCAGTCTTGCCTCACGTGCCAGGCTCCACAGCTCCGGGGCCTGGGGGCTAACCTGGTAACCCACGGTTTTCTTGTGCTCCTTGTTGGAGGCTTTCATGGGGGGTCTGGAGGAGCGAATGCTGATCTTGGAAGAAGCGGTGGTGGTGGGAGCAGAGTCTTTGCCATCATGGAACAAGTCAGCCACCAGCGGGAACTAGAAACAAATAGAGGAAGAAGATGGAGAACAAGAGCTCTTGGGCTCTATGCTACTCTTTCCAAGTAGCCTTTCAATACCCGCCAGAGGGAACTAGAAACGCCCACACAAACACTTGCACACTCATGTCTGTGGCAGCATCACCCCTAGTAGCTACAAAGCAGGAACAATCCAAATGCCCATCAACTGCTGAAAGCATAAACAGAATGCGATGTGTACACACAACGGAATATTACTCAACAGTGTAAAGGAATGAAATCCTCGTTCATGCTAAAACCTGCCTGAACCTTGGAAACACACCAAGTGAAAGAGTCAGACACAGCAGACCACATAGTGTGTGATTCCATTTACTGGAAATGTCCAGGGAACAGAAGGTAGTTCAGAGTTGGCCGGGGGGCTGGGGAAATGGGGAAACTGGAATGACTGCTAATGGGGTCAGAGTTTCTCCTTGGAGTAATGAAAATATTCTTGAATTTATCATGGTAATGGTTGTACAACTTGGTGACGATACTCAAACTACTGAATTATACACTTCAAAAGGGTGAACTTGGAGTATAAGAATTATATTTTAAAGAAAGGAAGGGAAAAAAGTAATTTCCCCAGGCAATCTCACATAAGCTTAACCTACAAAGATGGGCAAAACTTCTTTCCCTTCTGGAGTGGTAGAAGGCAGCTATGGTCTAACAAAGCTGTTTAAAAATTTCCACACTTATTATTACTGCACCTTGTAAAGTTATTTAACTTAAGCCTTAATTTCTCCATCAGTAAAAATGGGGATAAGGATGGACTCACTATATGGAGTTCCTATGAGACTAAGTAAGATGACCTCTCTATTAACGCACTGTGTACACCGGGGTGAAGGTCAGGCCAGGCACAGGGCAGGTGGGAAAGAGTCCCAGCTCTCAAGGACTGGTCATGCCAGCATCCCTTGGGGAAGTGGATGCTGGGGACAGAATCAAGGGTTGGAAGGCCACTACCACGCGCCTGCAGGTGCGGAGGGGACAAAAGGAGGAGCCAGGCCCCGCCCTCTAACCCTGAGCCACTCCCACCCCAGCGAGGCTCAAACACTGGTGCTCAGTCCCCGGGCTCTGCTCCCTCGTGTCCATGCACCTTTCTTCCCATAACTCCCATTAACATGGTGCCTCCCATCTCCCCCTGCCAGTTCTGAATGTCCGAGTCTGCCTTCTGGGGGCTCCGAAATCTGATCTCAGTGCCCCTCCCACTCAGATAACGCATTGTCACTTTGCTGTAACATGAGCCACTTTCCTCCAGCCTGCTGCCTGCTTTCCCCACTGTGCTCTCTTCCAGCACCTTTCACCGCTCCGCCTTCCTGTACTCCTCTCCTCTGAGTTGCAAATTCCCCAAAACCGCATCATCGCCATTTAACTCTTCTAACACTCATTCCCTGGACAGTGTTCTTTGTGCCCTTGGCCTCAACTATCCCCTTTAAGCCCATCTCTATCTTCCACTACTGTGATCCACAGTTCCAACCCTCTGCTCAATATCCTCCTCCTCACTCTTAGTGTTCCACTGGAAGTTCCAAGTTCAACACAGCCCAAACCACTACCACCTGCTGTCTTCCCAAATTTAGATTAGAGATCCTGCCATCACCTACCTCTCATCCCAATCAATCACCCAGTCTGTCCATGGTTAAGCCTCAGCAGTCCTTTCTCGATCAACCAGAATGCCCCTGTCCTAGTTCAGGCCCACCTGAGCGCTCTCCCGGGTCAGTGTAGTCATCTACAAACCTTGAGTGCCCACCTCCAGGCATATCCTTCTGCAAACACGTTCTACCCTACAGCCAGTCTTAGAGTTTTCTCTACATCCAAAATATACCCAGTAACCCCTTATTTACAGACTTGTTGGTCCTCACTGTCTACAGCAAAGAGCCACCATCACACATATTAACTGAGAACAGGGGGAGTGGCAGGAATAGAGGGGCTGGTGGAGGTGGGAGAGGTCAATCCAGGCATGGGGCCTCCGTAGACCGGTGCCAGAGAGCCAAGGCACACGTGAGAAAGGGTCACGTGCCCAGTCAGAAAGGCGCCTAGAAGTGCCCGCAGGGAAATGACTGATGGGAGTCTGAAGCCAGGTTCACATTCTAAAGACATCAGTGATTCTATCTGCCAAGTCCAAACAATACCAAACTGATTAAATTATTCTAATTCATATACTTTCAGAAGTGGACTTCCAAGATGTTTGGGTCTTGGGTAGAAGTTACCAATAGTATGACTTTACTGTTGGAGAACTCTAATTTACAGAAATCATTAATAGTAGCTTTTCCTGTGAAAAATCTGTTAACTTCTGAGGTCGGGAGCTTGTATCAGAATCACAGAAGGAACTCTGAAATTGAATGCAATAATAAGAGTATTTTAAAATTTAAGCCCCTTTCTCCTGCTGCCATCAGAAAAGCTATGCCTTTTATTTATTTGATATATTAAAGGATTTATAAGTTAAGAACAAAAAATGAAAACTTCTGTTCAAGGCAGATTTTAATCTACGTGGGCACTGTGCCGTAATTGAGGAACAAACACAAGCAAGCCTGGAGGATTTGTACCGTATTTTAAAAGCGATGTTCTATTTGCAGTTTTTTAAGGAATCTCCACACTGTTCTCCATAGTGGCTGTACTAGTTTGCATTCCCACCAACAGTGTAAGAGGGTTCCCTTTTCTCCACACCCTCTCCAGCATTTATTGCTTGTAGACTTTTGGATCGCTGCCATTCTGACTGGTGTGAAATGGTACCTCATTGTGGTCTTGATTTGCATTTCTCTGATAATGAGTGATGTTGAGCATCTTTTCATGTGTTTGTTAGCCATCCGTATGTCTTCTTTGGAGAAATGTCTGTTTAGTTCTTTGGCCCATTTTTTGATTGGGTCATTTATTTTTCTGGAATTGAGCTACATAAGTTGCTTGTATATTTTTGAGATTAGTTGTTTGTCAGTTGCTTCATTTGCTATTGTTTTCTCCCATTCAGAAAGCTGTCTTTTCACCTTGCTTATAGTTTCCTTTGTTTTGCAGAAGTTTTTAATTTTAATTAGATCCCATTTGTTTATTTTTGCTTTTATTTCCAGTATTCTGGGAGGTGGATCATAGAGGATCCTGCTNCTCATTGTGGTCTTGATTTGCATTTCTCTGATAATGAGTGATGTTGAGCATCTTTTCATGTGTTTGTTAGCCATCCGTATGTCTTCTTTGGAGAAATGTCTGTTTAGTTCTTTGGCCCATTTTTTGATTGGGTCGTTTATTTTTCTGGTGTTGAGCTGCATAAGTTGCTTGTGTATTTTTGAGATTAGTTGTTTGTCAGTGGCTTCATTTGCTATTGTTTTCTCCCATTCAGAAGGCTGTCTTTTTACCTTGCTTATAGTTTCCTTTGTTGTGCAGAAGCTTTTAATTTTAATTAGATCCCATTTGTTTATTTTTGCTTTTATTTCGAGTATTCTGGGAGGTGGATCATAGAGGATCCTGCTGTGATTTATGTCGGAGAGTGTTTTGCCTATGTTCTCCTCCAGGAGTTTTATAGTTTCTGGTCTTATGTTTAGATCTTTAATCCATTTTGAGTTTATTTTTGTGTGTAGTGTTAGAAAGTGATCTAGTTTCATTCTTCTACAAGTGGTTGACCATTTTTCCCAGCACCACTTGTTCTTCCAAGGAGTAAGTGTCTTTTAATTTCATGGCTGCAGTCACCATCTGCAGTGATTTACTTTAGCAGCCCCCAAAAGTAAAGTCTGACACTGTTTCCACTGTTTTCCCATCTATTTCCCATGAAGTGATGGGACCATATGCCATGATCTTCATTTTCTGAATGTTGAGCTTTAAGCCAACTTTTTCACTCTCCTTTTTCACTTTCATCAAGAGGCTTTTGAGTTTCTCTTCACTTTCTGCCATAAGGGTGGTGTCATCTGCATATCTGAGGTTATTGATATTTCTCCCAGCAATCTTGATTCCAGCTTGTGTTTCTTCCAGTCCAGCATTTCTCATGATGTACTCTGCATATAAGTTAAATAAGCAGGGTGACAATATACAGCCTTGACTCACTCCTTTTCCTAAAACTGTATATCAAGGGGTTAAACACTGACGTCACAACAGTGTAGGAAACAGAGAGCATTTTGTCGGTTCCTGGGGAATGATTTGATTTGGGGCAAAAATAGGTAATAGTCATGGAGCCTAAGAATAAAACCACAACAGTGAGATGGGAAGAGCAGGTGGAGAAGGCTTTGGACCGGCCTGTGGCTGAGCGCAGCTTTCAGGCGGCAGAAATGATTTTGACATCAGAGCCCAGTATCAGGAGGAAAGGAATCGTGGCAAACAGCACAGCAACCACATAGACACACATTTCATTAAGCGCAGTGTCCCCACAGGCCAGTGTGATCAAGGGGGGATGTCACAGAAGAAGCAGTCGATCTGGTGTGAGGCACAGAAGAGCAATGAGGACACCCGGGATGTCTGTGCTGTCGGGACTGGAATTCCCGCACCCAGGCGCCAGCAGCCGACTGCAGGCTGGTCCTGTGGGTCGTGAGCAGAGGGCGGTACAGAGACTGCACGTGGACGCCCAGGGCCCAGGCCTCGTCCCCAGGAGGAGCGCCCCCGGGGGCCCCAGAGCAAGGAAAAAGTGCGTCTGATGGAGCAGCTCAGTGAAGAAACACTTCCGTCGTGAGTCCAAAGGGTCACTAGAATCCTAGGGAGAGTGACAGATACGTAACAGATTTCCAGTGATGAGAAATTTGCAAGGAAAAAATACAGGGCCATCTGGAGCACAGGGTCTACCCTCGTGATTATTACGATAAGATCATTTCCTGTTAAGATGAATATGTAAATGAGAAAGAAAATTCCAAATAGAAGTCCCTGGAGGTTTGGAAGATCCGAAAATTCCAGAACAAATGCCATGACTGAAGAGAAATTGCTTTCTGCTGTTTGGTCTCCTGAAAGCATCTGCATACACACACACACACACACACACACACACATATATACATATATACACAATGTAAAGCCCTCTATCTCTCTGAGTTGCAGTTTGCCAAGTGATAAAGTATGTACACTGCAGTTTCAAAACTCACTAATTTGAGTCCTAGAAAAGCATCTAAATTTGATATTAAGCCATAAAGAAGTTCATTCTTTCACAAAAAATAATCCATCAGAAAAGAGTAATATCAGAAATGAGGTCTGCTGATAGATGGCTGTATTTTCCCGTTACTGATAATGAAATAATTGATGCTGTATTTTGTTATTCAACTTTTTGAGACGAACATATAGCAAGAAATCCAACAATTTTATTTATAATGACCTTTCCATCAATTCTCCTTTCTCATGTTATTTCTTTTAATTGCATTTATTTGTATTTTGATAAAAAAATGAT